>WBMY01007255.1:163374-225590 GCA_013397315.1 Donacobius atricapilla | reverse complement strand
GCGGGGTTTTGGGAGCCCGACACCGCTCCGGTTACCAAAAAAAAAAAAAAATTACGGCTGCGGCAGGACTCTCAGCTTCCCCGAGGGCTGTCGCAACCCCGTGAATAGCCTGTGGGAAGCGAGCCCTTTCCACGCCTGTTCTTCCAAGTAGTCTCCACATCTCAGCGGCTGTGGGACATATCCCATAGACAGCCCATGGCTTCTTGCATTGTTCCCAGGCTATGGCCCCACCCCAGGGAACACGTTCACACTGCCCACCCACGTCCATGGCCTGCAGAGTCCCAGAGCAGCAGTTCACTGATCTGTTTCATCTCAGGTAGATCCCACGCAGGAGGCAGTACAGGCAAAATGCAAAACTTTTCTTAACCCTGCCTTAGGAACCCCACTTTCTATACATATTCATAAATTTCCTGAGGTCACTCTGAGCAAACCTTTGAAGATCAACCTAATACATCTAATTTATATTACACAGCAATGGCAGCATATCTGCAATAAATTGGAAAGAATTTTTGTGGATTAATACATTCTAAGATTGTAAGATCTGACCTTGGGCTAAAAGCCTTCAACCAGTAATTTCATAACACTTGTTGTGTTACAGCCTTTCATGTGAAATGATATCCAGTAGTGTTGACTTTAAGGCATCAGTAATGAAGAGTCCATCACATCTCTTGATAAATAATTTCAATCATTAATTATTTTGCTAAAAGGTGCATTTCATATTCAGTATCTGTTTGTCTTATTCCAACTTCCAACCACTAGTTCTCATCATGCCTTTATTAGCTTAAGGGGATGTAGTATCAGTGGTCTTCTCCCACACACAGGGGCTAAGATTAATCACATTTTGCTTTTGTAAAATAATAAGGCCAGCTTTCCCTCGCCTAAGGAATCATTCCTGGAGGCACTTCCAAAGCACCTCTCCCTTTTCCACATGATGTTGAACTGGCCTTTCCTACCCTGTGACCTGCCTGCACTGGGCTATAGGCTGCAACCTCAGCAGCTCCCTCAGCACCAGCCAGTTCCATAGGCTGGGCAGGTTGGGAAACCTAATCCCTACAGGCAGACCAGACAGTGTGTGTCCTTGTGGGGATGTCTCTTTATGAAATTATCTACACCATGTTTTGGGTCCATACTGCCTAAAAGCACCATCTACTTCCTTACTCCTGTGCACTTGGTCTGGCACTAGAATAAATCAATAAATCAAACCATGAGCTTTCTTTGTACAAGTGACTTGTCCAGCAGTTTGTCACCTGCAAACTTTCCAGCAACTCATTTTCTTCCAGAAAATTGATCATCATAACATCAAGAACATTGCTAGGATGCCAACAGGAATAGGTGCCATATTGATTTTGTGTAATGCTATTTTTAACCAGTATATCATATGCTAAATGATGTTTTGCCATTCTCAACTTGATATGCAAGTTTGTCTGTCAAAATTAGTTTCACAGAAAATCTTTCTTCACTGCTTGTATACTGTATCATTCTGTGATTTTCACCAGTACTTGGCTACTAGAACTACACCTACTTGGATCAATTTGGTGATCATTTTACCATATTGGCAGTTTATTAAGATGCGCACTTGCATTGTCTTTGGACCGTCATCAGCTGTCCAAGATTTCGGGTTTTTTGGGAACTAAGTTCCACGGTTTTGAGAACCCAGTCTTTCTAAAAGAAAGCTTGAGGCCAGGTTGTGAGTTACAACAGAATTACTATCTTTTATTATTAGCATTAATAATTAAAGATATTATTAGCAAGTGTTTGGCATCCTTCTTTACTACTGCTGCAGCAGCAAAGGTCCCTTTGCTAGCTGAAGATTGAAATGCATCTCCTTGCTTTTCCCAACACAGGTTGGAAAGAGTTACTGGACAGTTCCACTCAGTATGAAGTTCAAGGCTTGCCCTCATGTGGGAGGCAGAGACCAGCTGACACTGGTGTCCCTGCAGTGCACAGGGAAGGCCAGTGCTGGAGAAGTAGGGCAAAGAAATCTATCTAGGAGCTACAGAGGTCTGGAGTATGGCTGGATATCATTTAAACCAAGCAAAGCTGTACTTCAAATTACAGTATTTAACAATGTGGTACTTCTGGCCTTAATCAGTTTGTTGCTGCACTCCCCATCAGTAAAACAGGGTGCTCTTCCTTCATGGTGACACTGTGAAGACAGAAAAAAAAGACAACTCACACTAAGAAAATAACTTCTACTTTTCGGTCTAGAGATTTGTTATGGGGATACAAGTAAGGCCATATATTGAACAATTCTTCCTGTGTATCAGTGAGGCATGAAAATGGCAGTTTCCCCACCTTTTATAGAAAAAAACCAGCAACAACAACAAAAATAAACAAAATTTTAAAAAGCCAAGCAAACAAACAAACAACAACAAAACACCACCCCCCAAAAAACCCAAAAAACCACAAACAAAAAACCACACACACACACACACCCCCTCCAAACCAGGGAATGTATTGCAAGAAAATCCTGTAATTAAAAATCATAGTGTAATAGACACACTGAGACCAACTTTCAATTTCACAAAAACCTTTATTTCTGGCACCCAAGTATTTAATTTGCAATCTGATAGAAAATTTCATGTCATCCACATATGTTTTCAACGTGGTTATGCTCTTTACAGTTATATTTTGTAAAGCTTGCTTCTTTCCAATTCTCAGCACTGAGAAATTTCTTCTTTCTTAGGTACTATGCTAAACCCAGGTAACAGCTCATTTTAAATGAAAGGAGGGCTAAAGGAGAATTCCACCAAACTGCTTATTAAAGATTGTGTCATACACAGCCACTGGCCCAGCTGCCTTTTTTTTTTTTGTTGTTCGATTAGAAATCCACAGAATGTTTTGCTAACATCAAATTGGTAAAAGTACGTTCCCTAGGATGAAATCCTCTGAAGCAGTACACATCCTTTATCTGTTAGGCAAAAAGGCTTTATATTCTCATTTGGTGGTCCAAATCAGACACCCTCAGTTTATTCCTCTTTGACTAAAATATCAGTTCACAAGAAGTGTAAAACCTGTTAACTTGAAAATCAAATGTCACTTTCTTCCTGGCATGTTACCCAATCATTTTAGTGCTTCAATCACGTGAGTCTTTCAATTATATTTCTGTAAAAACACTGTCAAGTATCTTCCCGCTAATGATTGCTTCCAAATTCTCAGTTATTACTAAGTCTTCTCACAGTTTATGCACAATTAACAATTTTGTTCTTTATTTTGTTCTTTATCATATTTGCTCATCACAAAGTACCCAATTAATTAATTTCACATTTAAGCATCTGTACTGGTATGACTTCCTTGACCACTTTTTCTTCAGTTGCAAGTTAAATATCTTCAGGCCATGGATAAAGCAAAAAAACACAGAAAACTGATTTTTCCCTTAACACCAACAAATAAATTGCACCTGCTGCAAGTCCTGTCCCACTCTGGGAGATGGTTTGATGCTACACAAAATATGTCATGCAGCCCCTTAAGCCAGCAACTCACTTCCTGTATGGACTTTTCTGTATATTAATCTTCTTACTGCTTTTGGAGAAGTCACTGAGAAGGTCCTGCCCTGTTTTTGTCTCCAGCTACCTTTGCAAATCCTGGAGCCATGCAATTCCTGTCAGTGCTGACCTGGACTGGTCTAATTAGGCTTTCTCTATTCATAAAAATATCAGTGAATAGCGGATTAAAAAAAAAAAAAACCTGTTAATCTGGGCATAGTAATTTTAGTACTGCATGTACGTGCATAATGTTTTTCCTCTGTAAATGAGAAATGTAAGAATACTGCAGTGCTGTAATTCGAACTCAGCTATTGCTGTTGCGCCTTAACAGAACAGGGGAGAGCTCTCCTATCCATCTTTCCCCTCCCTCCCAAGGGCTTTCCCACCTACCTCAGCTAACTTGCTGGCACGAAGCTCCATATTTGTTGCAAGAGTATACAGCATTCTCAAACATTGCCAAAAAACCTGCACAGCTGCAAAAGTATACACACCACTGCATGATCCTAACCCTACAGTCTCTCCAGGCACCTTGATTGCTATGTCTTTATATCAGGGTATCAGGACAAAGCTCAGCTAACTTCAAGGTAATCTCCAAATCTAAAGGCCTTAAGAGAGGCAAATGAAGTTAAAAGAGCATCAGATTTTAAATTACCAACCAAGCACTATCTCTGCGCAAGTGCCCATGTTTTCATAAATAGGAAATAGGAGCACAATCTCATCAGTCCTGGTGTTATCAACCAACATGAATTTCCCCTTGCAGTGCATCTTACCACTTCCTATAAATATAACAAAAATTGAACACGGTTTTGAGTCTCTGTTTTCAGCAGAGCCAGCAAGGAATACTATTTCCAGTTCACGTTGACTGATGCATATACGATGATGGCAGTTGTTCCCAGGTGTTTGTGCATGCTCTAACAATCCCCCAACATAATGGTTCGGCCAAGGCTGCATGTACAGAGGTGGTTTATTTCTAAGAAGGAAGGTTCATGTACTGTCTTCTGTTGAAACGAAAATCTGGTAAGTTTTAGCCCACGTTGAAGACCCACAATTTTTAAATGAAAGGAAATTAGTGAGTGAATAAAGGAAAAAAAAAAGTCAAAATCATTATCTGATAATTTCAAATAAATATGATAATTAGGCACCTGACTGTATTTTGGATGGCCTTCTAAAAAACAACAACAACAAAAAAATACAGGATTAGAAAGACTAAAAAATAAGCATTGATTTGTAACTGAAATCCTGCAGTTTTTCCATTTCTATGAGACATCCAGCCCCATCCCGGCTCAGGAGAAGTCCGAAGTCCAAATTCCACAGTCCATTCCTCAGCAGGTAGCCCTGACCTCCTGCAAAAGAAAGTCTGGAGATGTTAAAGGAAGTCTGAAGATGTGCTTCATGACTCAGATGCTTGATGGAGTCCTTCACCCTTCAAACCTGAAGCCAGACCGTAATAAAATTCCAGTCAGTTGAGAAGAAGAAAAGGCTATCAAGGAATAAAAAATTGTAAGTAGAGGGACTACAAGGCCAACACAGAGGGAGCAAGCTGGTGGCATTGCTAATGTTTGGTGTTTGCTTTTGAACTCAAGTGTGTTTGTCTAACAAATATGCAACCCAGGCTAGCAGGTTTGCTGGCACATGTGAAAACTTCTTAGCTGCAGGAAGCCAAAAACATCAGTACTTCCCTCTAAACAAGGGCAAAGTGAAAAGATGTATAGAAAATAATTACCAGTTACTAAGTTTCACTTGCATACCACTATCTGATGATGAAATCTTGAAATCCCAAGACTAAGAAAACGGAAATGAGAATGGAGGTCAGTGAGAGCTTTGGCTATGATTCCAGTAGCTGGGCTTTTATCAGCTAATACCATTGTTCAACCAGCAGTCAAGAAGGCAAAGCAGAAATTAATAGAAAATCCTTGCTGTTCCCTCATGCAGCCACCCACTTTTGATTTGAGGCTCCACAAAGTGTAAACCACTGTTGCTACCAGGTGAACAGAAGCATTACTGAGTTCAGGAAACAGAACTTGAGAGAGCATAAAATAAAGCTATCTTCTCCCCAGTGCTGTAGGGATCTGGGCCTAAGAGATCAGCAAAATGATCGAATGAAAACCACTGACCACAAGAAAAAAAAAAAGTTGATAAGGTATTTCCCACTCTACTGAGTCACAAAATATTTTATTAATTCTAACATCAGTGTCATCAGTCCAGCCCACAGAGACAAAACTTCAAAGGTGCTCACAAAAACATTTTTTCTACACAGGTAAGAAAGACTTTGGAAGAACCTATACATGTATCTCCTACAGGCAGAAACCCTTCTCCCACACCCAAATCATATAAATAGGTATGCCAAAATGACATGAGGTTATGGGAATTCAAAGAAAAGGCTGAACATTTTTAATAGAAAACATGAACAAAACACATACTAAACTAATCAAAACAGATGCCAAGGCTTCTGAGGGGGGAAAAGGTTGACATTTTCATCCTTCTACACATAAGCATTCCTTCATCTGACAGAGAAAGAAACTCTTACGAGCCGCAACCCTTCTAATCATCATGGTAATGCTGATGATCAACGGCCAGATATATTGTTCTACACACACTCCTTGTCTGATGGGGCAAGGCAGATCCCACACACCAGGGCACAAACCATCCCATACTGGTGCAGATTGCACCCCATGTTTTCAACAGGACCATATGAAGGGTCAGCTCATCTAAAAGGAGTTCCCAGACAAAATGCATATTATACCCCAAAGACAATCCATTTTGTGTTTATATTAGCTGCATTTCACAGAAATCAGTTGCAAAACCGTTTGTAAAATATAATAATTTTTACATGAATCATTTAAATACTTAAATTTTAAGATTCGTTTACTCTGACTGCAATTTTGAAATTTTTACAAAAGAATTATTGGTAGGTCTTATCTTGAAAGTTTTATGCACATTGAAAATCCACATAATGTTAAAGTTGGTTGTGCATTCTAGGACACAGCCACATAGCTGGGCCCATATAAATCTAAATAGCTTTTCCCAAAGCATCACCTTTAAATATTGCTGCCTTCTGCCTTTAAGAAAGATGAGAAAATCCACATTTTACTGTCAATCCCATCTGAAGCATGATTAGAAACTTGTCAAGTGCCATGAACATCTGAAATTGTCAGAACATTTAAGGTACAGTGTTGTTAAGCATGTGCAATCTGTATGCATCTAGATTGTTATTTGTGCAAAAAATGCAGAAATACTCTGCCTTTATGTGTAAATCCACACTGTCTTCAGTGAGGGCTTTGTGGTAGTCACTTAGGGCAGAATGCGGCCTACCTTTACCTTCTTGGTATTTAAAAGACAAGAATAATTATTAACTACTATCTGTTAAAAGACCCAACTGCAGAATGTTTTAGTAGAAAAATAAACATTTTAGTTATTGACAGATTAACATTAGTGCAATTATTTTGATTGTCTTACTTCCACACAGTAGATTAAAAAAATATATTGTCACTTGTAAAAAGAACCTAAGACACTTCAGAAGCAGTTATGTAGCTGCCAAATAAAGAGAAAAGGAACAGATTCTGTAGCACTTCATGAAGCTCTCAATACGTAGTGCCTTGTAAAGCTCCAGGAAACGAGATCCAAGGCTTGTCAACTAATTACAGTTCTTTCCATACAAAAATATATCACTTACGAGATTTTTCAAAAGGCTGACTAACTGCTGACTAGAAAGAGCACTTCTTTTTTTTGTATTCAACTATATCCCAGACAACATCTGGATCAACTTCTTTCTTTGAAGAACCATTTTTGGTAGTCCGAGTTGATACAAGGTCGTAACAATGGTGCTGGGTTCCCGTTGTAAGCGTTTGCCTCAGCTTGTATGCACTTCTGGGTTTGTGGGTGAAACAAGGTACCATCCTACAAAAGGCAGAAATAAAGTTTGCTTTTCAGGTCTCAAAAATTCCAGTCCTATCACTTTGTTTTAAAGTAATAATTTATTTGCAACAAATAAATATCCCACATATCCTTCCAATGGAATTGTGCAGTACAGCCTAACTTAAGGATGTCTGAAACTTTATCAAAAAATCCTGCTTTTAAACGTAGGTAAACTGACATCAACATTGCTTTAGAGTGACACATGAAGTGACATCCCAGCCTGTAAAGGATGTGCTAACATTTGCTTTCATTGCCTTTTATTACTGGACCAGAATATGGCAGAAAAGAACTAAACCAAGCACAAGCATTACCCAAATTTATCAATTTATTGCACATCTTGTTCATTATTCACATCTTGTAGCTTAAAAAGGTAAATATTGTTCTTTAAGTGTAAATGTTGTACATATTTTTAGCAAGAAATTTTCCTGTGTCTTCATAGGGTATATTTTTGTTGGAAAAAGTAAAAATATCTAAGCATGCCCCTGGCCTGCAAGATGTGTGAGGAGCTCACCTGCTTTGCTGAAGGACAGTACAGCTGCCTCAGAGGTTTAAGGTCTGACAGGCCTCCACAGTCAAATTCCTAAAGAGCCCATTTTGAGACCTCAGGCCCATTTTTTATGGTAATCTCCAGTTCAAGTCTCTCATTCCAATCCAGGAGCGCTGTCAGCTAGGATAGCAAGCTGCAAAAGGGCAGCATGGCCAGCCATGGAGCACTGCCCTGATCTGAGGCCATCCCCTTGGCCTGGGTGACTCTCTTACATGCAAGCATTCCCAAGGCCCCTGGCAGCTTTGAAAGCAAGATGACAGTGCCTCATTTCTGAGCGCAACCGTGACTCCTGTGGAAGTCTGTTCCTTCTGTCATCAGGAATGTTGCACTTAACTGCACCCTGAGCCGCAGCTCCTGATGCCCAGCAGCATGTGCTTGCTCACAGGCTTGCTGACAGACTCAGCTGCAATGAATTACCTTCCTGCCTCCATCATGATAATTCATATTTTAGAGTGGATTAATCAGTATCCATCTCACTCATTTTTGACTCTGTCCGCAAGAACTCAGTTCTTGCCAAGCTGCTGGGAAGGCTGTTCAAGTCTTTGATTATGCTCCATCCATAAGGACAGCTGTCTGACACTGCTACACACAAAGCAAAAGAAATGTGGGGCTGACACCTCACCCATCACTTGCCTTGAAAGGTAGAGACTGCTGGTTTTGATTTAGTGCAGCAGCAGAAAAGGAATTGGAGCAGAGCAGTACGTTCAAACCACACAGAGGCACAAAGTGATCATGAGAAAGCACATTTAAAGTAATCCCTAAAGTCTCAGATGCTAAAATTAATGGTTAGGAATACAGTGAAAACAGATGCATTCAATAACTTTTTTCAGTTTTTTCATTTTCTCAATTTGAAAATTTCAGTTTCCACAATTACTTCTTGAAGTGACTGAAGATCCTTCAATATATGTCATCTTAGGGATTAATGTATATGACCTTGAGCAATTTTGTTAAAATTCAACATTAAAAATGAAACATCATTTATAAAGTCAACTTCCTAAACATTTTTATTTAGTAATATTTCTATGAGCTTCAGTCTGGACTAGATTTAGGAAATGGACAGTAATTTTCATCTTATTTTTTTAGAGTTTACCCTGCTACCTGTCACTAGTGGTAGTGTCGAAGTGTGACATTTGTCAGCCATGGAGCCTGTAGAGATTAGATGCATTATGCAGACACATTATGTAAATATACCATTTTGATATATTATGTGACCTTTTTCCTTAGCCAAATAACAACACTCCAGAACCTGACCAAGGGCATAATTTTTCATCTAGCTAATTTTCTCTCAGGCATCCAGGAGCTTCTTTACAGATTCAAAACTACTAAACACAAGTTTTTCTAATATCATGTAGTGGCAGCCACTTAAAAGCAGGAAAGAGCACAAAGTAATGCTGTGGTGTGTGAATTATTGGGGATATATGGTAATATAAATACAGGGAAATAAGTCAATAAAAAGAAATCAGAAGTAGGCCAGCCATATGACTGGCTGGGAAAGGGTTATATTGAAGCACCTCAGCCTCAAGGAGAAGACAGTAGGGGTGACATGCAAGAGAGAATGTTCCCAACCTCCTTGATGCTAACAAGGGTGCTTTCCTTCCTCTCATCTTCCTCTTCTTTATGACTGGAATACTCTTTGCCTGCTACCCTGTTTCTGTGTTCAGACATTAAAAGCCAAGATAGCTAATTTCTCCCAGAGACCTGTGTCAGTGTTGTGGCCTGCATAATGTGTATCCAGTAAGATAAAAATTTTAAAAAATCAACAATTCTCCTTCCACCCACTCTCAAAAAAAACCAAACCCAAACCCAAGGAGGCACACTTACCTCTCTGAAAATAAACTTCTGGTTTTCAGGAACGCTGTGGGCATTTTCTTGACACAAGTACATTGTCAAGTAGTCAGTCCCTGAATCGACGGCTGCGCAGACTTCCGGTTGTCGTGTGTTGTAGCGTATTTCATTATGGGACGTGTACTCAAAAAACTACAAACCCAAGACAAGAAACAAAGGACAGCAGTCATTTCATATGTACACAGAGTATTTATAAAGAAACATATACTAAGAGACTATAATTAGGTTCACAAATAAAAGTTGCTGCTGTGAAAGAAAATTCTGCCAGAAATATTCAAGGGTCCTTAAGTTCTGCTGCTTACTATTTTACAGAAAATCAATCTCATCACAGCATTGCTTTTCTCTGGTAGCACTTAAAATGCATGAAATGCTGAATAAGCATCCTGGAAAACAGGCATTCCAGCATTAAAGAGTTTCCAAAATTCAACTGTAATATTTGACTTTCACATTCTAGACTCCCCTTAAAAATAGGATGGAAAACAGTTTCTGGCCTGACATTATGCCTTCTTAATTCATCCATCACAAACCAATATTACTTTTAATTAAAGAGTTGCTCACGGCATAGTTCAAATGCAGTTTGGTTCAGGTTCATTTCCAGTTATAATGGTCATTTCCAGTAGTAAGGATGCATGGTGTTGAGCATTTTGTTCTATAAAGTTTTAAGATATTATTTGAAGCAAATCAGTTACTGCTGCTTTTAAACATGAAAAAAAACTTCCTTAAAGACAATTTACTATCTTTGCTTGTTGCACAATATTCTACAGAAGTGTTATGAACATGCTCTGACAATCCTGGCTTCTGTAAGCAGTTATGGTTGAAGACTTCCTCAAAATTTTATACTTGTAATGGACACTTGATGACTTTTGGACTTCATTAAAGAGAAACAGAGTTTGAGAGTTGTTTGCATTTAGCAAGCTTATAAATAATTTAGATAACTATAGTGCATGGATGTGTGTTTAGATCTGATTTAGATTATACTCAATAAAGTAGAGGAGAGTTTTATAAACATCAGAAAATTGCTTATTACCCATAGTACAGCTGCATTAGCAGAAACCAATAAAAGGATGAGAGAGAGAGGGAATCCTCTTTTGTCTTGTTTCCCTCCGGAGACCGCAAGGCTTTTTGAAGGGGGTTGCACCAATTCAGAAATGTATATACTTGAACTTACCACAAAAACATCCTTAACAACCGGCAAGGCTAATAACCTTGAACGAGGAGTTGAAAATGGAGTTTCAGTATAAACAGGACTGTGCAATTACAAAATTTGCAGACATCCATTTCCAAGTGTAAGACCTCTGATTTAGACTACACTGATAATAACTGTTTCATGAAATCTGCATCTCCTATTATCACAATCAGGAATTTTTCTGCCAAGGTGGCCATCACAGCCATACACTGATCAATGCTGTTCACTGCATCACCCTGTGGAGCCTCATGGCTTTTCTTTTCCAGCAAGGATGCAAGTGACTGACTCCCCCACCTGTTTGCCACCATTCATTTGTGGTAAGCCACAAAGGGAAATGAGTGTTTTGAGAAAGCAACATCAGGTTTGAAGTCTCCCTGCTGACGTAAGACCCCAGAGACCATGATTTTCCCTTGAAAGCTACTGCTAAGATCTGTTCCTACAATGTAGGTTGCGCTACCTTTACATTTGCCTTATGCAATAAAAAAATCTCATCAGCAACAAAAGTAAGTTGTGTGAATATTGGTCCTTTCATTATTATTATTTACCCTAATAGGCAGCAGCTATTCCCTGGCCTTTAGGCTTTATTCCCAGCTTCAATATGTGATTGACACATGGAAAACCCACTACTTTGGGCACCACAATAAGCTACAGAGACATGCATTTTAATCCTATGGCTTGTGAATAAAGAAAAAGCCTCAGTTCTGCTCAGTTGTGTGTGGATGGACACTTTTTACAGCTGCCACTTTCACAAATCCATATTTAGAGCCTTGCTCATTAGGGGATTTATTAGATATAATAACTCTTTCGCAATCTGTATTACAAGTGAAAGCCTGCAAGCTGCTGACTGTACCAGATGCATCAAGAATAAATGGAGCAGCTACTAGATCAGACCACTTCATACTACTGATATCTTTCCTGAATGGTCTCTCAAGGACTTGCACCAGATTCTGAAGAAGAGCAAGTAAAATGGTTAATTTCTGGATAACTTTAAGGAATGGGGTTTTAGGACTAGCAACCAAGCACTCCTGCCTTGTTGCCCAATGAACATAATACAGTTCGTTACCCCACACTGCTTCAAACTGAATAAATACTTCAGACTTTGAGCTTTTCCAAGCTCTGGTAATACAGGAAATAAATATCTTCCTCCTCAAAAGGTAAAGTGTTTTTTAGTTCTCTTTTCTTGCATTCTGTCAATAGAAAGGAAGCATTTTCAAACTAATCCATGGCCAAATAACTAGTAGCCTTACTGCATTTCTTTCCTTCTGAGAATCAGTAGAATCCCCTAAGTGCTATTGGGAAACTTGATGAAGCCTTTTTCCCAGTGTCTCTGGCTTCTGGACAATCTACACGATATGCCTCAGCTCCATCAGCATCTCACTGGTACTGGGACCAGCAGCAGATTTTGGCCACCTCACTAGACCCTGAAACACATTCCCATCCTTCCCTGTGCCTGGCTACTGTAGTTTTACATGCAAAAAAAAAGTTTGCACTTGATGGGTGGAACCAGCAGAGAGGTTACCAGGTCTGATCTTCTTTTTTGCTGAAAACCCAAGAGCTTTGCCTCCCTCTCGTTATTTACGTCAAATGTTATCGGCTCCAAAGGGGGATTCTGGGAAGAACAGTCAGTCAGTGTTTTCTTATCCTCTCATCACATCAGGTTGATTTCTTGCCATCACATATTGGTGCCCTCTGTACTGCTTCCCAGCCATACCCAGAAGGGCAAAGGGCTTTACTGGTGTTTAATTTCAAAGCCTTTCATTCTCATGTGTGGGGCAGACACTCCCACTAAACATAAGCAGCCTGAGGTACAAGCAATCAGTAGCCAGTGTTTTGCATTTTCCCTACCTCTCTTCCATATACACTCAGCCCTTAACACTGCAGTGTTTTCCTCACCTTCTTGCGATAGTGAACATGCCAATTTTTAAAAACCTCCAGTTATTTTTCTTATGCTCACACAAAAGGAGTAAAGAAAACCCTCTCAATTAGTCCATGGACTCAAGGAAGAACAGCAACAAATTACCTGGAACTTCAGTTTTCTGAGAGTGGTTTTGTTCACCGAGATGTAAAACAGGAGCAGGTGCTGGACCTTATAAATAACCTAGAGCACAGAGTTCTCTCCTCTCAACCCAGTGCACACAGATATTCAGAGGTCACTAAGTGGAGATTTGTTTCCAGTGAAGAGTTTTGCAGTTGTCCCCACATAAACAGCCATCTGCCAGTGGTGAGGGGGAACTAGAGCAAAGCTTGGAAGGAGGGTTTGCTGCTAAAGCTCTATATAGGCAATGAGTGGAGTGATGAGGACAAACTCGAGAAGGAAAGGCAGGAAGAGTTTGGGATTAGGATGGCAGATTCCCTTCCAAGAGGCCAAAGAGAAGCTAAGGGCTGCCTGTTGTCAGTAAACATCTCTGAAACTCTGTGGTTGGTGATACTAGAGAATGACCAAACCTTGCCACAATCATTTCATCAGCAGACAGTGATGGATGTAAATGTGGAAGATTTGACTGGTTTGGTCCTGACAGCGTCACCTGTCAAGGAATTCACACCACAAGGAACAGCCTGCTACCTTTGCAGAATGACTGTCAAGAAGGTGGTGGGATGAGAAAGAAATGGAGAGAAATGTCCTGCTGGTAGGTTTCACAGCTATTTGTAAGCCAGAAAAGGAGCTGCAAGTCCAGCCACCCCAACCTCATTTCCCATCTCACTTGTGTTTCTACATCTTGTCTTATTTTAGCCTTCCTCTGTTCCCTCACCCACAACTCTTCCTGCTGTCCACTTACTCTCTTGCAACTACCTATTACCCCTACTCACACTCCCCTTTGCCAGCTGGTATCTCAGCTCCCACATTCAGTAACCCTGCCCCTTCCCACTAAAATGTTCTCCAGTGCCTCTGCTTGGTTCACTCCCTCTCCTACTCTTTCCTCTATGACACATGCCCTGCTCATCACCTGTTGCTCAATCTCTGTCCCAAACTACTACTGCCGTTTGTCACCTTGGCCCTTTCTCCCTGGCTCCGGCCAGCCCTCCCATGCCTTTTGCCCATTACTCTAATCTTGTTTTACCCATTTCCTGTGTTTGGCCTTCCCTCCTCAGGCTCTGCAGTTCTCTTTAGTCATCTCGTATTTTTCTTTATTGCTTTATATTGCAGCCAGGTGGTTTCTCCATTTCTCCTTCCTCCTCCTGCTTGGATGCCAGCAGAGGGAGCAGTCTGCACAGTTCCCAGAGTGTTGCTGCTTTCAGCCTGGCACCTGCTGCTGCCTCTACATGGACGCACCTCAACATCAGCAGAGAAGGAAGAGCATACTTACCCAATAATGTGGTATCTTGCAGTGAATTCAGTTATTTTCTTAGTGCTAGCTAAACAAAGGATAACTAAAAATGTCATCTCATGATAATTCGTCTCTCAATTGTGCTTCTCTTTTGCTTTCACCTTTTATCCTATGTCTTCATACTTTCTTGGGGAAAGGGATAAAATTTAAGCTAACTCATTTTGCTCAGAGAAATGCAAAAAATTGCAACCTCTCTCCTCTCTGTAATCTGCAATACAAGGAAAAATAAATCTATAAATACCTTTGGCAAGTTAGCATGTAATCCTATACATGAAATACTTCTTAATCTACAAAACCAATCAATGTTACTTAAAAGAAAGTGACTTGACTGGATTATCTGATTATTAACTTCTCTTTTATATAGATTTATAGAATACTCTTAACTTGGGCGTGAATCTGAACTGAAGGAGTAAAAGGATGAGGTGGGTCTTAGCATAATTGGCATACATCTGTCAGTATTGAGATCCTTTGTTTTTTATGGTACAAGATTCTCCCCCCCGCCTTCCCCTGCATCTTGGCCTTAAGGACAGAAATATTACAAAACATAAGTCATAAAACAGACATGAGCTAAGAAATAATACTAAATAATAGTTATAATACTTTAGGCAATAAAAATGCTATCAGCAACAAATCTATTTCCTTTTAAGATCTGAGGTACATTGCTTTTTCTTTCCCCTTTCTTATGTAAAGTGCAATTCATATGAGAAGCTTTCTCCTCAATACAAACTTGTTTTACACTCCTCAAGCTTTTATGGGTTTTTTTAAAGCAGAGTTCAGAACAATAGCAGATACACTGCTTAACTGGCACATCTCTGGCTTCTTTCCAAATCTTGTTTTCCCTTTTTGCCTTTTTCCAAACAATCCTAACTGAATGTTTGGATTAATTTCACTTAAAAAGGACCTAAACAGTCAAGCCACCCAAGCTATCACAGGGTCATGTACAAGAGGTCACACAAGACCTTTGGTACTCAGCAGTGATGAGACCATCTCAAGTACTGTGTTTACTTTTATCTGGGTTAGAAGCCAAAAATCAAGAAAGACAGGCAAGTACATGCTCCACATCAAACACCAAACTTCAAATCTGGAAGGTGGTCACTCAAAGAATGTAAAGCAGCCATTCTAGCTTGGCCCGCAGAGCCCCACAACACCTCTACCGTGGCATTATGCAGAGAGGCTTATAGGCATCAAAACTAACCACTGCTGCACACAGTTTCAGTCAACATGGAGAAAGCAAACAGCATTTTCAGCTTCAGAAGTTAAAAACAAGACAGCAAGAATGAAAGTGTTAAAGAGAACCCCTGCTCTCCTGGACTGTGGAGCCCAAGCCTAGGAGGACATTTCTGTAGAAGGACAGTAGAAGATGTGATCCAAAGCCTCTTGGGTAGTTAGACAAGCACCATGAGGAAGAAACATGATAACAGACACAAGTGGAACTAGGTGAGCTTTCCAGTGTTATTAAGGGCTTTAGCGGCATGGACAGACAAAATCTCAAAGGGGTTTGGGAGATGAGTGAACACTGGCCTATGAGCACTATAGCTGCACTGATATGCTATTAACCCCTGCTAACGGGCTCTGTGGAAAGGCATAATAAAGGTATGTGTGAGTTGCCTGGGCTGGGTAGGCACATCCTCAGAATGAAGACAATCTGACCTGAAGGTACATCAAAATAAAAAGCATTTAGCTCAAGAATCAAAACTCAAACTAAGATCACCTTACTGTGGCAACACATTCTCTTAACCCTATTGAAATAACGTTATCATACTTCCTTATATTATTACATCCATAAGTGTTAGTGAAAATAAAAATAAAACATTACTCTTACCTGATTTTGTCCCATTCCGTGGCATGGGTAGAGTATGACCCTCTGTCCAGTTACTTGATGTTCATTTGTAGGGTTATAATCAAAGCAGAAGTTTTCCATTCCTCTATTCTTCAGCTAATCAAAACAAAAGAATATTTTAAAATATTAGTCTAAATCAAAGCAGATGTTCTGTAGTCACTCTACACCCATCCTTCTGGGCTCTGAGATCCATCCCAAAGCTAGTGCAAATCAATTGGAATAGATCAAAGGGATGCAATGGTAACATCTCTCAGACTAATGTGAAATAAAACTGCACCATCTTGACTTTGAGCATTGAAGCAGCCAGACACGATGGCTTCCCCTAGGAATGACACTGTGTTCCAACATATTTGCAAAGGAAGTGGGTAGAAACCATAAAAAACTGTGTTGAAACCCAACCAGCCAGCAACTCATGCAGAACGAAAGAGTCTGCCATGCCTCTTTCCCCCAGGATCTACTTGTTCAATTTTCTTACGAAAAGATGACTACATACTTTTCTGAGTTTGTCAAATGGGAAATGTTAGGAGGATTTGTTCTGGAAAGGACTCCAGTACCCTCTTGAGGGAGAACAAGAAGACAGACTTTAGGATCAGAAATCTTGAAAGTGGGTAAAATATGTCTTTGGAAAGAGACACTAAGTGAGATATCAAATGCTCTTTACTCATGTTGCTGATCTCTGACAGAAGAGGTGCATAACTTTTACACTGAATTTTAAAATATTAAGTTACCTAATTTTAAAAACAACAGGCTAGTTAACAAGGATTTGCATTTAAGTATTCAGGAGGCAAAAGTAACTGAAAATAAGTTAAACAATCACATAACAACCACTGATTCCTGGTATTAGCCACATAACCAAATTTGAAATTACACAGAGCAGAATAGGTTCTGTAAACAAGAAGCTGATTGTCCCTGTTACTGAGTGTAATTATATCACAGACAAAAAAGAATAAGCAGAGTAAATCTCAGAAGAGTTAGTTCAGCAAGGTGTAATTTCACTGCTCTTCCCTAGTCATGATAATCATATCCCGAGCTCTTAATGTGGAAAATGAGTGGACACATAGGGATTGCAGGCGGCTGAAACTAAACAAACAAGACAAACCCTACAGGGTCTAAAGCTACCACAGAGCAAACCACACAAGTTGGAAAATTAAATACTTTTGTTCTATATATATTTGCTTTGCCAACTTCTACTTTTAGTGTTACCCAACATCTTCTTTCCCCTGTTTTGTGCTCAATCCCACAGACCACTGCAACCCTCCTTGAGCAGTCAAAAGAAAATATTTTGTTTATCTTTGTAAAGGGAGGCAAGAATTACACTTAGAAAAACAGGAAAGAGAAGCATCTTACACAGACTATTTTTAACACTGCCATGGAACCACATAAACCAAACAATAAGCTTCTCATGTTTCTATATTCTCCATCAGGAAATATCAACTTAAAAGTCAAAACCACTTAAAATGGTAATTTTATCTCTACAATTGTTGTTGTCAGCAGCTGTCTTCAGGACCAGAGGATGTTTAATAACATATGACTCTGCCTGCCTGTCTACTGGCTACAAGGGCAGCAAAGCCCTTATCCATGGTGCCCTTCCAGGCAACCCAATGACTTCACTAGTGCTCTTTGCCATCAGCCCTTGGTACATGCTCAAGCGTGAGCTCCCTTTTGGGAAATTTTAACTCATCTGTTCAAAAATGCTTTGTACCACCATAACTACAGTACCTCTCCTATGCGTGTTACTTAATGTCCAAATACACATAACGAAAGCTGTGTAAAAGCTTACTAACCTAAAACTTCATTTCAGATGGTTTGAAAATGAGGCTGTGCTCCAGAATGTTACCACATATGTTCTCTCCTTTTTCTCTTTCATGCGCAAATGTTTGTGGTGCATGCCAACATCTTTCTACATGTACATGGTCCATATGATTCACCTGTTTCTTTTATTTTGTCAGACGCTGGTCAATATGCCCACGCTTCATCAGGAAGCCCAATAGGTATTCAAGACCTAATTAGTGGGAATAGTATATTCTAAGCTTTTAAATTACCTTCTCTGAAATGACAGAGAAAAATTTGAAAATCTGACTGCAGCACCATTAATTAAAAAAAAGAAAAAAAAACCCCACACACACAACAACAAAGAAAAAAAAACCTACAAAAACCCCACAAACTTGCCCTCTGTTCCAAGCCAGAAAAAAGTATGAGAGAATTTGTGAATTTTTTTCTCTTGTTAAATGAGAGTATACAGTTTAAGTTTCTTTTATGTGCAAGAGCTCTATCAAAACAGTGATCACCCACTCCTTTCTGAAGCTATTTTTATTCTCACATCCACCATAAACAAGTCATGCAATAAGAACAAAATTTTCTCTGTGACTTACCTTAGTTCTTTTGCAGAATGCTGCATTAGAGAAACAGAAGCAAGAAAAAATGTTGATCACCTTGCCATTGAAACACATCATTCAGATCTAAAACAATGTACCCATGCAGGACTGTTGGCTGTGGTTTTTTACAACATTTTCCTCCTATTGAAACATTGCTGGTGTTGCTCTACATGCCATTTAATTATCACTGTTTGGAGGCTGAGATAGGTAATAAAGACCAGCTATTGGGACATTCATCCTAGACCTTCTCCCTTACTGCTAGGAGATATTTAAATCTATTGTTTCCTAATATCTGGACACTTGCATATAACAACACAATGCAGATGGCATTCTATAAATAATTCTTAGTTTAGGTTTGCATTTTTTTTAAGATAAAGTCCATCATAAACAAACCATCGACAACAGATTTTTGACATTAAAACTTCATTACATTAGTTGATAAGTATGGCCAATGACAGCCTTTCTCTACATCCACAAAATAGATCAGAATTCTCTTTATTCTGCCAGTGGCAGTGGTGCTGATCCATTAGTGATACGGGCAGAGGATAATGTGGGAGGCAGTAAGATATGAATTTGCAGCAAACCAAACAGCTTCACTAGTAGTGATCAAACATCAGCTTTTACCTCAAAAGTAATCCAAGCAGTCACAGGGAATGATTCTACTGAGTGAATGCTATTTTCATAGCTTCTAATGTCTTTTAACTTCTTAAGGACAATGCTGAAAAGGGCATACAACACTGATGACTAAAATCCTCTGAAGGAAAGTGATACGCTGCTGTTGGATTCATGGGCTCATCACAGCAAGTCCAGATCTCCCTGGGAAGCTCAAAAACGTATACACATGTGGTTCAAGCAATGGTGTGTTCACTATTAGACATTTCAATGTCTCTCACTTCCTTTTAAAAAGCCTCTCCCTAGCTTTCAGAGGCTGTACAGCCAACCAGGTGGTGCATATTTTCCTGTGGTAGGCATAAGGTCTCTAGGTCTAGTCAGTCCTAAATTTGGATACCAATTCAACCTCAAATGGCAGCTCTACAAATTGGATTATAATGCAGTTTTAGAGTATATCCTAGACAAGGGACCCTGCTACCTCTGAGAACTTGGAGCACCAGTCATGCAATAATATCTTTGATTTCATAATTTAAACCACATAGCTCTCTTCTTCTGCAAGGATGTCCATAAACATCATGTGTTCTTCAGATAATTTAAATAATGGTCTCTTTCATATTGCAGCAAAACAAAATTCTTCATAGTTTTAAATGCATAGTTTAAGATCTTGTTCCATTTTTTTTTAAATATTATATCTAGTCTAAATTAAAAGGAAATTATGACTGAGCACTTGGAAATGAAGATGAGATGGTCTTGGAGGAAAATGGGGAATGAAGTTGTGAAGAGAAAAAATCAAGTTTTTGATTTCCCAAGTCAGTGACAGATGCCTTTGCAGATAGAAGGCAGAAAGAGAGACCAGATAGAAAGTCACAACACAAGACATCAGCTCAGTTGCTTTACATTCAGCTGAAAGAAATATCAGCTAGAAACTGAGAACAAAAACTTATCATGTCAGCAGAACATAGTATGGTCTCACTGCCAAGTGATCAAGCTTACAGAAAATCAGAGTAAAATCCTGATTTTTGTGTCACCACTGTGTTTTACACACAATCTGGATGCCAAATTTAAAGCCAAATTCACTGACTGACCATAACCTTTACCCTTGGATATGCATCTCAATGCCAGCCATACTTAATACATACCTCAGAAGGGAGAAGAGCCCTGACTATTCCCTTGCTTTGTAGCTGTGCCTTTCCACAGTCACCGATAACATGAAAAGACCACAGAGCTGCCCAGCTGCTCTGTCTTCATCCAGCTGCACAATGCAGCGATGCCACCACACTAATACTGAACACACCAGCTGCCTCAAAGCTCTTCCTACAGACCACACTATCCCTTCACAGGGTAGCTGGGATTTGTAAGCTGAACGAGTCTCCGCTGTCCAGGTGGGCAACCTGTGCAGAGCTGGGGCTCAAGTCTTGCTGCAATTTCACACCTACCTACTGGTAGGTACTCTGCCAGTAAGTGTACGCTCATGGACAACCAAACCAGATGATATGCCAGAAAGAGAGATATCAGTGTGCTACACAAGAGCCTAAAAGCATTATCAGCCTTTGCAGAAGTGCTGACATCTTATTATTTTAACCCACTGAGTGCCTACCAGCTTCACTTCCTCCTGCCCCCACAAAAAAATTATTCAAGTCAGAAGGTTGATGTCCCACAAAGTTCCAAAGCTGCATGAAGCCCAAGGAGAAGCAAGAAGAGATTTATCTCATTTATAGGTCACAGGTAGTTTGCAGGAATGCAATCATATCTCAGGCAAAAAGGTTCATAATTCAGTATGTTTAACTAAAGTTTTAGGCAGCTAACTTTTTAGACAACCAAGCGTAGTATGGATATTTTTATCTATGTATCAAGAAAAAAAATGTAGCCTAAGCAGCTGCTTGTCTGTACACAGCACTGAATGCTGCTTAATAATTCTTGACTCTGTTTGAATAACATGTCTGACTTATGGGTAATCTTTGAAATATTTTCAACTTCAGTTCAAAAGTAAAAAAATTTTTAAGGGAGGTAAAAATCCCCATATTCCCTTGTTTTCTCTTTGAACAATTAAATAACCTCACACCTAGTTGAGCTGTTATCGAAGCTGGCACTTTTAAATACAGTATTTTTGTGAACCAGGAAAGCACTACACAGCTAAGGCGGGAGTACAGAACATCATCAGTGATTCATTGAAGCTAGCAGATGGGACTCGATATCCACAAATCAGCTGAATCAGTAGGTGTCATTTCTGCACTCTAAATTTCTCAGAGTACAACCATATTTCCATCACATTTAAAATTCTTATTTCCTACCCCCAAATTGGTGTATTCGCATTATGTTCAAAACTAGATAACAGCATTTATGAATTGTTTTTAGAGAAATATGTAGAGCACACCTAAATTACACTCTAGATACCTCAACCAGCTCTGAACAAGAGTTATTATTTCTAGGTACTGTCAACCCCTTGCCTGAGGATGACAATTAAATCATAAAAGGAACTGCACAAATCCCTTCTCTTCCCCAGGAGGCTGAGGAACTATCACTGGTACCAGTCTAACCCTTTCTTTTGGAGGGAGAAGGATGGAGGTGGAGGGAAGGATAAAATTCCTGAAATGCTCCGGGAAGTTAAGTCTTATAACACCTTACAGCTTCAACTGTCTCAGACCTTGTCAGTAGCAATTCAGCACAAAACTGAACCAATGTTGTACCAGGGTTTGTTCAAGGTACTGGATAATGGTGGGTAATACCTTTCACATCAGTGATCACAGAGAGCTACCACCTCTCCTGCAAGCTCCAAGACAAATGGAGGAGCGTGGTGATTCTCCCAGAGGCTCCTAAGGGCTTTTCTGAAAACTGCTGCCCTCCCTGTGGGAACTCCCACAGATTCCCATGGGAAATATGGCTCCCCAAGGGAAACCACAGCATTTCTACATTAGGATCTTTTTCAGCAAGTTACAAAGCTATTAGGGCAGACTGTGGGGAGACTTGGTTCTGGAATGTTTTGTTATGTCCACAGAGATCAGATTTTTTTTCCTGAAGAAGATTCAGCAGAGGCTGAGTAACTGAAGGGCAGATGGCAGCCAGACAAGGGCTGGATGTAATGCAGCAGCATGGAAATGCAGCTTAGTTGGATCTGCAGAGTGATTGAGTTACCATCAAAAGTACTTTTAAGTCAACGTGGCATTTGGTAATCAGGAAGGTATTTGATACATCTTTGCCTGGTGGAAAGGCACAGTTTTGTGTTCCTAACATGAAGCAGGTATCTGGTGATTTTTCAGAAGAAACAGGTATTTGCTGCATCATCTCTGCCTTCATCCCTTCCAGATGAGATTACAGTAATATGATACACATGGAGCTATTGCTTATCTTTATTTGTAAGCTACAAAAAGCATAAAGAGCTGTCAACTCTTAAAAGAGAAGAACATTCTGATATTGAACCCATTGCCTGTGTCCTTGCTGGTCTAAAGTGACCTCCAGATTAAAAATTAACATGTTGGTTTAATATACAGAATCCCCTATGATCTGGAAGCACTTAGCACCAGCTCTCTTTCCCGTCATCAGAGCATCATAGTTTTCATCAGATAGAATGCACAAAACATATGTTTTAAAGCACACCCTTTCTTTTCAATTCAGCGACTAAAATAAAACACTTTACTGTTCTCTTTTTTAGTTATGCAACATTAAAAACCTTGTTCTTTCCTGCCTTTAACAGTCCCAAGATGTCACTTAGAAGGAGTAATTCGTGGCAACATTACCCATTCTTCTACTCTGTCACAGAACTTCATAAACAGCATTCCCTTAAATAAGGATTCCGATAGAAACCACATTTTAATGCCTACCAATTTTAAGTGAATTCTACCAAAATCCCAAAATGATTTAGGCACAAAAGCACCTTCACACTGACTTAGTAGGAGAGCTCAGAGAATTGAAAGTAGTCCCCCTTCTCAGCAGCCATGTACCATTCCAAAGAAGCCTGGTCTGTCCTCGGGTACGTGAAGTTCTGGATACACGTTCTCCAAAAACCATTTAAAGTCCTTGCATTTCAGCTTCTCTCGTAGAAGCCTCCTTTCTGTCACATCTCCATATGGTTCCTGGAGAAAAAAAAAAGAAAAAAAGAGAAAAGAAAAAAATATTTTAAAAAAATCCAGAACAGATGCTCTCTTTTAAATTAACTGTATACATTATTAGGAACCGTATGCTACAGTGATGAATAGGAATTCTAGCCAGGAAAAATCACCATGTTTGGGTGCTGGATTTGATTTCATTATCCTTACATTTGTTAAATGTTGACAAAAAATGAACTGGAACTGTGCAAGTAAAACTTTAAAATATTCCAAAAGACAGTTTGTCTGAGAAAACTCCCTGAATCTGCAAGTGAAGAAGCCCTTGAATACAGATTGGTGGAGACTGAGAAGGCGTATTGGAAAATAAAACTTCCTTTAGACAGAGAATTGAAAATCTCCAAAGTAGGGAATGAATCTTGAGGATTTAAAATTGTACCACTATCCATTTGCAAATTACCTTTAGTTTTACACTCAGGTGATGAAATTTTTTAAATCTGTTAATGCATCCTTTGAACTTCATCATTTTGAAGGGTGGGGAGTATGAAATCTTAAACCTCCAGAGAAAAGCTTTCACTGCAGACTTTTCCCTGTCTATGGATTGGAGCAGAGTTCATGTCTTTTTATGTCTGTCTTCAAAAACCTATTTTTATATTGACTAGGGACTTCAGATAGTCAGGCATGAGATAGCATTTGCAGCCCCCAGATTTTTACAGGTCACTGGATGCACTCTTTCATCAAACTACAAATATATTTGCATTTTTGAAAGCTGTGGAAATACCACTGAAAACACAAAGCAGATGTAAAGCAGAGGCAGAGGTGCCTGTTTGAATAAACAAACAGCATGGCATATTAGCTCTGAGGTCTGAACATTAATCTTGAAGTGAAACTTCATGGAACCAATTTTTGCAGCCATAGCATCAATCATTTTCCTGTTATGCTACGGAACTGAATATTTGGGTTTGATGAAGTAAAAAGGCCTGAACTCAACTTCTGCAACAAGCGGTGCACAGAGTATTATGAAAACCAAAGTTCATTGGCAGCAGCTTTGATATGGGGAAAAATAACCTGCATGAGTTTCAGTTTATATCCACTGTGTTACAATAAGCCAATAGATGAAACTTCCAGTACTAACACACAAATACCCTTTACAGTTAAAGCTCTGTCATTAAGAGATAAGATGCCCAGCACTTTGTAAGAAAAATTGTCAGCGTTTATTGCACTTTCTGTGTTTGACAAGCTGAAATCAGCCTGGCGTTGCCTATGGGTGAAACCCATATTTCTCTCCAAGTCACACTCCAATAATAAAATCTAAATGGCTTTTATGATGTTAAAGTAAACCAATTATTACAAATGTGTGGACTATAATAACCTAATTATCCAATTTAATCCAAACAAACACAAGATGACAGCTAACCAAATTCATCTTCTCCATCATCCTCCAGCGTATCTTTTAAAAGCCTAATGTTTTCAAGAGCAGTTTTCCCCTGCTGTGTCTATCGGGGTCAGCCACCCAAATGAGTGGGGAGCTCCCTGTGTCCTTCAGGTCTGATCCAGATCAGCTGTAGGCGGGTGCCCAGCAGCTCATCCCAGGCACAAAACCAGAAAGGCAGTGTTAAGAAAACTTTTCATGCAAAGAGATCGTGCTGGGGAGATCAGGCACCTCCAGAAACAAGCAACAGCAGACAATGATTTCTCTGGGGCCTGAGTTTCAGACCTTGTGACAGAGGGTCAATTAATTCATTTCTAGACACTGTGAGGACATTTCAGTGTTTGTGTTTTCCAGCATTCAGGCCCCTCACAATAAATATGTCCAAGTTATGAATTTGCACATGGTTTTACTGTTTTGACATACTCAATTTTCACAGTAACGTCTCCTGAAAAATTCTGCAATCAATGATCTTGTATTTTCATTTCAAGGAAAATAAAAAACATTAACTTAAAAGAACTTCCAAAATCGACAGAACTGATACTTGAAACATTTTAATCGGAACATTTTCATCTGAGTTCCCATGACTGATTTTCATTAATTTAATCTTTTCAATATTGATTTTGGGTTCTGTTTATTTTTTAATTTTTTAACTAAACATGGTGCAGCAGTAAATCAAACAGAAAAATCTATTTTGTTTTACATCAGTCCAAAGTTTTACAATTATCACAAGACAGGTAATTTTGCTAAATATTATTACCATGCTGTTTACCTGAAGGTCTACTGTCCACCGAAACTTGTTGATTTGCATTCATTAATTGTGTAATTCTTATTGAGAGTCCAGTATCAGGAGTCCTGTATCATTTCACAGAAGCGCATCTTTTAGGCTAAACAACTCCTCCTTGCTTTGATGACCCCACTTCACATTATTCTTTCATTTAGTCATTTAATATTGGCATAGATTGGGCCACCTTGTACTCTTACAGAATTTTTAATTTTTTCCAAGGAATTAAAAATTATGCACTTATTCTATGCCTGGGTGAAAGTTTCAGAAGGAATAACAAATAAACATAAAAAGCACTTCATGTTAAATATTAGCTTAGTCAGTAGTTAGTAGGCTGAAAACAAGTTCTACTGAAATTCCAGCAACAATGGAGCTGAACTCACCAGGCGAGCATGTGGGTTTCGGTGGTAATAAAGCTGTTTATATTCATCCATCCACACTTCAGCTGCACGCACACTGTTTGCCAAAGCTTTGGACCGTGAGTATGGAGCTTGCTTGGGGAAAACGTGACCTACATGGGAGCAAGGATGGATCTCAAGACTTCCTCCACACTGCCATATCTGAGCAAAGAATTGACATCGTGTGTATCATTAATTTGAGTCTTTTGCAAGCTCAAGGATATAGTAATAATAAGCCTATGTAAGAATAACACCATCTCAAGAATACCACACCATACTACAAGTAACACATACAATAATTTTGTGTCTCATTTGATGACTAAACTGGATAAAATTACATCCTTGTTGCTCTTAGTAATTTGCTCTGAGTTCATAAGGAGAAAACCACATCTCTGGTTTTATCTGGAGACCAATATTCCTTTCTTACTTTTATTTCCTCATGATAAGATGTGGTCTACAATATAAGTTATGCAGGCATTGGTGCAAAAAAGAAAAAAAAAAGGCATGTTTCTTTTCCAAATTAACCATGTAAATTGCCGTCTCAGAAAGAAACCAGTAGCTGATGACTAATTCTTAACAGAAATCTACAGAGGTATATATCATCTATATAGTCTACTGGCTAACTTGACAAAACAGGTAAGCTTGTTATATCATCAATGAACAGTCAGCTGCATTCCCATTTGTACATTCATAATCTAGAAGGGAGGCATAGGTGCCTGGTGATAAAATCCCACTAACCTTTTCATTGGAAAGCTGGGAAAGGTACCCCAGACCCAACACGTGAAAAGAAAAAGCCAAGTACTTGGCTTGATGCCAAAGCAGTACTTGCACCTGAATGTGGAATTGGTGGAACCCTGCAAAGCATCACTCTGCCCTTGTGACCATGCTCCTGCCTCTCTGGCTCCCCAGGTCAGGAAATGTACAGCCCATGAGAAAAGCTCCAGAAACAACCATCAAGTGGATCCATTAGCCTCAGCACTCTATACACATTTTTGTAATTACATTCTTCTCCTCTGAAAACCAAGGACTTTTGGCAGTACCTCTACACAGCCACTTTCCTACCACCCATTCTGATCTCAAGTTTGATTACTTGAAAGGAAAGCACAGCTAGGCATTTCCTATTCAATATTGTGTGTGACCACAGCATGGCAGAGGCCCTGTTTCTGAAGGGTGCCTGAAATTTTTCTGAAATTTAGTCCGATGGGAGGAAGGTAGGATATGTTGCTGTACTTGAACTAACTTGAGGCTGTCACCAATGGCTCTGAAAGACTTTCCATAAAAGATTTAGAATCCTCCTCATGTATTCAACTATGCATAAGTGGCAACTCATCATTCCTTTCTGAATGGAAGACAAAGGAAATTAGCTGGGATAGGCTTATGGGGTAGAGGTTTGCTCCCTGACAACCTTCTTGTATAAGACATGCATTTTCAATTACATGTTATTCAAATGAACACAGCAGGAGTGAAAGATATGAGGTAGCAAATAAAAGCTCTGCTGCTAACAGTGTCAAAAGATCTGTGGTGGGACTTTTCCCACCTCTCTCTCTGTGAGTTTTAGGGATCTAAAAAGATAAAGGCTTTCAGCTCACACAAGATAGGACTTGGGTTTAAACTGCCAGCTTTCAAGGGGTTTTTAAAGTTACTTGGAATTTCTTTCAAATTTCTACATTTGCAAATTAATGAGTGTCATCTCCATTGATTTGGTTTTGGATAACAACATCAGATTTTATGTATGGCACAATATCGTGTTTGATCACCAAAGTGTAAGCACTCTAATACATATGCTTACTTTTAAAACAGAGATTTTCCCTGAAGATATAGGTAATTCATTATTCAACTACAGGAAGTACTGGATAATTGTTACTTCTTGGATTTAAAATTTTCATTTCTTGTTTTTCATGTGAGGTTTCTCTCCTCTTTTTTGCTGCTTTTCATGGAAGCAGTATATTTGTCATTTGAACAAAGATGATTTAAGGAATTATACAAGAAATCTAGAATTCTGTACTGAGCTTTTAAACAAATTGCATATTTTCTTAGGCAAGTTACTCTGCTGCCATTTTGAAAGCTGCTATGAAACAAACTATCCACTTTCACTTTACCACCTCCTTTTTTGAGATTTGCTTCAAAATAATATTTTTCATAATTATTATTTCTATGTCCAAGCTTATTTTTTAAAGCTGCAATTTACCATTCAAGATTTGTCAGCAAATATTAAGTAAATTTATTAGTTTAACAATTTCCAATGTTTTATTCCACATAAGAATTTTTAATTCATCTTTATTGTTTAGATCAATCTACTTTTAAATAAGATATTAGGGACAGATGATAAAGACTACTGAAATAAAAATGTAATTAAGAAGGAAGCACATGCTTCAGCTCTTCCATGATAAAGTCTGATTTCAAAGGAATGAAACAAACTGACCATACTTCTGTTAAATTGATGACAAAAAGAGAATTCTATAACAGCTGAATTTTTAATAATTAAAGCTCTTTTAAAAATAACTGTAAGTTGCTAAGCAATGCTCATTAAATTCTAAGTATTTCATAAAAACAGTACAAAAATTATCTTGTCTTCCTATTACAAAAGAAAATTGCATATACTTCAGCTAAACAATTCCTCAAAAGGTTTATTCACTTTCATTTTAATGGAAAAAAAATATGACCTCTGTATAAAATCAGCTACAAATTAATAGCTATAAAATAAAGTGAGGAATTTAATAGAGAAACTAAAGTGGATTACTAAATGCTAAATAAATGGCTCTGCAGAAGGTTCTCCATAGAACTAGTTCAACCTTCTGTAACAGAAAAGCACATCAGGTTTCATGAATATTTTGCAAGCTCTCTTACATGCAGATCTGTTTCTTTACTAGGTCTGGATAACTCACAGCTCTCATTATAAAAGCACACATTTTTCCTTCACTTCAATAAGAAAACTAGGTGATATTCCTTTTTTTACTTTCACTTCCATCTTGATGCATGCAGATTATCAGCATATTTTCTTTTGTTTTCAGAGACAGATGGTGGCATTATGAAAACCTACAGAAAACATTCACAATCTCACCTTGGGATTGCCATCCCTGTCAGGGTCTCTGGACAATTGACCTTGTGCAGGTCAATGAATGCTAAAGAATAAAGGCTCTACCAGCTCATTCTAACATTTTAAGGCTATCTGGAAGAAATAAAAAACATGAAAAGAATGCTACATCCTCAAAAAGGGCAAAATGCAGAAAACCCTACGTTTCTGCTGCTCTCTCTCTGCCACAATTTTTTCTTGATGACTTGTGGCTATGCTCTCAGTGTGCTGCTCATGCACAATCTGCCGGAAGCTGGATGGGTGGAAAGGCCCCCAGACACACCGACCTACCCTGGCTGTTCTCAACGCAAGATAGAGTTCCAGATCCAGACAAAAAGAAACAATACAAAAATACTGGAAAAGAGAAGACCCCAAGTCTTCTGAGGCCTATCATCCAGCCTCATGGGCAGTAACATTTCTGAGAAGAAAGGCCTTTTTTGCACATGGTAGGCTGAAGGACAGACCACAGACATATTAAGCCTTGGTCCAGAAACAAATTTGCATTCCAGTGCCACTTGCAGGACCAATAGCAGAGAGGGGACAGAAGCTGCAACCAGATTCCCTTTGCTCTGAGTACAAGAGGGAGAAGATGAAAAAGCATGCTTTGAATACCTCAGAAAGAGGAGTTTCAATGCCCATTATGCCCATGAAGTGAAATTTTACCCAGCCAAATAGCATTAAGCAATCCAAAATCAAGGTACATTGACTCAATTCTGCATTCAGCACGTAGCCTCCATCTCTCTTAGTCATCATGCTTTTAGCAAAAGCTTTGTCCTTGTTGCACCTCTCAAAACCACAGAGAATTTCTTCAGCTCAGAATAATCGAAGTGCAAGAAAGAAGAGGCTTGAGGACAAGTCTTTTCATGTCATTGGGAGAGAGTGGTGTTTTCAGAGAGGAGAACAACAATAAATTCATTTACAATGGTTTTGAGTAGTTCTGCTCCTAATTTTCAGGTCTGACAGATCTAGAAAACACAAGGACAACAACACTAACAATGGTTTATCCCTTCTGACCTCTTGGAACACTACAGGCAGCCAAAAGAACCCAGTTAAACAACATCATAGCACTCTGCTCTGTTCCACAAAAATCCTCACCACACAGGCATAAGTACAAGGACTCCAAATCAAACAGAGCGAAGCATGTTGAGTACAAATGCCCAGATGCTGCTGGCAATCTGCACCAGGAAAACTGGCATGGCCCCACATATGCGTTGGCCATCACACAGCCTGTCCTGTTAAATCATTTGTCTCCCAGGTGTCGCTTGATCCACCTGCACCTACATGCTGGCTTAGTCCATTGCAGGGTGTTTGTGCGCTCTCTCCTGGGGACTCTGCTGCTCCCTGTGTGCTTCTGTGTGCTGGGCCGCCTCTGAAGCTTCCCATGAGGAGACCAGAGTCCTGCATGCTGGAGGAGTAAAGGCACTGCTCACACAGGCTGCTGCCCCCCACAGAGTCCTGGCTCAGGGGAACCAGTGACATAAAAAATGAGACTGGCTGCCAGGGCTTCATAGAGGTCAATGGCAATGGAAGGTTGGGTCTAAAGCAGCAGCTGGAACTGGGGCACTCTGAGTCAAAAGGAAGGGGTCAGGCTGTCTGCCAGCCTTGATCTCCCCAAGAGCAAGACACAAAGAGCAGAAAGCCAAGAACTGCATGCCAAGTGTGCCATGTTAGAGGTCTTCTTCAAGGAGTTGAAGCTCTGGGTACACCAGAACCAGAGACTCCTGTTTCAGAGGGTCACAGGGCTGATGGACTGAGGTCAACTGCTTTGTGCTTCAGGTGGAGGCCTGCTGAACTAGACCAAGACTACTGAGTAAACTGTGTTTGGGCTTATGTGCCAGAAACTATTCCCTAAGTGATAAAGGAGGTGGTCATGAACTCAGACAGCATTTCCAGCTGAGAAATCTCCCTCCAGAGAGAAACCGTATCAACTTTAGGCCTGTGCTTGTTATCATCCCTAATAATTTTTGTTCCTTATTTTTATACCCTCTTTTCTATGATTTCTGCACTGCAGGCAGCAGGAGATTGGAACAGCAGCCAGGAAGACTCAATGCTTCTCTGGTTAACACACAGACATCCAGAGAGACAGTCTGTTGACGTCTCCTTTCTCAAGAAAGCGGTTTTGTAACATTAAAATGCTATTTAACCTTGAAATCTGTTGTCACCTGGTAAAAAGACCAAAAATCCTCCTGTACCACAAGTCAATGACTCACAGAAATGCATGACCATCAAAACATGAGCATCAAAAATAACATGTTGGGCAGAACAGACAAGGGTAATCCAGGATAATAAGTTGTGAACTCCCTGAAAGCCAAAAGCAGGCCTGCAGCATCCCTCTTATGTCACCACTGGATGGCTTCAATGAGCTGCGTGATTTGGGGCATACCACAGGCAGCCCGTGCTCAGTGGGAATCAGCCACAGCACTGGTATCAGCTGAGCAGAGGAGAACACTGCTTTGCTGATCAGTCTGGACTGTCCTGTGTCTCCTCTCTTTTCCTGCTGTAAATCCTTTTCATTACAGCTATCTGACTCGCACCCGAGCACTTGGTCACACGTCCTGTGGGGTACAACCCTATGGCTACTGGAGATCTCACCTCCCACCTTTTATAACCTTTGTACAAACTTTCTCAGGTGAAACAGAATGAGGCCTTAAAACTGGTACAGGCCTGCCTTCTCTTGCCCCACTGGGAACTGCTCACTCCATCAACCACAGCAAGAACGCTGAGTTACATCAAAGCACTACAAATCTTCTTCCCAATGACCTCCTTCAAGCTGCAGGATGTAAACTTCACCCACTGGTATCATAGCCCTTTTTACATTTTATACTAGAGCTCAAAATAAAGACACATTTTTAAAAATTGCTTTAAAATGGCTACTTGGAAGAAAAGTATAGCTATCCTGAAATGCAAGAACAAGGTTTATATAAACACCTTGCAAAATACTCCCTTCTTAGCAGTTGCTTACATTACAGCTGCCTCATTAAGTAAAAGGGCATGAAGAAAGAAATAGGAACTTGCTTTATTCTGAGGAAAAGAAACTTTCAATTAAGCCACCTACCCTAAATGAGAATTCAAGGTTTTCTCCTCCCCAGACTTCCATTCCTGTGTCATAGGAACCAAGATAATCAAAATAGTTCTTGCTCACAGAAAATAATCCACCTGCCATGGTTGGAGACCTATAAAAGAAAATAGCAACTCTGAACTGAATAAAAAAATATTAAACCAATGCAAAAGATACAATATATTTTTATTTTCTATTTCTTCAATCTTTTCTGGATACAAAGTGACAGTCAAAAATTTATCAATAATTATGAGGCCATTTGAATTTAATTTTGTAATAAAAAGCTGTATCTGAAACAAGCATCAGAATTTAAAAATATTGTGTTAAAAATTTCCAATTGCAGTGTCTTTGTACGTAAACGAAGAGCCTCTTCACATAACAGAACATTAGCTTCTTTCTGGCAGAACTGTATTAGTCGGCTCTGAAATTCTAAGTGCTGTATCCTTATCTATTTTATTTAAGCAATAATTAAAGAAATACTTGTGCTTTAGTAATCAAAAGTAACATTCTTGATCCCACTAATGTCAATTGAAAAAACTCTCAGCCTTTAATTATTAAATAAATGTAGGCCCTAAAGAGATCTGGGTTTTTTCAAAGATAATTTACCCATCTCTATGTTCCTAAATTTTTTTATTAAGTTTGGGGAAAAAAAAAAAACAGGAGTCATGACTTCCTCATTGAAGATCACAAGGCCCAGAGTGACAGCACACTTAAGGGATGGACTTCCAGCAGGGTAGAGTGTGCACATATACACAAATTCGTAGTTGTTCAATACTGTTCCTTATTGTTTACAGTCTTAGGATTACTCTCTTTAAAGTGCCAGATATATAATGCTGGTTAGAACTAAGCTCAGCTGACATCGTGTGAATTTTACTAAATTGCTGTTGAGGGAAATATTAACAAAAGCGAGATGCATGATCAATTACTCCTAATCTGTCAAAACTGATTTTACCAGCTATCTTTTTGAAGCAACACTGTCTCACACTGTCATATGTTGTTTCAAAGAATGGAATGAGATGAGACAAGACAGAAGGCAAAATAACAAACTCCATAACCAGTCAAGTCCTTCTGTCTCCCTCCAGATCTCATCTTTCCAAACCAAGCTGTTGGTGACACCACTCCCAGCACTGCTTTCTCCAGACACTTGTCGAGCCCACAGTCCTCAGGCTACCATGAAATTTTATCCCTCATAATTTTCTTCTTGGCATGTCAAAGACATTTCTTCTTACCATGAAGGGAAAAAAAGCATTATATTTGAACTAAATGCTTTAAAAAGATTTACTGTATTTGGAATTTTTTTTAAGGAGGACATGGACTAATACATGCTGAGAAAGACTCAATTACTACCTCACTTTTCCCATTTAAAAAAAAAAGTTAATTCAGTTGAGGATAAGTTCATTAATATTTGTGAAATACTGGGTATTAATATAATGATAAGTAACTTACAAAAGACTGAGAAAAATTAATCATTCCATATTTTTTGTGGTCTATACAATATAACAGATAAAAGTATGAACAAAATGCCTGTATTAAAAATTCTGAACAGGTTAATTTACTACAATAAACTGCTGAAATACAGCAACTTCGATAGCAGACAGAGCTAGGTTGAACAGAGCAGATCCGCACCTACCATTCCCATTTTCCAGGTGCCTTGTTTGTTCTATTCTCTTACCTCTCCTAAAAATACAATGTCAAGTGACAAATAATGCCAATTGATGGCACCTTGTCCTAAAATCAAACAAAACTAAAACCCATTATGAAGACATCGGCCTGAGCTCTGCTAGTTAGCCCTTCAGAGGAACCATGGTGGACAGAGCTGTATTGTTTCACCCCAGTAAAGAACTGGCAAAATGGTTCACCTTTGAAAATAGCTCAGTGAACCACAACCATCATTACAGCACAGAAAGAAATCTTCAGAACTACTTTTACCTTCTTACTGCTTGGTGATTTTTTCCCTTTTCATCATTGCCCATGATACATTTTTTTACAACACAGAGCTCTTTGTTTTGCACAGAGGACATCCTCCAGTATTAGTTAATAAGTTACACTCATTCCATGTGCTGGTAAGCATCTGTAAGAGTTTGCCTAGAGGAGTCAAGAGACTACTTTGCAATAAATTTTCCATATGGAAGATGAAACAGGAATTTCAGCTTTTAGAGCACTATTTTTTCCAGGAGCATGGCAAACAGGAGCTATTTTGGAAAAAAAAGGGGAAGTAAACAGAATACATACTTTTTAGTAATATGTTCATTTCTCAAATATCTTTCAGCACCCAGCATTTTCAGGTGAAATCAAAAACACATTCACAGTTTCACAGGATGCATAAATAATAACCTGATCACGTCAGTCTTGGACTTCCTCCTTTTTTGTTCTCTTTCAGGGGTACTATGCCAAGTGAAGACCAGCCGCCAATCAAATCCACCAATCTGTGGCTCACCAGCATTTCCCAAGTACTCAAATGTATTCCAGTCAATAACATCAATTACAGGGCAGACAACAGCTGTTTCTTCTTCAGCAATCCTGGTATGTTTTTAAAACAAAGGGGTGACTTCCATTAGAAACTTCTCTAAAAATACAAAACTAAAACTGACACAAAGAATGCTTACAATACCAAACATGAAGTTTTGCTCCTTTTCAATTCATGCTGCAATAACAAGGAAATGATGACACAATAAATACAAGAATAACCCCTATTTTCCTACTAGGGCTCATCAGGAGGGTGTATCAGGATGGACTCCGCTGGCAAGCATCAACTTTTCTGGATGGTGGAAGCAAGGTATGCCAGATGGCTTGAGATAACACATTCAGCACCACCACTTTATCAACAACAACAAATGTCCATTTTCTTTTGTACAGGTAGCTGTTTCAGAGAGCAGTTTGATTGCATAGTTTTGTAATGATGAATAATAAACCAGCCAGACTTTTGGCCCTTGAAGTCATGGCTGTTCTTGTAACTGTGATCATCTGCAAATTTTGTACTGAGTATCATAACAGCAGCTCAAAAAGAAGCCCTGAGCTTAGAAAAAAACCAAACCTGTAACATGGGAATTAGACCTCCAACAATGCAACATAACTGAAGGAGGCTTCCAGAAACGCTAGCAACATAGGAGATGAAAAGGAGAAATGAGATAGCACTGCAGAATGACGTTCCTAACAGCAAGGGTGATCTAAAGATAGTCAAGATCTTTATCATATTAAGAATACATCAGAGCTAATGACATTTCTTGCAGGTCCACTTCCACAAGGAGATAAACCTCTTCCTTGCATTTCTCAATATCATGAGCGGTTTTCAGGATTCCTTTCCAAAAGGATTCGTCCTTACAGAAGGCAGTGGGTTTCTTAGCTTTCTCCTCACCTTCTAGAATGGCTACCCTCAGTACAGGGAGCAATGTCAAGCCCACAAGCTCAAACCAAGGTCTTTCTCCTAAATCACTGTTTAGCATCTTCCCTATTCTAGTGTCCCTTGATAGTTCAGTGAAGTAAAGTAACTTGTTTGACTTAAAGATGCAGGTATGCACTTTAGCCCTGCATCTTGTATTTATATATTTCAGAGGTGAAGGAAAACTGAATACATTATATTCTCAAACAAGTAAGACATGTCGTGCATCTGTCATTCAAAGGGAGCTCATTCCTTATGGGATTGTTAGGCTAATAACCTGTAGGCTGACCAAGGGCTCATACTGTGAAATTAGAGTAGTAGTAAAATTGTGATGGTTAATGCAGCAGAGAACAGCAGCATTTCCAAAGCAGTATTGTCTGAGTTGAGAAAGGCTGCCTTAAGTGTGAAATGGCCTCTTGTTGATGGAGGGAATATGTGCAACAGCTGTTTTCTTCCTCATGATCTCCCATAGAGACCTTGTTTGGTAGAGCACACAAAAGGGCTTATATAAATATTGTTATCTCCTGTCTCACTTGCATAAAACTTTGTACAAATCCGTATTGTACAAAGCAATGAAAATGATACACACACACAAAGGGGAAAAAAAAACCCCAATAAAATGTAAAAATATTTTGCTTCTCCTGTAACAAGTAGGAAAATAAGTAAAAAGTACGTAGCAACTACCTACTTTTTGATTTCAATTATGAAAGGAATGAAGTAAATGAAAAGCCATTACCTTTTCTGCAAGTTAAGAATTAACTAGATGGTACAATGCACAGGCAGCTTACAAATACAACTACGTTTGCACTGCAAAATGCTAACTCTGTTGCATTGCTGCCATACATTTGAGTCAGGTATGCCGTAGAAAAACCCCTTAGAGCTGTACGTCTGCATCTGCAGCAAGAGCGGCAGGAATTCCAAGGCAGGGCTAACTTCTCACAGGCGGCGACGACAGCGTTAAAAAAAATCCAAATCCTTCCCTAAGGTTGCCATCTAGTGGTGCCTTAAAGAAGTGAAGCAATCGCAAATCGTCTCCCCCGTCATACACTTTCTTTAGGGGAGAGTTGTTAAACCTACGCTCATGATTTGATGTTTATCCCTTTTCCTTTCTTCACACCATCATAGTTAGCCCACAGTTACCTGGAATAGACTCAGTGTGAAATTTAGAAATAATTTAAGTGTGACTATTTTAAGAAAACAAAAAACCTCTGAAATAATATTCTAGATATCATTTCAAAACCACATGGGGAAGTTGAGAACACAAGTCCCACTAGGAATCAGGAAGACTTCCACACATCAAGACTCTATGTCCTTTTGGAAGTCTCTCTCCAGTTTGTAAAAGGCTGTTTTTTCTGGTCCTTTTCTGTAGTTTACAATACCTGTCGGTAATCTTAACAGGATCTAAATCAAATCATTGGCATTGAGGAAAGATTTTTTTTTCTTTTAGTTATGTTTTGAAGAGAGATGTTTTTCTATATACAGAAATCAGACCTTCTATATTTAGGAGGTCTGATTCAGGTCCTGTATCTATCAGTATCTGCTAATGGCATACAAGGGGGTAAAGACACGAGCTGTTAGCAGAAGGGGCATAAGCAATAGAGCCTTGTGACGTGATGGAGGTGCTGTGGTGAGGTAGTAGTGGCTGAACTCATAGCAGGAAAAGTACGTGTATGGCTGCTAGATACACATGGGCGAGGCTTCAAGAGTACAATAAATATTCTCAGTTGTAACAGAAGGCTAGTATTCTGGTTTCTAAGGGTTTTTTTGTTAGAGGTTTGGGAAGGTTCCTTGGTATTTTGCTGTTTGTTTGCTTGGTTGCTGTTAATTAATGGAACTTTTCTGAACAGCCTGATGGATCTGCAGAATAGAAAAGAGGCATACTACACAGGCATAAAGTACAGTGTCCCAGGACAGATGGTTTCCGAGTCAGTGTTGACATAAGATTAACTCCTCCCTATCCTACCACCAGAACCACTTTGGAAAGGTGGATTTGCTCAGGACTAAGAAGATGGAGTTTATTGACTTGTATTCCAATCTGCTTATGCAAACATTGCCTGGCAGGGCACATGTCTTTCCAGACCTTCTGATCACCCACCACCCAGGCTGACAGAAGTAGCCTCCTTTAACAAGATAGTTTCAAAGCTGGGGGTATGGACTTGTCTTCTGAAATGCAAAACTTTCCATTATCTGAAGAAAATGAGCAATTTGGTCCTTAGGGAAAAAAAAGGGCAAAAACCCCCGCCATGATGTGATCTTTCGCACTTCCATTTGCTTCCCACAGCCAAGAGACAAACACCAAACACTGCAGTGCCTCAGGGACCAGACTGCAGTAACCTTTGGTGAACCATGAGTCATTTTTCCACTGCAGGAGTAGGCTAAACTGCCTCGCCCCTTCTTCTCCAAAAAGAGAGAAAACCAGCCCAGAGCACAAGCTCACCTTGCCAGCAGTGGCTCCAGCCAGCCCTCATGGCATTCACAGTGGCAGTCCAGGAATGTTAGGATATCTCCTTTTGCCACAGACGCCCCCAGCAGCCGGGCTCGCACCAGCCCCTCTCGCTTATTTGCCCGGATAAGACGCACCTTGCGTAGGCCAGCCACATAGTTTTCCAAAGTCTCCTTTAAATGTTCTGTAACGAACCAAAAAAAGAGGCAAAAATATAGTCTGAAATAACTTACGTCATGCTATAGGAAGCTCTCTCCTCACTAGCATATTACTTACAGTAAGGCTCTAATGATTGTGGCATTTTGAAATCAGATTCTCCTATACATGTTTAGAAAGGACATGAAAAAACCACAGAACTTGGATGGACACAAATCACAGTTACTTTTAAGAAATTGAATGCTTCACATTTGCCTCTGTAATACATTCCCAGATTGATAAGTGCTTCTCAAAAGTTACTTAAGACTTTCCTTATAAAGTTCTATTCTTAACACAATTCATGTGTGGTGGAAAATGCCAGGATTGCCTTTATGTCCTGTTGTTGAAACACGACCAAAGAACTAGGTCACTGTCATTGTATGAGACACCCGGGGAGCACGGGTGCAATCAAAACTTGCTCAATTCAGGAAACCTGAAGTGCTCTGATCAGACTGTAGTCTATCTATACACACAAGCACTCATGTTACAATACACCAAATGTGCTTCCCCATCACAAACTAAATTTGGTCCAGGAGCCAAAGTTTTCACTGGCACAATAGAAAAAACTATTTTTCAGTGAGAAGCCTTTGTTGTGCAGTTTTCTGGTATGTGATCTGAACAGCATAACTTTTTCTCCTATGAACTGGCTGACCAAAAAAGCCCATCAACAATCAATATTACTTAGACTAATTCTTCCTACCTTTGTCACTGTAATCATCTACAAGGATAATTTCTTCCAAAAGTATATCTGGAGATGTCTCAAGAACACTGTGAACAGTTCGCAGAAGTGTTGACCAAGCCTCGTTATAAAAAGCTATCACAACAGAGGTTTTTGGCAGGCTATAATAATCATATTTCTTCTCTCTGCATCTGTAAAGGGGGAATAATATTTAGTATTTATTGCAAAAGCATGTATTACTTTTTCAGGAAACAATTCCCAAATCCCTTTGTATGTTCGTTACTAACTGCAAGGAAGAACCCAGAAAGGATCTTAAAAGAACTGCATGTGTGTGGAAAATTGTATGAGAAGACATTAGGAAGTTGCTCTTACAGAGGTTCCATTTCCACAGAAGCATTATGAAAAAAATATGCAAACTACCAAAAGGTCTAAAAAGAAAAATAATAGGAGGTATTCTAGGCTGGTGTAGCTGCAGTAGCTGTCTTTGCACAATTTCAAATAGAAGAATAAGCAATGGCAAAAATGTGCCTCTGATTAAAGGAAAAAATAAAAGAAATGTAAAACCTAACTGCAGTAAAAACAGTAACAAACTAGTGATAACTGTTTCTTTGGAAAATAGAACAAGTGCTAGACAGTAAAAATATAACTTGGAAGGAACAGCAACATATAAAGAGGAAGAAAACTCAAACCAAACAACCAGCAACAACACTGAAATGTATGTACACTGATGCAGAATTTGGAGAGACCACACAACTGGCAAAATCTAATAGTGAAATCCACGAAAACCTAAAACAGATATAGAAATGCATGGGTTTGGCTCTACGGAGAGCCAGAAAGTTTGCAAACCTTTGGATTAAGCTCCAGAATGTATTTCCTATAAATATATATATGAACTTCCCTAAATGAACATAAGGATGCCAAGAAACTTATAGCTGAGCCAAATGTATAAATTCTTAAAAGAATCCCTTGGTTTAGAAGAATTTTAAAATAACGATGGCATTTTCTACAATTTCTCCCCTTTGCTTAGAGCATTCCATATTGGCAGTTTTTATTGCCAGGAGTCACTGAAGCTTGTAAGGGGCAGAAGGACAGACTTCAGCTTCTGTAGACTGTTAAATCACAACAGATACCAAAGCAGGTATCTGTATTATCCCTCCTACCAAAACAGAACAGCAGCGAGTCCTCCAGAACATATGCTGTGGGGAGCTGAAAAGGGAAATTAAAACTGATCAGTAAAAAATGCAACAGGAAAATCCCTTAGGTCAATTTAGGGTCACAAAAAGCCCCAAAACACTAAGAAAATGATAATTAAAGCAAACTGCTTACCTATAGCACATCGAGAATATTTTAACAAACTATTTAAGATTGCTGTGTCTGCAATTAAAAAAGGCTTATAGGTTTCTCTGAAGATTAGGCCGTATCTATTAAGATCTGTTGTACACAAAGGAAAAAAACCTCCGAATCTGACTATGCCCAAAATTAAAATTCTTATGAGGAAAACAAAAAATCTTTAGAGTAGTTCTGTAATAAATACGTGAAAATGAGAAAGCAACAAGGACAAATGACACTCAGGCAAAGGAGGCACCCAAAGGCTGCTTCTCAAACATGAAAGGAATGCCATGCAGCAACACCCCTGCATACAGACCTATATACGTAGGTAGGTGCACATAGACACACACACTGATCTAGTGAAGAACAAAAATGCCTGTCCCGCCTGGCTGTAACTTGTCCTGAGGGGCTTTCACAGCGGGAACTGTCTCACATCAACACCTGGTGACAGAATTGATTTATTTAGTCAGACATTCAGGTATTGACACATAAAAAATGAAAAGGAGCGACGAGTGACATTTTTAATTAACCCCTTTATTTTTAATGCAGAAAAGCCCACTGTGTGAATCCAATTTAGGAAATACATATTTACTTTAGCCTACTGGAAAACATTTCTGCTCAGTACTGCCAGGAAAAAAAATCCATATATATATATGTATCTATATCTGTATATATCAGTCACTTGTACCAGGTAATTTTGAGTTCATTTCTTGATGGAAATAGGATCTCTACATACCTATTTTAGAAAACGGAAGGAAAATATAAATAAATTAAAAAAAAAAAAAAAGCACCAGGAAAGCATTCTTGAAAAATATGTCAGGAAGATTCATGGAATAATAATGCTGTATTGCATTTAAAGAAAGGAACCCCAAAAGGTCTAAAGAAGCTTATAAGTCTAATTATAGATTAAAGACTTCAACGGATTTGCCTGAAATTACATGCTGGAGATGGGAAACATAATTTGGTACAGAGCAAGGCAATCCCCACACTGTTTGTGATTCACTGTGCTCTGCTGCCTCCTTCCTTGAGCACACCTCACACTGCAGGAAAAGGTCAGGACATACCAGAGCACACATTTCTTAGGTTTCCAAAGTCAAGAAAGAGGTCAGCACTAAAAAAATGGGTTTAATTTACCAGCTCCATGGTGGAACGCAGCACAGGAGTATAGAGAAGTGACGTGCCATGGTAGCAGGGCAGGCTGCTGACCAGCACAGTGACCCTGACCTGAGCAGTACCCTGATACCCTTATTTAAAAAAAAAAAAAAAAAAAAGTATTCAACTTCTGTACAGATTTGCATGTTTATCTCAGATATTATTTTCAAGACATATATTTCTTGCATCTCAACTGTTAGCAGTGTCAGATAGTGTTGCTGAAGTGAAGCACACTTTTCCTTATCTTTCTGTAATGACAGAGTTTTGCTAAGCCTTAAAAATTAATCCCATTTGGGAGATTATAAACCCAAAGCATTTAAACCCTGGAAAAATTATAGCAAAAGAAGAATCTTTAAAAAACTAAAGAGCCCTTGAAATGGAAATGCTTGGAAGTGTTGATGAATAACAATTCAGTGGCATGCATATGGACACTAAACATTACCACTTCACAAGATATAAAAACTTCAAAAAACCCTATGAGTACGAAACTTGATTTAAAGCCTAGTGGTCATAACTCATCTTTTCCATTTCTCAGCTCCTGTTTACCACAGAAGCACCTTAGCAGCCTATCTTCTGCATTCACATTTGCAAACTTCAACATGTACTTTTATTCTCCATGTGTCAACCAAGTATGCAGATGCTACTTTCCAAGTGAATCATTTCACTCCTACTTTGGATAATTCAGAAAAACAAATGCATATCAATTACTGTATGTCATTAAAATGACAGCAACTGGTGACAGCAGCCCCAAAATATGTTTTTGCAGACATTGAGAACACATTTATGCATATTATACTGCAACCTGCTTTTGGTTTCTGAATAGGGCGCTGTTTAGTGCCACCCTCGAACCCATAAAACCATCCTTTCCAATAGAGAGGATCATGTTAAGATAGGATTAATTGCATCTCACATTATTCATCCTAAAAATTACCTGTCACCTTTGAGCTGATCATCTGGGCCCTATAGCTCCATAAAGACAGATCCAGAAGGCAACTCACCTCACCCTCCTTAAGCCATTGATCCATCACAGCCCAAGAGACCTCAGTGGATCCCCACCTCCCTCTTGTCTATAGAGGTCTGACTATGGAACAGTTGCTTAACTTCTCTATTAGTAGAGTTAAATGACTATAGGAATCTATCTACAGCCTCTACCACTGGCTGTGATACATCACTTTAAACCGAGTCATCATAACTACCAAATGGTTGGTAAAAAGATAACACAGACACCAGGAAATTAGTTGCCTGTAAGCGTGACATTTCCAAGCATGGAAAATAAATGTAGATGCATTTGAAATCCAACATTCTTTCACTATTCTCCTTATCGTATTCAATCACAGGAACTTTACTGTTTTGCAATAATTAAATGCATTTTAAAGTAAAAAATTATGTAAATTAAAAGTGACATGTTGTGCATGTTGAGTGGGATCATTTTCTTCAGAAAAGTGCATGTATTTCTAGTCAACCTGATTTTGGTAACAGTTATCCAGGATCACCAGGATCACTCACTGAGGAAAAACCTGTTGCCAACCATCCAAGAAGCTTTTCTACAGGCAACAAAATAAATGCATATTGTTTTAAACAGGACTCATATTGCAATGACAAACACTGGTATATAATGAATAATAACCACAAAAGGTATGGCAATGCAAAGGAGTGACACCGGCTCAGTCTCTGCCCTCCGGTCACTCCTGCTCTCTGCAGATTCACTAGAAAATGCACAGGCAGAAGCCTTATGCACAGTAGACTGACATTCAGAGAAAACAGGGCCAGGACCACCCCAACCATCTTCCAAGGAGCAGAGGGGGACACTACAATGCTCCAGTAGAATCCTGCTTCTGCATCATCCTTCCCTTCCCCCAGGCACTTTCTGCCACACTGGGTGGGTGTTCCAGAGACCCTCCTACTTGATCACTGTGGCTTAAGACAGGCATAAGATAAAAAAAAGCTTTGTCTTCTGGCATTTCTTATCAATTTCCACTAAGAAAATATCTATATTTTAGAATTCTAAATGTGTTCATTTATAAATCTCTGGATGGAAAGAAAGAAAATAATGCTGGTATGTTCCTGAACATAAAACCATGTTCACTATGTACCACCTTTCCTCTGTGTTTCACTACAACTTCTGCTCAAACATCTAAGTCCACAAAATGTAAACTGAAGCCAAATATGTAGAAGTGTATTATCATGCATCCAAATTCCTGTGAGTTTTTGGTTTTGCCTTTTTTACACTGCATGTTTAAGTCACAGTCTAACCAAGAGTAAACAGCTGACAAGTTTAATAAATTAACCTTGGAATCTACTACACTACACAATCTTCTGTTAGCAAGTTTTACAATAGGTTATTTATTAGAAACTAAGGAGACATCACTCAGTAAACGCCCAAACAAAATTAAATGGGTTGTTTTCAAGAACATTTGTGTCAATTAATGTAATCATTCTATTTATTTCTTTGTAAAGAGCTGTTTCTCTAAGAGATGTGTATCTATACACAGGGAGAGAGAGCATGAATGTGTGCGCACTGGGCACACTGCCATGAGTTAATTAGGAATGGTTGCTGACATGCTCTTACTTAAGACTTTCACCACAACTGTGACAATGATACAGAAAGGGAAAATAGACTTTTAGTCTCCAAATTTGATCTTCTATATGCACAGTTACTTATATTTTAAGAAAAAAAAAAGGAAATGTTCTCTGAGTTTTCAAAGATTTGTTAAGAACACAAACTACGCATAAATTATTTAATGCTTTCAGAAGGGATACTGCATAAGTTTTGGGGTTGAAGTTTCAATGTGAATGCCGTAGGTAAGTTCAGGATTGCTCAGCTTCTGTCAGGAAGTGCAAACAGCACATGTCACCGCTGAAGCTGATTTAATTTGATTTATATTAATACAGTAGGTGACATATACGCCCCATCCCAGTGTTCACTGGAAAACACTGCCAGGGTTCTACTTCAGGCTGGCTTTCACATGGTGGGAGAGGAACCAGGTTGGCTGGGCTTGTTGTAATGGGCCATAGACAGGCTGACTCATCACACAACTTCCTTTCCTCTTCCTAATATGAACAGTTACAACACGAACTTAAACTGCTCTTTCAGTAAGAGGTGTGCTCAAAAGTGGCGTTTTGTAGGCTGTAAGTACATGAGGCTGATGGGGATGAATGACAGCATCCATGGGCATCTCAATCTAGTTTCACCATCTTCATTCCCACTCCATGGACTGCAGAGGCAGCAATGTGGGCATTGGAATCTGCCAAGTATCCTCACCCAAGAGAAAATCCCTCCTTCTCTCACCTTCCTAAAGCCATAGCAGAGGATACAGCAGCACTGGGATCTTCTGCCTCCTTTTCTACTTTTGCCCAAGCCACAGCTTGGTGTTCTGCACAAGCATCCCAAGCTCTGCAGCACGACACAGGTGGTAGCACTGGTTTCTAAGCCACCCCACACAGTTACCAAGGGCCATGTCCCTTACTCCAGGCTGAATATATAGGGGAACATCCACTCTTCATCCCTCTCTGTGGGAGAGCAACCTATGGATAAAATGCAGCATGTGAGCCAAAAGCAATACCACCCAAAGCCTGGGATACAAAAGTGCAACATTTCCAGTGGAATTAAAGGATATGATAAATATTATTCTAATCTCCTCCAAACACTACTCAACTTTTCATGCCAAGTTTATTTTCTCACATAAGACTACCTGTCTTACTTACCTGTCCAACTATCAGTTCAGGGATTTTCTTTTTTTTTTTTTTTTTAAATAAAAAAAAAAGTTTATCTGAGCATGGAGGGGCTCCACCTGGTTTTTATACACCTAACAGGCCACATGTGTTCAGCTATTGCAGAAAAAGGCATTGACAGTTTACAGAAGGTGTGTCTTGGTGTGATTAGCCAAGCAGATAGCAGCAAGGTGCTGACAACTGGCAGAATGGGCAGATTATCCGAGGCAAGGTTGGAACGCTTAAGCAGGTGAGTTCAGGATGCTGGCCTACACTTCCCCACTGCCTGTCCCAGCCCAGCAAGCTGGCTAAAAGCTCCCTAAATTATATCTGCTGAAACAAACTATGTTAGAGAAAGCAACCTGGTATAGTCTTCAGCACTGTGATATGATCAAGTCTCTGGAAACAGAGGCTGGCTTTATTGTGATACAGTTTTCCAGGTTATTTAATGTTCTACGGAATATTCTCCCAATGACAAGACAATCTTGACAATATAGAGTGCCAAAAAGCTCTCTTAAGATTTCAGATAATTGGCTGTCCTGCCTTGTATACAAACATTCTGAGAAGCAAGAAAGAAAGACATTAAGTCTGAAACAGAAGAAAATATTTGTTAAGAAGTTGGGGCGTGGGAAGGAGGTGGGCACAGAAAGCAAATCTGTGATTTTAAAAGATTAAAAATACATTAAGAAAAAAGCTGTCTAGAAAGACCAAGTAGGAGAATTGACTAAATCTGTATCCTAAAATCCACCAATTTTGGAAATTCATCGAGCCTCCTCATTCCAAATTGTTAGAGAAAGGCTACAGAAGTTCGTAACTGACCCAGATTCTGGACATGTAGATGAGAGGGAAATTCTGCATGTGACAATGGGGAAACGCACTTGATTGTTGTTTGATTTTGCTGAGCTGAAACATTGGTTACATTTTGCTCAAATGGTTTCGATTCTCTTCCAAGATAGATACATTTAACCTTTCCACACCGACGTATTATTTCCTACACCTACATTCAAAAAACTTTAGTGAGAACCATTTGATTCAGGACAAGAAAAAATATTTTGCAAAGCAATAATTGAAAGAAGCTATTGTATTCATCACTATAAATAAGGTGTGGATGCACCTGATCCTTACAGACAATTGCTTACAATAAAAGCAGTTTTTTAATTTAAAAAAAAAATCTTTTTTTTTTTTGCTTACTATCAATCACAAATCTGGGAACATTTTCAATTTAAAAATTAAATCAGCTGAAACCAAGCAATAATCTAGATATCCCAGGAAGTTGAGGAGGTCTACCAGAAGGTGGAAAGAAAAATGATGAAAAACAATCATGTGAGCTCTTCTGGAAAATATCTGCTGGGGGTTGTTAAAAGCATAATGACAAAGTGACACATTTTTACAGATGACAGGAAACAAAAGTAGCAAAATATCCTGAATATCAAAGCAATACTGGAAGCATTGCTTCATTTCCTACTGCTATAAAATGCAAGCCTTCTTATTAAAAAAACAAACAAACAAACAAACAAAGAAACCAACAAAAAATATCATGAAGAATTAATTTTACCCCACTTACTGTATGAGGAAAGAATGAAATGTCCTAGCAAAACTTTGCTTTGAAGGTCTAAAGCCTGTTTATATATGAAAGAAATCTTGCCAACTAACAAGATAGTAATGACTGAAAGGTATGATGATTAATACAGTTATTAGTTACCAATTACATATTTCCAAAAAGCTCAGAAATCAAACCAAAAAGTCCTAACACCACACAAGTGACCAGTGTTACAAAACCACTCTACCAAACACACTCTTAGGTGTTTAATGCAAAGCCTTTGCTTGTAAGAAGTAGTGTGCTGTGCCTCCTGACCAGAGGCAAAGCCTGGGAATACCTGTGCCAAAGCCAGTGCTGGCTATAAGGTGCACCATCAGGTGCATGTTTAGAGGGAAGGGATGTGCCAGAAAGGTCAAGCTGCTGCAGCTCACCTCTTCAAAGAGTCTTATTTCCTCTAAGGAAAAAAAAAAAAAAAAGAAAGAAAAAAAAAAAAAGACACTGCAGTAGTTTTGCCTTTAGGAAAGAGATGAAAGAGAAGTTTCTGGGCAAAGTCAGACAATCACTGTGGGCTGAGGAGGGAAACACTCAGCTGCTATGCCTTTTCCCAGAACATGGTCAGGTTAAAACTCCTGGCAGGAGTAGCTGTGATTTTTGGAGTAGAAAAGGAACCAAAAACCTAGTATCAAGGCTTATTCTGGGACAAACATCCTGGTATAATTTAGTATTTAAAACCCAGAAATCAAAATCAACCCTAGAAGAAAGAGAGATGCTCAGAGAATCAAATTCAAATATGGGAACAAACAGGAAAAACAGTTTTGAAAGACAGAAAAATCTTAGCACAAGATTGTTGTGCTAAAGTCAAACATAATATACCCCCAAAAGAAATAATATTATAGGCATAAATTATGTTGACAGAGGAATTTGAGCATTTGTGTATATCTAGCTATCTATACAAACACACTTAAAGATATATGCACAGATACTTAAACATATACATAAAATCACACATATACCAAAAAAAATTATATAAAGAAGCTCTTCAAAACACAGAAGATTACCTAGAATTAAAGAACAAACCTCTAAAACTTCTTTTTTTAAAGCTGAAAAACACTATGCAGACCACATTCAATATTTTGGGGGCTTTTGTGGCTACTTAGACAAGACAGGAAAGAATTAAAAATCCATTTCCTTGTGATCACAAGTAAAATGAGCCCCAAGGGCTGAATCAGGCTTCTACCGTGAAAGAGACAACTTGAAATGCCGAGTTGGCACAAAAGTGCCTAGTACTGTCTTGTTCCTTTTGTACCAAGAGTCTACCAAAAGGCAGCTTGTGTGCTTTTACAGAAACTAGCCCCAAAATAAGTGAGTGATGCATCCCTACTGTAATACAGAAAGAAAGAAAGAAAAGGTATAATGTCTGAAATCTTGAAACAATGCTTGGAACAATGCTTGAAAATGGCCCTTAATCTAAAAGAACCCTAATCGAAAAGTGGAAAAACTGGAAGTGTATTTCTTACACATTGTAATAAGCTGTAAAAGGCTAAGAGAAGGTATCAGTTGTCTGCCTAGCCCTACAGTCCAGTAAAACACGCACACATGAGAAGCCACATGAGACACAATGCAGGCGTGTTGTTTGCAGGGGGAGGAAGGCAGAGCAGCAGCAATACCCCATGGCCCTGAGCTCATCACACCACACTTACAGGGCATCAGCCCCAACAGGGCCCTCAGTAAGTCAAAGTCTGACAGAGGACAATTGCTGGTTTTAAACCTCCTATAATTGCTGCTCCCTTTATGAGTACAAATTCGAGAAAGGAAGGGTAGATGTTGGGAAGACAAGCTGGGCCATCCAGACAACCTTATGATCGGGGTGAAAAAGAAAAAGAAATCACTGCGGCGGTGATATAGCCTTGAAAGAGGTGTTCAAGGGTTGTTGAATTTCCATCCTTGGAGGCTTTTGGGAGATTGGACTGGACACCCCAAAGTTTCCTTCCATCCTCCATCCTTCTCTGACCCTATGGTTTATTTCACTTCTAGCCTTGTACAAACTGTATCATCATATAGTAACTTACATTCTTATCCATAAGATTCTTCCAAAGGGACATCTTTATAGATCATTTATACAAAACATTTATTTATTTACACTTTCAATAAAACTAAAGAACTCCTGTGTGATGTAACACATTATTAATTGCTAATGTTGAGCTCAAACAGTTAAAGGAAGCAGAAACTGTCTAAAGGAAACAGTAGTAGTTGTTGAGTTCTTTGGGTCTGTGGGTCAATAGAAACAGGATCTATCGTCACAAAAAGCAAGTTATGGTAGTGTGAACAAGAAGGAATAATGACTTTCTGAATATTTTCACTGACAGGAATATACTAGTAGGAGAAAGATCTAAATTTGAAACTTCCTGGATTCATAGTCAAATATCATCAATCAATGCATTATTTGAGCAAGTAATGTCAGCCAAACTATTCTTCTCTTCCTGTAGAGTATTATCAGACATAGATATTAGCAAATACCTGCCACATTTCTGTTCCCATGGCAGACCCAGGATGTACAATATGCAGCAGTAGGAAAAGATTTTGGCATCAGTTTCTGATACAGCAACACCTTGTGCAATCATTTTGCATATCACATTGAACAGCTTACTGGTTCAGATATTCTCTATCTTATTAGCAAAACTCTAGTTTTCATTGTATTCAAATGTTTTCACCAATTCACACACAGAGAGGGGGTTCATTGACCAGTGTGAGAGGTCATTAACATCAAATGGAGCAGTGGGTCATCCAGGTGGTGGTAATGTTGTCTCTGTTTCTCTTTTATTCTCCCATTTTATTGGTATCTAAAATTTCCAGACTGCCTCCACACACACAAGAATATGCTGAAACAGACCAAAAGCCCATATCCCAGAACAGTCTCTAAGCATAGTATCTGTCAGCATCTCCTGAATATTTGATTTAAATTTTCCAGTAGATGGACTTCCTTATGCTTTACGGTAAATGGAGTTTTGGAACAGGGAGGTGGCAAAATTTGTTTTATCCACTTTCATGCATCAACTGTGTATTGCAGCAGCCCTGCAGGAGGTACACTTCCAGCAGGCCATCTGTCTTTCAGGCTGAAGACCTGTAAATTAGTCATTTCTTTATGAAAGCCATACTGCAAGTTGAACGGCACTGAGTCAAACACAGACTGCTATGGGACTTTATCAGTAACTCTTCACTTCTTAAAACAAACACAGACCAAAACCAATCAACCAAAGAAACCGAAAAAGAAAAAAAAAACCTCCAAACCCAACAAAAAACCCAAAACAAATGCTTCACAGCTTCTACTCCGTCATTCATAAATGCAAGGAATTTCCACATTATTTCACAGTTGCTTAAGGAATTCATCAAGTAACAACACACTTCTTTAGCCATATAATTATGACCTTCAAAGAACTCAAATTTGTGAGACACTCATCCTTGACAAAAGCCTTGTTGACTTTCTCAATAGATCACACCCTCTCACCTGTTACTAATTCTTTCCCTTACCAAGGTTTGTAGATAACTGCACAGAAAAGATCCAAGGCTTGCCAGCACACAGTTCTCTGGTTCTTTTCTGGGACTCCACTAAAAAATGGTGCATTTGTCACCTTCTGGTCTCCTGGTACCAAAGTTGTTTCACTGAGCACATCTAAAATTTAGCCTTTGCATCATTTTAGTGGACTGCTGAAGCCTAGTTGCCATCTACCATTACTACTTATTTCCTGCAGCCTCACCCATCACCAAAATGTTCATTAAAGGTCATAAATAGTCAAGCATTACCCACCTTGAAATAATAAATAAATAAATAAATAAGGTTTTCCCTGGACTTGAGATTTCAAACTGTATAACCCCTAATCTTGGAACAAAGTGCACTGCATTTTCTATGGCTGTGGGCTCAGTGTTTTTTTGTTTGTGGTTTTTTTTTGGGTGAGGGTGTTGTTCTTGTTTGGTTTTGGGGGGGTTGTNTTTTTTTTTTTTTTTTTACTTCAATCTCTTACATGGTCTTCCTTCTTGAGAGAGGCAGTTAACAATTCATTGCAAAATTGACTTTGGGTAAGTTTTTTACGTTTGCTGTGTCAGTTGGAGAGATGTTCTGTGACATTTTTGCCATAATTTAGATTTAACTGAGCACAAAGGCATGAAGCACCTGCCAACAGTACAATACAGCCCCAGCTTCAGAAGGCAATTATCTCTGAGATTATGTCACTGATGCTTCTGTGATTCTTTCGGTTTGGATATATTTTGTCATTTCAGCATCTATATATTCAAATCAAAAAGGGTCTGCTGTTGTAGCTAAACGTATTTAAATTATTTTCATTTCTAGAATAATCACCCACATTCATCTATAATGTCCCCTATCCAACAACTGTGACCTTCCATTTCTTCTAACATCCTGTCATAGAGAAATGGCAGAAGTCCAAAATAACTCATTGAAATGATTTAATTCTTCCCATGGAAATGAAACTAAAATGGTCCTTTTTGACCCATGGTCTACAGACTGCTTATAAGAGGGGAATAATAACTAAGTAAAACAAGCCTAGTGTCAGGCTTAAACTTATGATGAAACGGCCTTGCATTTGCACTGCAAATTTTTGAAAGCCAGCATAAGATTCATGTTTTAGATTCGGCACTTACAACTAGAGTTAGTGAAACATTGGGCAGGACGCACTGGCATGAAGTGAATGCAGGGGAGAGCTAGAGCCCTGCTTTTTCCATAGCTTTTTGCTACCGTATCGTACAAACCTGTTGCAACGAAACAAACCAGCCGAGGCCAAGCTCAAGTGCAACAGAAGCGAGGGCTGTGAGGAGTCAGCAGCAGCCGTGGCTCCGTCCCATCCCCTGTGATGGCTAGCCCTTCCTCTCAGCAGCCGGCAGCTCACTCACAAGGAGTGCCCAGAACGGTGCCACACTGAGTATTTGCATAAGGGCAGAACAGTCAGACCTGTTGTGCCACGCTGGCTTCACAGATGCACTGAACATGCCTCTAAACTAGAGCCACCTCATCAAACTCTATCTAACCCTTCGTCTACAATTGCTCATGCCATTATCTACCACGGGTGTCATAACTGTAAGTGCAATTTGCAAATGTAATTTGTCGCAGCAACTGTGCATCACAGATCAAGCACAGTCACTTCCATTACCCACACCTTTGACCACCATCTCTAGCTCACTCCTGGTATAACTGCTGATAAAACAATCTCCTTTAAACGGTGTCCCTCAAGACATTTGAATACAATGCACGGCTGAAGTCCGGGAAGCGTAACATTTGTAAAGCTGGGAGTGACCGAGAAAGTATGCTGCTGCCCATGGTGACGTACCTAGGGGCCAGCAGCAGCAGCAGGAGGGGACAGCAGCGGGAGAAGCACGGCAGAGCAGCGTAGTTTGCTACCAGGGCTGCGTGGGAAAACAACCCGCACACGCACCACCAACACGCGACTTTGCGCTGCCTGGCGTCCGTGCGGCAGCCGGACAAAGTCAAGAAACCGACCTAAGTCTGAGAGCGAACGCTGAGGTCCAAGAGCGTTCGCGACGGGAAAGTTTCCTAAAGCCTCCACTCTCCTGAGCGAGAGGTACTCGAGAGAGACACGACTGTCCCGCGCTGAGGGCTGCAGCAGACGCTCCGGTTTGGCGGAGCGGCTCAAGGAGCCGCAGCAGCGGCAGGCAGGGCTCCTCTGCCCCGCTCCCACCTGCCCTCGGCGGTACTCACAGAGGGTGCCAGCGCTCGGGCAGGCGGCGGTGCAGCGAGATGCGGTCGCTCAGGTAGATGTTGATCTGGTGCCGCCGGATGCTCTCCTCCTGGCGGCGCTTCTCGGCCGGGCTCAGCTCCAGCCGCACCGCCCGGCCCAGCTCCCCCAGCGCCCCCGGGTCCAGGGCCGGCTTGGCGTACACCGGCCGCCGCAGCAGCTCNCCGGGAAACGATGTGCCTCGCTTTCCTGGTGGTCGGAAGGCTGCTCGGCCCCCGAGGGTTCCAGCGCCCCGGGGAAGGCACATGGTTCCAGCCTGCTCCGCGCTCCCCCTGAGGGCACAACCGGTGGAACCGCTACTGGTCCTGACGCATCCCGGGGCAGGGAGGGAGCGGAGGCCGTCCCCGTTCTGCCGGGCCACACACAGCTGGAATGTGGGGAGGAGGAAGGAAGGCATGTTCCCTTTGCTCTCACCCCTCAAGGGAAAGGTGATCCGGTTGCCCTGAAGCTTGAGGGACTTTCATAAGCACTGGTCGCTGCATGGCGGATATGCTATTTCCCCAGCAAGGGAAAGCTCTGCTGGCACAGAGCTGCCAGGCCCACAGCAAGCTGCTTTGGCCATTGGAAGTGATGGGGATAGCCCCAAGGCTTGCTGTCTACGGACAGAAATTTTCAGAGTTGCCAGACAGCAAGGGAGGTTATTTCCCATAGAGGGACTAGGAAGAGCTTAGGGGTCGAAGGAAACAAACTGATAAGAAACCAGGCTTTATCCATTCTGCTGCCTTTAGAATAGCATGTGCTTCAGAAGTAGAGCAGAACACGGGCTAAGAAGCTATAGGCATTAATGACAAGTTTTCTTGCTGAAGAAAGGAGTGCATTTGGTCAAAAGAATAAGTCAACCAATGTGGCCTCATTGATAGAAATCCAGAAGACTCGTTGGAAATCCCGAGTTTATTATATAGAAAATGGGCAGTCCATTCTATGGCTTGACAGAATCATGGGGGAAAGAAAAAACAGCAGCACTAGTTAGAACTTTCATATTTACTTCATAGCCAACAACATACCTGTACTGCTTGTTTTACTTTGGCCCCTAACAGTATGAAGCCCCATCAGCCTAAACTTAGCGATCTGGAGGCTGTGAGACTACGTGACAGTTCCTGATTTTGCCTGTGAAATACTTGGACATAAATGTAACATCACTGGATACAGTTGCTCTCTCACACGCAGTAGAGAGCTGGATCTCTTCTTGAAGCGTCATTTGCTCCACGCATTGTTCAAAGAGACTGTTCACTGCAACATCCTCTGCTGCTGGAGACCTGTCAAGATTAACCCAGCAGAGGAGTTCAGCCATGCCCAGAGACAACTTCGGCCCCAGTACACAGCACTAGGCAGTGTTTACCTGCACTGCTGAGGAGTGAATGAAACTAACGCTATGGAAGGGAAAAAATTCATCACTGTCATCACAGAGCATACAGCTACAAGCTCCTTCTGATTTTACATGGTAACAAATATTATATATGACAACAAATGCACACACAACTACTGTGGAGGCCATGCTCTGGACAGAAGGGTGCTGAAAACCAATGACTGATTCTAATTCTGGCAAGCTAATATAAACCAAGTAATTGAGGTGTGTGTATAGACAGATTATTTCTTATTCAGCTATACAGCTAGCTATCACAGGTACTTATATAGGCATAAAATCTAGTTTCAGTANCTGGTACACCCCATCCACCAGCCCGGGATTTTTTTCTACCGTTCCAGCTTGGTGCTGAAGCACCAAGGGAGCCCTGTACGGAGACCAGACTGCCCCGGGCTTTTATGAAACAAAAGCCCCTCGAGGTTCCTGGTTTTGTTTATTATTAATGCTATAGTTGTTGTTGTTTGTTTGCCTTGTTATACATACTAGTAAAGAGCTGTTATTCCTATCCCCATATCCTTGCCTGAGAGCCGACTTAATATCAAAGTTTTAATAATTCGAAGGGAGGGGGGTTGAATTCTCCATTCCAAAGGGCGGTCTTGTCCTCCCTAGCAGATACCTGTCTTTCAAACCAAGACAAGTATGCTTTGTAGACAACTACTAAATATCAGTATGTTGGACATGAGAATTTACATTGCATATAAAGGAAGCTGTGTCTAGCAATCTTTGGGTTTGAAGCGTCAGGTGGCATCAGTTATTGCATGCCCAGTGTTTGCTTTGTCTCCTTGCTCACCATCTTTCTGAGTAAAGGAAGCCTATTCCTGGAATTAATCAAAGGAGAAGAGATCCTCCTGGACATCCAAAAGAAGTTACTGAGGAGATTAGGAAGAGATAAAGAGCAAAATGTAGGACTAAGTGTTAATTAAGAAGAATGAGAAAAAAACCTAAAAATCAAAAAAACACAGAAAGTTCTGCTGCAGAGGTTTTTAAAGATTATACAAATCTGTATTTTCTTCAAGTATTTTAAGTATTAGAGCGATATGGAAGAAGCACAAGAACATGATCACATGACTAAAACAAGTTCTGAAACAAAAAAATGGGAAACAGAGAACCAAATACGACAGAACTGCTCTCAGCAGTAATAATGCTCTTACAGCAAAGTAATGGCTGAAGACTTTCTGTGATCACCATCGCAGTGGGAACTGAAGTATTGCTAGTAAATAGTAGTTCCCTGGGAGTGACATCCAAACACATAAACCAGAGGAAATTCATCAAGAGAAAGTACAATAATGAGGTTAATGTAAAAATCATAAAGAATTAATTATTTGCATTCACAAAGAAGTTTGTACAAGATGTAAAGGATATGAAGGCAAAAACATGTTATCTCAAACATTTTTGGGATGTAAATGTGATGGGAAGACTGAACATTCTGAGCTGAAATAGTTAAGGTGTAAAGAATTCTCTCTGAACATACAAATAAGCCCCAGAGGAAAAAAAAATATCTACAATTAATAAGGCAAACAAATGAGTTCACTGCTAGCCATAAAACTTGCAGCAAAATTTTCATGGAAGAGTTCCTTTTAAGAAGTTGTCTTGTTTCTTTCAGGTTAAAACACTTTATTATGATTTTTTAGTGTTTAGTGAGTTATAATTTCAGTTCCTTCAGGAGTTTCAACCAAAGATGAGTAACCAAACAAGTCATATAAAAGCTCTAATTACTTATCTAGAAATATCTATTGTGTCCTTAGTTGTCCAAAGTAAAACAAAAGATTGGTAGAATCAATACCTTTGAAAAGTTTACTTTTACAAATGGAAAGTTTTTTCTTCACCTCAAAAAGTATCCAAAATAATAACTAAACCTTTCAAAAAGCACTAAGAGAAAAAGACTAACCACAACAAAATTTAATTATCCATAATAATTCACATTACAGTGAATGTAATAGATAAAATTAAGTGTCTATCTGTTGCTCTCTGAAATATGCTTGAAATGCAGGTAATATTCAGTTCACCTAAAATACATGAGCTTATTGAAGCAATAGGTTTACATATAGGAAACACCTAAAGAGGTAAGATAAGATTAACTATTTGATACCTGTATAGCTACTAAAAGATATTCTTATATTTAGTGATGGCATACACATTACAGAAAAAAAACCCAGAGCTATTAAATTTTGCAAAAGATTTAAAATTTACCTCATCCAAACCTTTCCTTTTATTCTTTTTTTGTGTAAAAAGCAAATATCTAAAATGGAAATGGAGTGGGAAGACTGCATTTTCAATAAGTTAAACAGCTTCCTAAGTTCACACTTCCTGAGTAAAAATAAAGCATCAAATAATGTATTTCAGAATAAAGTTCCTAGTTTTAGAAAAAGCCAACACTTACATATTCTAAAGAAAAAAAAACCAGGAGAATATGACAGGAAACATGATGTACAGATACTTTGGACACAGATAGGAAATTTGCTTAGAGGAGAGAAGGAATCATCCAAGTTATAAAACACACCCATTGGAGATAGCATTTGACCTACAGGGTCATTGTTCACTATTGTTTTAACTGTGCATAAAATCGCACTGCCCGGCAACACAGTTCTCACTTGGCTGATCTGTCTCTCCTTTGTTAGCACAAATATTTTTAAAATATTATTATTCAGCCTATTGTATTATCAGTGCCAAGGATTTTTTTTTTTTTTATAAATGTGTTCACACTGAAAGTCTCTTTTTGAGACAGCTGCACAGAACGTGCCAAGCACAAATTGAGCTGCACCCTGCTTCCCCAGTGCCAAAGGGTCCTGAGTGCTTCGGCAGGAACCCCGTTTTACAAGGTAGGCTTTGGGTCAAGAGGGAAGCTGGATGTATAGCTCAGAGACAGAGAGATCAAGGAATTGAGATGAGAAGAAGAAGCCTAAAAATAAAACAGATTAAAAGCACAGACTTGATGACTGAGATAGAAACTGTTGCCTATTTCAGGGATTTTCTATCAGGCTGATGAATGGTGTAAAATTCTCTTAGTGACAGGTCAGTAAAATGAGGAGCATTCAGTGGATTACTTGGGCAAGACCTCAGCTGTACCAGTCTGCAGATCTCTGTAGAACATGTATGTGCACATGTACATGTGTACGTGTACACACACATAACACGCACACAAACTGCCTTGCTCAAAAGGTCACAACCAAGCCAGAACAACTTAAAGACAAATAGAACAAGCATGTCAAAGGCATAATTCAATACATTTGCTTGATTTGGGTATGTGTTGCTTGCATATAATTTTTCTCTGAAGCCAAATAGCAAGCATGAACGGCAGGCAGTGGAAGAGATAACATGAAGGAAACCTAGGCCAGGAAGCTTAGCTGTCAGAAAGTATTGGAACAAAACTGCACTTCTGCTCACAAAGTATGGTATGATGTGACATGTTAATGAAGGTATGTTATGTTGGAAACCTGATTGCTTTTTCATACAGTCTTATGCACACACAATGAATTAAAATACTGAGCTGCAATACTTTTTAAAGTTTGTCAAAATTATGGCATATTCTGAAACATATAAATGAAATAAATTCCTCATAAAGGTATAGCAGCTGGTCGTAGTAGACAAAGTGAAGACCATGGTTAAAATTCTGAACCAAGAAGTCAAGAATATATTATGTCGTGAAATTAATCTTTGTCACCCTACACTGTACCTACTTACTACCACTTGGTTTTTAGGAATTTTTTCAAGATTGTTTCTGTTTCTGTGCCTGAAAGGGCCATAGTTAACATTCATAAATTCAGTGATACTGGGGAAGCATTTTCTTTTCTGTGATGGTATTTCTAATATGTGTCTTCCTTTCACTAAGGCAGAGATAAGTGTCTTCACACAAATGGCATACTAAAAATTTTAGTTTTCTTTTTCTCGGAGTATGACTTTCTTGTGATTCACATCAGGAAGATTTTACAGTAGAAAATAAGTCTTTTACCTCTTAAATTGCCATTAAAAAAATGCCATTATACTTGGGCATTTGAGATGCCACCATCTGCAGACTTTGATTATGCAGATTATGAGTGAGTCAGCTGTTTCTAGTTTTATGGATTTCTTTGGAACAGATGGTTTGACTACTTGCATTTTTACATTTCTGAGAGGCTTTTGATTATGATGGCAATTTTACAGTTTTCCATATTACATGATCCTGAATTATAAACGAGGTAGAGATTTGCTCATGTGTCATGGTATGTGCCCAAATATATTACATCCTATTACCTCTGTAAGAGCAACAGAATTTTTGTCACATTACCTGGCCAATTTGTAGTTCTACATCATTGCTCATTTGCCATATTATACTTACTTTACTAGTTCCACAGGCACATTACATGCTCTCATATTTTTCTAGGCTTTGTTTGGCAAATGATGACTTCTGAGTCTTGAAGAACAATGTCTCTAACTCATTTATCTCTTTTATTTCCTATTATATGATGAGTAGAATCAATAAAGCTTATATCTCCTTGCTGGTGCTTTGAGATCATTTGGAGACTTATGTTAGAAAAGTTTCACAGATGTTGACTTCACATGTGTACTCCTGCCTCATCTGTTCTGCACCTTTTGGCAGGCCTGTTCTGTTCCTTGTGCTAACTCGACCTATACAAATTAGCACAGAACTGATGTGAATGAACTTCTTGTCAAAAGCAATGCATTTTTCACTGACTAGACAAAGATACAGCTTGGACAAATCTTCTGAACAACTAACACACAGTCTGCACTTCAGAATCCTGGTTTTATTTTGTCCCATCTTATCTTCCAACCCAAGTTCCCTCCATTATCTTATCATAATGAACTGTTTGAAAGGCTTAGGTTGTTCTCTCATTAGTGAAGAAATCAAGTTCTGTATATTCCAGAGAGTTCGATACTGCATCATCCAGGAGAATATTCCACAGCAGTTTATTAATTTCAGAAGAAATTTGTTTATTTTTCCTTGCCTTGATTGTCAGTCAGTAACAGAAATTCCTAAGTGATCACAGCAATATAAATGCCTAGGATGCAAACTCATAAGGGTAATAACTATCAGATGACAGCAGCAGAATTCAGGAAAATAATATGCCCTCTCATTTATTAAAATGCATAAATATTTCCTATGTCTTATGAACTTCTTAAAAAAAGTGTTGCATCATTTCCTGAACAATTCCTAATTATAATCATGATATATTTGTCTGGAGTTTCCAACCATGAGTAGAAACTGATGGCATAATCATCAGCAAATTAACATGAATTTGTAGGATCAACATGTAGCTTATTTCAAAGAAAAACTGGAGTCATCCTGTCGCTAACATCCTTCCTTTCAGGAAAGGGAATGATATCTGGAAATCAGAGAACAAAGTATAACAAATGCTCTGGAAAGGAGATATGATCCTAAACAATGCAATTGAAAAAAGTGAGAAAATATGGAAATGAAGAGATTAAAACCAAACGAACTGAGATGAAATGAGAGACAGTGAAAAGGACAAAAACTTCCTAAAATTTCTCCAATGGAAATCCTGAAATCGGGGAAGAAGTACAAATAAAAACACAAGAGAAGGATATGAATGAAATCTTAAAAATAAAAAAAGGAAAAATCTGAAAGCAAGTGAAAATCATAGAAGTGAATGGGATGACAAGAAGGGCAAGGAAATGGGTAGAAGCTTGCCCACTGAATCCTCAATGAAATCTGGAAATCAGAGAACAAAGTCTAACAAACGCTCTAGAAAGGAGATATGATCCAAAACAGTGCAATTGAAATAACTGGGAAAATTTGTAAATGGAGTGATTAAACCAAACAGACCGGGATGAAATGAGGGGCAGTGAAAAGGACAAAAACTTGCCAAAATGACTCTAATGTAAATCCTGAAAATAGGGAAGAATTGTAAAAATGAGAAAGGAGCAAAAAGGGAAAAAAGGAAATCTTAAAAAATAAAAAGGGAAAATTCCAAAAGCAAGTGAAATCAATAAAAGTGAATGGCATGACAAGAAGGGCATGGAAATGGACTGAAGTTTGCCCAATTATTCGTCATTGAAATCGCAAGATTTCATTCCCTTTCCTGAAAGGAAAGTCTTCCTAACTTCCTTCCTAAGTCTTTCTGGAAATCAGAAAACAAAGTCTTACAAAGATAGTGGAAAGGAGATATGATCCAAAGCATTGCAATTGAAAAAAGTGAGGAAGTGGAAACGGAGCGATTACAACCAAACAGACTGAAATGAAATGAGGGGCAGTGAAAAGGACAAAGACTTGCCAGAATTATGCCAACTGAAATCCTGAAATCAGGGAAGAAATATAAATAAAAACATAGAAGAAGGATAGGAAGAAATGGAATCTTAAAAAAAAAAAAGAAAAAGAAAAAGGAAAAATCCAAAAGCAAGTGAAAAACATAAAAGTGAATGGGATGACAAGAAGGGCACGGAAATGGGCCGAAGTTTGCCCACTGAATACTCAATGAAGTTGCAAGATTTCATTCCCTTTCCTGAAAGTCTTCCTTTCAGGTAAGGGTATGAAATCCAGAAGTCAGAGAAAAAAGTCTAACACGCTCTGGAAAGAAGATATGATCCAAAACAGTGCAATTGAAAAAACTGGGAAAATTTGGAAATGGAGGGATTAAGGCCAAGAACACTGAGATGAAATGAGGGGCAGTGAAAAGGACCAAAACTTGCCAAAATTATTCCAACTGAAATCCAGGAATCAGGGAAGGAATTAAAATAAGAGTCAGGAGAAAAATGTGAAGAAATGAAATCTTAAAAAAATAAAAGGGGTAAATTCCAAAATCAAATGAAATCAATAAAAGTGAATGGGATGACAAGAAGGGCACAAAAATGGACCGAAGTTTGCCCAATTATTCTTCATTGAAATTGCAAGATTTCATTCCTTTTCCTGAAAGGAAAGTCTTTCTTTCAGATAAGGGTATGAAATCTGGAAATCAGAGAAAAAAGTCTAACAAACGCTCTGGAAAGGAGATATGATCCAAAACAGCTGAATTGAAAAAACTGGGAAAATTTGGAAATGGAGGGATTAAGGCCAAGAATGAAAGGAAAGTCTTTCTTTCAGATAAGGGTATGAAATCTGGAAATCAGAGAAAAAAGTCTAACAAACGCTCTGGAAAGGAGATATGATCCAAAACAGCTGAATTGAAAAAACTGGGAAAATTTGGAAATGGAGGGATTAAGGCCAAGAACACTGAGATGAAATGAGGGGCAGTGAAAAGGACCAAAACTTGCCAGAAGTATTTCAGGTCAAATCCTGAAAGCAGGGAAGGAATCGAAATAACAGACAGGAGCAAAAAGTGAAGAAATGAAATCTTAAAAAAATAAAAATGGAAAATTCCGAAACCAAATGAAATCATTTAAAGTGAATTGCATGACAAGAAGTGCAGCACTTTGATATGGTAAGCATGACCTAGTTTTCTTCAGTCATGAATAATGTATTGCGTTAATCACCCTTGCCATTCCCTTCTTCCAGGCTCTGAAATCTTAGAAAGAGTGAATTGCACCATCCAGGTTTATTGTTATAATGTAAGGATGGCTGTAGGCGGTTACAGCTGGACGAAAATTCTCCCTAGCCATGCATCTTCAATCTGATGATGGGCACTATAAGCTTCTTTAGGCTTAAGGAAATTATTTAACATAAATGTAGGTGACACATATTTAAATATTAACACATGCTATCTATAATGAAAGAAGTATCCTTGAATACATGCCCTGTCCAGGAAATTGTTGTATTATTTTATTATTTCTGTAATGATAAATATGCAATTCTTTAATTTATTATTTTTTTCCGCTATGAATGGTACTTTCCCAAAGGAAAAGTGTCCAGAACTGCAGCCAAAACTCTTGTTTGCTGTAGACTTTGTCCAAGTGTAAGTTGTTTGGCCCTTTGCCATGACGGTCCAGGAATCTGGATTTGCCAGTGTATCAGAGCCAAAAAGCTGTATAACTTGGAAGATAAGGATGCCACTGCCTAAACCCAGGGTATTTCTACATTTTAGTGGCATTTGGTAATTTTATTATACTCCTTTCAAGTTTTCCTAGTCTTCTCATACCCAAATCCTCCACTGACTGTCCTGCCATTGAAGTCACTGATTTTCATAGAAAATGACCTGTCTGAATTTACAAGGACACAACATAATATCCTTGAGCGACACAGTTCAAGATTTTTCTTTTCTGCTTTGCTTTAGATGTTGTAAATCAGTTTAACCTAGAAAAGATTTCAGGATTTCCTGGAGGGGCTGAAACGGAAGACATACAAGAAATTCACATTTTACGCACGGAGATTTTTAACTGAAGGACTAATCAGCACTGTCAGGAGATGGGAAATGGGCGTTTGTAGGGAAAAAGATTGAACTTCGAATCCTGTATCTCATTGAACGGAGAGAACGCTTTGGAGCTAGAGGAGACACAAAGTAGGGTGGTGCAAGTGAAGGCTGAAGTATCATGTAAACGGAGTGGGGCTGTCAGAGGGACCGCGCCAGGCTGTAGAAAGCCGCGTTGTGAAGCAGGTAAAAGGGATTGTTGTGTTAGGTGAGAAGGAATAAGCCCCATAGCGAAGGCCTGCTGCCACGACCCCGGTCAGAAAGACGCGGAGACACTCAATTGTGCAGCAGTCAGTAACGGCGCGGAAAACGGCTGCAGCCCGGAGGGCAAACTCCCCTGGCGAAGGGGGCAGGAGCCAGGAGGACACAGGCGCGGGCTGGGCGAGGCGGGAGGGCAGAGCCGGGGCTGCCTCCGGGGCAGGAGAGGCGCCCAGACCGAGCCCCGGCCCA
>WBMY01007255.1:123025-162833 GCA_013397315.1 Donacobius atricapilla | reverse complement strand
TTTTTGTATGTGGGTCTTGTTGAAAACTACATCTGATGTAAAACATGCTGAAATGAACAGAACCAATTAATGTCACTTGACTTGCCCGTGTGTGCCTAGGTGGCTTGCTGGAGGATAGGGAAAATCATTGCTGGGGGTTTTTAGTGACAAAACGGTTGTTTTTCTGCATCGGTGATGCTTCCCTTGCGCAACCCACTGCTGGGCTGTGGGAGGTTCCGATGTTATTAATCCTGGTGTTCGTGCTTGTCTTTATTCCTACAAGCACACCTTGGGCTCACAGGTGTGTTTTGCAGGGTTGGAGGGCATTGCTCTCCTTTAATAACTGAATGCTTAATCAAGAGAATAAATGTTTTTGTGTTGTCCTGATTTTTTTTTTTTAATTTCATAACATTAAAATACTTGGAAGAAAAGAATCTGTTTCAAAGTCAACAGTTCTCTTTTCAATTGATGGCCATAGAAAGTTCCTAAAGAATGAGTCACACAGCTGGTTTCCCAGTAAGAACAAGGAAGACAAGGTTCAACAATTTGGTTATTTTATGATGGTTTTTAAAAAAGGAAAAAAGTTGCAGAAACAGTTTTAGATTATTTTTCCCCTTAACGAAAACCATACGCTCATTCCCTAAAAACAAGAAAGTCAGATGACTATAACCATCTCACTGATTTCAAGAAATGACTGGCTGATATTTGAAAAGTACTGTATAAATTGATGAAAAGTGTAAAGTAGAAGAGCATGTTTCTCTTTTCTTTTTAATGGATAACCAGAAAGGAAACACAGTGTTTGTACAAAGGTAGGCTTCAGACTTAGGTAGCTGTTTCATTTTCTGGCTGTGATTAGCTCCATTGCAATTGGACAGGAGGTAGCTTATATGTGTAAAATTAACCATGTGCAGGGGTTGCAGGCTCTACTGAGGTGGTGCAGTGAAGGGTACCAGGACAGACCTAGGGAGTACACAGGCTCCAGAGGCTTCCTCCTGCAACCGTGTTCTTTCTGGAAGGAAGCTAAGGACTTTGGGGCTCGTGGTTGCTTTAAGTGGTTGGCAGCATTCTTTGGGGTTTCTTCGACTAATATTTGCTTTGCTGTAATTACAAAGGCTGCCTTCAGGGTTGTGCTAAGCTCAATGTGCAGGAGCATGTAGCAGTGTGTGATGCCTGTAACAAGAGCATGACAGACACATCTTGTCAAGGTGTTATATTTATTAAAATATGGGGTTGCAATTATCTCACTGGTAACTGTCTGGTTGGGTGTGTGGCTTACATGATTGTCTTTCGCTTACTGGCAAACTAGCAGAGCCTCTGATAGTCAAGTGATATCAAAACTGGGTTGCTGGTAAAACTGGTGTCAGAATTCAGTACTTGGACCAAGTTCTCGTAGATATTCCACACAAGGAGGGTTTGGTGCCAAGTTTCCTTATTGGAAGATACTTGATATTACACATTTTTAATTTAGCCTTGTAATACAGCAATCTCTTGAAATCATAGCACAAACCTGACACAGACTGCAGCAGACTGTCGAATCACAAGACACCATAGCGCAACCATTACCAGTCCCTGTATGCTCATCATCTCAATGCTGGGTGTTGGAAGGAATGGGTTAAAAACCACAAGACTGTTGAGAAGGATTGTAAATCACTCAAGTGACCTTGCAGCCAGGAATAATTCTTGATAAGCCTTGTGTGAACTGCAGGCCAGTGGTCCTTTAGCATGAACTGGTAATGGTGCTGGCTTCTCCACTTCTTTTTCTCTGCCTGTGTGTTGCTTTGGGGATCCCCAGGTTCACGAGGTCACGAATAAATTTGCTCTTTGCATTCTAGCTGAGTGAGTTTGTGGTTGTTCTGGCTGCCTGCTTGTGCCAGCTTATGCACTGGATATCCCCAGTTATCAGGAAGGAATATGTGGCTGGAAGCCAACTCAAGCACCTTACTTTCTTAAAATTAATTTTGTGGTTGCTACGTTTTGGTTCTCGGTGTTGGGGTGAACCGTGTAGATGCTTCCACCATGCTGGTCTGTCTGACTGAGGAGTAGAATATTTTCCACTGATTGTTTTAGGGAAGGCCATTCACATGGCCAGTTGTCCCACTCTGCTGGTAAGCCATTTCTCTTACAAATTACCTCTGGTCCGTCCCCTTGGTGTTGAGGGAAGTTCAGCTGTCTTTACAACAGTGATGGCCACTCACCATGTTCTTCCTTGAGCTTCATGGGCACGTCTATATTCACTGAGGCTTCTTCCATTGTGGGAGTTCATTGATGATTCACAACTGGAAAACAAGGGATAATGCAAATATAAAAGACTCACTCTCCAGTTGTTAAAATGGCCTTTTTTTTCTCTTACTTAGCACTGACTCTGCAGTTTTTACTCCAGTTGTTCAGTAGTTATGAGGGTGCTTAATAAAGATCCCTGGAAACAAACTGGCTTTGATCCGTTAATGTGATACAGCTGTGGAAATAAGAAGATGAAAGTGACACCGATTCATGGAAGTTATGAGTTGGTGATGCCTTGCAGCAGAAAATGAGGCTGGTACCTTGCTGCCTGGAGCAGACCATCCTCCTCACCTTCTTAATAGGTGCGTGCTTTACGAGCATGGTCACTGGTACATGTGGAATGGTTTAGCTTACAGGCCTCAGCTGATGATTGCTGTCCTCCAGCAAGGTGGCCATTGTTGCATTCAGAGACGTGTGTATGATCCCTCACAGTGTATGTATTAGTAGGCAAATTTGGTAACAAAGTTTTCTAGGTTCAGAGTATGTTGGTTTTTGTAACCCAAAGTGTTAATTCTCCTCTGTATCTCTTTCTCCTAAGGTTTGGACATCTAAGTGTGGCCCACATCTTGCTGGAGAATGGTGCTGATCTCAATGCACAGAACAAGTTAGGAGCCAGTGTCCTCACAATGGCCTCCAGAGGTGGTCACGTCAGCATGGTGAAACTGTTGCTGGAATCTGGCGCTTTTGTGGACAATTACGACCATTTCAGCACAAATGTACTTAACAGCAGCAGAGATGACCTTCCCGATATCACTCCACTGATGGCAGCTGCTCAGCATGGACATGAGGCAGTGGTACATCTCTTGCTAGACTGGGGAGCTGATTGTAACTACTCTCTAAAGACAATGGGCTGGAGTCCTTTAATGCTGGCAGCTGTTAGTGGAAAGGTGAGCTTGGCCCAACAGCTCATGGAGAAAGGTGCCAATCCTGATCACTTGAATGTGCTACATAAAACACCTTTTGAAATCTCCGTTGGCTTCAAACACAAAGACATGAAGGACTATTTGGAATCTCTCACAACGATCAGGCCTCAGGCAGGTATGGAATGCTATTTTTTGGTTTCACTTTCTTGCAGTTCTGATTGTGTATTTAGAAATTGAAGAGCTTATTTTGTATGGGCACGATGTTGTTTGTAATTTGCAGCTGGATTTTGAAAACGCTGGAGTAGCCACACCTTCTGCAGCTGAGGTATAAGTACCTTCAGCAGATTTTACAGTTACAGTATCAGTTAACTTCAGCAGATTTTTTCCATGTTAGCAGGATAAGATCCCTCTCTCTAGGTGACTGTTTTGGGGACACTTTTCAAGATATTTATGCAAACCAGCACTGGGAAATGTTTAACAAGAGGGTGAGGAAGAGCTGGATTTTCCAGCTTTAGACTGCTTGCTATGAAACATAAGGATGTGGCTAGCTCTAGAAAGATCATTTTCCACTGCCATGTGGACATGTTCAAAACTGTTGCCTACATTTGGTGTCATTCCTGCAGGTCAAGTTCCCTTGTACTTGAAGAAGTAAGAATAAAAATCAGATATCAGTTTCTGCTGTAGAGAAGGTTTTAACTCAGATATTGACTTATTATAGTTTAACTTGGAACTCTAGAGCTTTCATACAGCCATGCTGCCAGGCAGAACTGATTCATTGTAGATGTTTGCTCATGACCAGGCCCTTGAGGAACAGACATTGGTTGGTTACAGTACACAGAATCAGAGATCAGTGGGATTCACTAGTGTTCATGTGTTTGCATGTGCAGGATGTATGTACAGGCAGAGTTGTCCTCATGAATCTTGAAAACCTTCTGTGGTCGTACAACTTAAAGTATTGAAGGACTCTGTTTAAGTGAGGAGACTGGACTTGCTTTAAAGCAGATTAATGGTTGTCACCTGTGCGGAGGGGGGATTTTCATCAGCAGGAGGGTAGTAACTCATTTGAACCGAGAGGGGAGTGAAAACATTACTCGTCCACACCAATTTCTGCATTGGTTTTTGACCATACTTCAGTCTCCTCCTAGTGCTGGAATCTTGAATATCCTGTGAAGAAGAAATATCATTTCTGTCATATGGAAGACAGGAAAAAAGGGACTTTCTTTCCGATCCATTGCCATAGATAGGGCAAATTGCCTCCTAGGAGAAAGCAGCTCTCTTCCCACAGCTGTTCTCAGTAGCAAGTTCAGAACTACCTGGAATGGCTTGAGTGTTACCTGTCTTCTGACCCTGTCCTTACGTAGGCTTACCCAGATGGCAGTCTGTCCTTCTGGCATCTTCTCATGGTTTCCTGCTCCCTGAAGCTGTCTCTCTTCCAGGGTTTTCACATGACAAGTATGGAGCCTGGTCCTTTCCTAAACTAGTCTTTTGAAATCTGTTTTACAGTGGTGAGCTCGTACACATAGTTCCTTCTATAAGAGCAGTTTCTGAATCAGGAGAAAATGTAGGACCCAAAACTCTATTTCCTGGTCTTAAAATAAGAGTTTCTTGGAGTATTTTGGGCTTTTTAGCAATTGTTTTTGTTCAGCATATTCAGGTGACTTCTTTGGAGTCAAGCTGCGAACATAAACCTTTTCTGTATTTCATAAAAATGCCAGAATTGGGCTCATGAAATCTCTGTGTCTCCTGTCTCCCTGTTTTCCGTAAAATTTTGTTACCCCATTGATTCTGTAGTAATGATTTGTTTGCGATAATTTGGACAATAGAGGACAGCGTTTTCTGGAATGAGTGGAAGGTGAAAAATATGTCACTATTTTTTCCTCATCTTATTGGTGTTAAAAGTTTCAAAACACTGTTAAACCATTTCAAAAGAATGATTCTTCACTCAAAATGTTACTATTTGTAATAATTACAATTCTTATTATGGGGATGGTTATCTGGGACCTGAAAAATATTAATTTATAAGTAGCAAACTGTGTAGTTAAATTGACACTATTATTTTTGTGACCTTTACAAATTAACCTGGAAATACACCAGAGGAAAAAAAACTGGAGCAGCTTATAAAACTCCTTTTGAGTCACCTTTCAAAATAATCCCATTATATTTGAGTGTTCTCTGTTGTACAGGGGATTTTACCAGACCACAGAACCATAGTGTAGTTCTTTAGTGGATATTTTAGACTTCCAGGCAGGAAACAAAAGAGTTTCCAAATACAATTTCCTGATGGAGAACGAAAATGGAAAAGCCTGTGCCAGTGCCTTATTATAGTTTCTAGCTTTAGCTCTACACAGAGAATCATACAGGTGAGTCATTCTTCCCAAATGTAATAAAGAAGTTGTCAATACTTTCTTTGTTCTTATTAAATGTATGCCTAAACATATGTTTTATAATACTTTAAAATTTTAATGGTTTTTCCTATAAAAATTCTACTAGAAATTTTTGGATTTTTTTTTTGGATTGCTCATAGAAATGTTTATATTTCTTTCAGATGCAGAAAAGAGGCAACCTGATGTCTTTCATGCTTTGAAACTGGGTAAGTACTGCCATGATTCTTCCACCCTGTCTAGTTTTTCTAACTTCAGAGCATATCTGTTTGCTAGCATGGAAAACATGATTTTTCTGGCCCCACTTTTCATAGATGAGCTACCAAAACCTTCCTGGGAAAGCCTCAAGTCTGTTAGATTTTTAGAGTGATCATGTGCCCTGCTTGTACTCCTGTGATTTTTGAGATTTACAGATGTTAGTGCTGGGTCAGAAGAAGTATCATAGGAGGGGTCAAATGAATACTGGTCAGCACACTGGATTTCGGCTTTTTTTACTTGGCTATGGATGGCAGCACTGTTAAAAATGCAACTCATTAGGTTAAGGAGTGTCCAGGTTCAAAGAAAATTCCAGTGTCTCTGTTGGGTCCAGGGTTTCTGTTTAACTAAGTCTGTGCTCTGGGTCTGTGTTAAAAAAGCCACCTGCTATCTTCTACCAAATTAGAACATACAAAAAGTAGTTCTGTGCTTTTCTATCATTCCTGTTCCAAGAAATTAGCTGAGTGGCATTAGTAGGTGTGAGTTTCAGTGAGTACATTCAAATGGCCGCAGGGTTTGTCTGGGATTCTGACTGACTTTCCAAGGAAAATGTTCATGCATGTGATTGAGCTGAAAGCAGCCTATGCTATGAAGCAGTTTACCATCTGAAGGTTTTTTATAAAGGTGAAAATTTTTCTACTTGCGTGGCAGTTGATGATTTGCTTGTTCTTTTCCCTGTTTCTGTGGTGGTACACACAGAAACAGTCACAGAGATTTTCTTTTTTCCTTTATCTTTTTCCCTGCTTTTACCTGCCATAGGACATCAAAAAATTGAGGACGTAGGTGGGCTTAAGCTCTCTGGTTAAGGTAATCCTAACTATCTCATATGTTTTTAAAAGCTGTCCTACCTTAAGATTTAGGAAAAAACCCACAACCTTGTTCAAATATGTTCAGTAAAGTATTTCATACTGCTTTTCCTAATCTAGACAAGAACTCAAGTGCTATCAGCTCCTTTATGTGGAGACCCGAAAATTAGATCAACTTTTAAAGTACTGTAAAGATGACTAGTGACAACAAACAATGTCACTCTTGAGCAAGGAATAGGGAAGTTTTGTGTTGGAGGCATAGTTCAAATACTGGAGGCAGAAAACAAATCATTTGGAATATAAGAAAGTTGAGCACTGGAATAAACTCTCTGGAAGACTGTGGAATTCTATCAGTAAAGGTTTTTAGAATCAGTGAACTATCTTTGTAAGAGGAACTTACAGGTCAGTGTGCGACAGGGCATTATTCGACCTGAAAAGGCAAGGGATGGCCTCCACCACCTTTTAGAATGCATTTGTACCCACCTACTTTGATTCTAAAACTGTCGATTCTGTGATTGCAGCCTGTGGAAATGGAACAGGAGGGATCTTTGAAGAAAAAATCATGGTACCTCAGCATCATCAGTTTTCCTTGCATCACATCATCTTATGGCAATTTAATAGAAGTATTCACTATTTGTGTCTTCACATGCAGAATGCACTGCAGTTCATACAGCCTTCCTTAGTCGTTCATTTCAGAAAATAATTCTTGTAATGGGATTACACCTTAAGTGTACAGGTAGAGAAATGTGGATAATACAGTGCCTCATGCAATTTTATGTAGGCTGGAAAGATGTACTAATTAACTAACATTTAGGTTATGTTTTATCACTGTTTTGCAGGAAACTTTCATCTGGTTAAAGAGATCATTGATGAAGATCTGAATCAGGTTAATATTACTAATGTTGACGGTGCATCTCCTTTAATGATTGCAGCTGTAACTGGACAGCTGCCCCTTGTTCAGCTCCTTGTTGAGAAAAAGGCTGACATTGATAAACAGGATAATGTTCATGGCTGGACAGCACTAATGCAGGCGACGTACCATGGGTAAGATATGTGCTCTCTTTGTGTCTAGCAGTAAAAAAGTTTAATTTTTCTCACATCCCAGTAGAAAACCTTCTTGATACTGACTCTAGAAACCGAGAGGTCTTACAAGAAATTAAGAGTCTCGTACCTCAGTTTTTCCTGACTCTTGCACTGCCCTCAGCTTTTTGGAGCGAATCTGAATCATATTTTGATCACCACAGTATAAGGAAGACGTTAAACTGTGAGAGAATGTCCAAAGGAGGGCAACACAGATGGTGGAGGGCCTTGAAGGGAAGCTGTGTGAGGAGTTGCTGAGGTCACTTGGTCTGTTCAGCCTGGAGGAGAGAAGTCTGAGAGGAGACTTCATTGTAGTCTACAACTTCCTCATGAGGGGAAGAGGAGGGGCAGACACTGATCTCTTCTCTGTGGTGATCAGTTACAGGACCTGAGGGAATGGCCTGAAGTATCCAGGCGAGATTTAGGTTGGATGTTAGAAGAACATTCATCACTCAGAGGGTAGTTGGGCAATGGAATGAGCTCCCTAGGGAAGTGGTCACAGCCCCAAGCCTGACAGAATTCAAGGAATGTTGGAGCAAAGCACTTAGAGACATGGTGTGACTTCTGGGGATGGTGCTGTGCAGGGCCAGAAGCTGGATCCAATGATCCTTTTGGGTCCCTTCTAACTCGAGTTATTTTGTGATTCTGTGATGTTTAGACTTCAGAATGAATGGATCATTTGGGAACCTGAAGCAAGCTCAGTAGGTACTGGGAACATAGCGCTCCACGCAGCCCCCAGGAACCTTGGTGCAGATTTCAGCTTCCGTCCTTCAGTGTTTTTCAGTTTTGTGAGAGATACTGTCACCCCTCCTGCCAAGGTTGTAAGCCTACATGAAGTTGTGAAACTTCAAGGCAATCAACCTTCCATGTGCCACATTTTCCAGTCTTAAAACTATTCCTATGTTCTCCTATTCAGCCCTTAGTTTTTATAGAGTTTTTGGAAATGTAACCAAAATAATTGTCATTTTCTGTAAAGCTCCTTTGTAAATCTAAGTAGATGCTTAGGAGTCAGACCTCAGATATCACCCTGGCTGGTACTTCACATATGATATCTAACATATACTTTACACTGTCTGTATACAGGATATTCAATTTAGGAAGGCGAACTTTTCATCTTCTAGATGAGGCCCTCACCAAGGTGAAGTTTCTTTTCAGTGGTAGTGCATTAATTGTATAAATGCAGGTATTCTGCTCCAGATTTTGTTTTCAGTCAGCAGATCTCATTGGACTGTGCAAATGCAACAAAGAGGAAAAATAGGAGGTCAAGTTGTCATTGCCTTGTGGAGTTTTTCTGAAGCAGTTCTTGGGTCCTTTATTCATAGTAGTGGCAGACATTCCACAGAAGTGCAGTAAGATCAGTTTTTCTGGTGCAGCTGCTTCACTTAGCAGCAGTCACCCAGCACACAGCTGGAATAGAAGCAGCCAGCACAGTGAGCAGGGCTGCTGGCATGTCCCTTTGCTGGTACTCAGGTACTTCTCTTGTTTGTGGAAGCACTCACAAAGCTGAGTCCTGCATGTATTCAGATCCTGGCTGTTCAGTTTACTGGAGGACTGGGTTATGAAAATTCCTTTCCCTAATGTCAGTCAGTCTTCATGGTTGTGAAACTTTGTTAGTTAATTTTGGTAATATGCTTAACGTTTGAGGCAGTGGAATTTTAGGAGTCTTTGGTATTGTTCATGCTTAAGTAAAGCTATCTAAAGGACATAGGCTCAGTGAAAAGACCAGAAGGACATCCCAGCGCTGGAAATAAGGATGAGGCTTCTTGGCAACTTAGAGCTATCCATGATGGATAAAAGATACCCCTAGTCACCCAAGATAATCCCATCACAGCTATCTATGAAACCCTGTCAGGGTTGTCTGGTATCATAGGTAAGTAATGACAGCAAGACTGACTCTAGGGACATCTGGATTAATAGAAAAGCAGCATGAATGTTGCAGAAATAGTTGCTGTGCTAAGTTTTACTATGATGAGCAATCACAGTATGAGTGGTGGTAGTACACTTGAAGTGTACAAGAGCCCTGTGTGTAAATGCACATTTGGAGTGCCCCAGTGTGGGTGGAATACCTCATTTGCATAAATTCTTATCCTTGTAATTCTATATTTTGCATCTGAGCCTTTTTTTTTAACATGGAGAGTTGCAAATTTTCATATCATCTGGAAATCTTTGGTCTCTGCAGAACCTTAGCTACCCCTTCCTCAGGACCACCAATAGTGTGAAGGGGCTCGGGTTTGAAGGAGGGAGCAGGCAAGGTCTCTCTGAGCCAGAGACACTAAAAAATTGTCTCTGTGTGGTCTCATGGTGCAGGACTGGAAAGCAGGATGGAGGGATGATAGTTTTAAAGAATAAGAGAAAAGTAATAGGAAATAGGCAAAGGAGCTGTGGTGAGGATAAGCAGAACTTTTGTTAGGAGAGAGTGTGCTGGTGTTAGTTCTAGCTAGGTCTGGACAGAAACACTAGACACATTGGTATCTTGTTTGGACTCGGTCCTTTATTATTTCTTATCTAAGTTACAGTCTCACAAGGTGCGAGCTCTGTCTAACCAGGCAAGAAAAATGGCTACTTCTAACTTGTTTCAATAGGCAAGACAATTAAAACCTGGCACCTAAGTTATTTTTATTTATAACCCAATCAAAGATCACTCAATGTCTGCAATGTGAGCTTTCGCTAACCAACCAGAAAAGATCACCCAAACTCAAGAAGAAGGAGGAAAAAGTAAGTGAAGAAGAAGGACTCAGGCAATGCCCAAATCCATTCATATTGTCCCTTATATATATATTGCTATATTCTGTATCCTAAAATCCCAAACCTTAAATATTTCTCCCTGTGACATTACACACTTCTATACAATTACACACACACACTCCCAGTGCTATCACTCAGCTTTGGAAGCCATTTCCACGGCCTCAAGTCAAAGGCAGTGCTCATCTGGGGGTCACTACTTGTCAAAGCAGAAAGCCTGATATTTTCAGCATCCAGGGTTCCAACAAGAGAGGAGTAACAATCCTCCTCCATTTCAGGTTGCTTTTGTGTGGAGTGAGTTCAGGAGTGGAAGTGTCATCTGTATAAGAAATGATGCTCTGAAGTGGAGATGTTGAGATCCATTTCTCAGCTTCGTTATTAGAATTTGCAGTTACCTGTTGGTGCTTGAGAATGTTTTTTCCCTGTGTTGCTGATGCATGTCAGAGTTTGATTTTATACAAGGTCAGTCACTGTTCAAGAGTTTTGTATTAAATATATTTTCCCTAGCTTTGTTGTCTGTTCAGTTATTTCATAGGCTGAATTGAAGTATTGTTTTTAACTCACATGACGAGTCCTACTTATTTACTCAGGTGTATCAGAGGGGAGAGGGGCTAACTGGAACAGGATGGTGAGTGTCTTTTATGCAGCTAGCTTTGAGGAGCTTTTGTTTGGAGGTGTTTGTGTTGGTTGACATTCAATGCTGATTGTTTTTGCATTTTAAACACCTCAGGGAAGTGATAATGTGCCTTCTTAATTATATAATTTATAGCTGTAATTAGGTGAAGTACTGTTTGAAGTTTTAAAGTATCTTCAGTCAATTTGGCTTTTCTGTATGCAATTTCTTCATGTACGAGTTGAGGAAATGAGCTTGCATTGAAGTATTAGTGATGGCATATGATGACTGCTGAAATGTCGTTTGTCATTCCACTTGTTTTTCTGCCCTAGGCATTAATGGCTTTCATTGGAAAGGTGTGTAGCAACATATTGCAATCACTTCCAAAGGATCAGCTTAAGAAACTGACTATTCAAATTAGGCTTTTAAAGGCTAACTTTCTGCATGTTGAGTAATGTAATACATACTGAGTAAACAGTGACTGACAAAGGACTTGGAACTTCTGAAGAGCTTATGAACAAATTTTACTCTTAAGTTTAGCTGTAGAACATGTAAAACTGATCTCTGACTGAGGAACAATATTATAAAAGGTTGAAAATGGAGCATTGGGGGCTTCTTTCTTCATGTGTTTGTTTAACATGATCAATGCCTTTTTTCTTCCCTTAAAGAAACAAAAATGTTGTAAAGTATTTGTTAAATCAAGGAGCTGATGTTAACCTTCGTGCAAAAAATGGATACACAGCTTTTGACCTGATAATGCTGCTGAATGATCCAGGTATGCTATTTCAAAATGCTCTGGAGGAATGTGCAACATAAACAAATATACATTCCTTCCAATCTAGAAAATACATTGCAGTTGCTAGGAAGTATCCTCTCATGTCCAGGGTGGACTGGACCAAGAAAGGATACTGTCTGAAAGTGGTGGGGTTTGAGTTAATTGGTTAGATGAGTGTATACATTTACGGGAGAACAGATTTTGTGCATTCTGCTTGCCTTTGGTTCTGAAGATGCTTGAAAACTGTGCTCTTTGTGTCACCAGAGCTAGCTGAGTGGTATTTGATAGTGGGCACACTGCTGTTCTGTAGTGTCATTAGAACAGAGCTATGAGCTGGAGCTAGCAGTTGGCCCTTGGCAAAGAGCAGCAAAGGGAGCACAGGCCTGGCTGGATCTCCCGCTAGTTCTGTGAAGGCTGAGAATAAATCACACCTCAGGGTTCAGGTTGTTTGCATGGGAATGCTTTAGGACCAGGCAGTATGCTTTGGGGAAGCTTGAATGAAACGCATTTAGTTTTTGTTGCAAATTGTTTTACATATATAATTTGTTAACGTTAACCTTCCTTGGTACGTGGATTGATTTATATGAAGCCAAAACCCATTACTGCTAATGAAGTGTCTGAATTTACACATTATGGTGGTCTTGGTTGCCTGCAGATTCTTTTCCATGTCAAAAGTAGATCACTAATAGTACAACATTTTAGACAATAAATACAGAGAATTATTTTAAGGCTAACTTCTGTGACAGAATAGTTTGTCTTGCTACTTCTTTCTCTCTCGTTCAGTTCCCTCTGCCTGTCTAAAAATCCTACCTGACTCCTGTATGAAATGCTGATTTACAGATTTTTTTTTTAATTTTTGCTTTCCTGTCTCCTGTCATGCTTGTTCTTTTTCGTCCTCTTACTTTTTTTCTTCTTTTTTATCCATCTTTCTTTTCCTACCATTTCTTTTCAGTCCCTTCATTGTCCAGGCTGAACATCTTCTTTCTCTTTGGGATTTACTTTCAACTATAACCTTTCAACTTTTACTTGCAACCTACGCTTGAAGAAAGAATATTCATTTTCCTCTACTGTCTTCTGTGTCAGGTGAGAAAAGGGAGCATCTCAATATTGTTCTGAACCTACACAAAGTGCGAGAGGAGGCAGTTCACTTGGTCACATATGACTGAGTCCAGCTGAGTAATATGCTTATTTTTATTGATAAATACCTTTAGAGAGATGATAAGACTGCAACCCACATTGTGGGGAGAAGACATGGGAAAATAGGTCAAGAAAGAAAGAGGGTTCTGGGGTTTATCTGCTTTGTGTTTGAGAGGTAGATCAATTGCTACTTATACAGGATTTACAGGGAAAGTGTCAGAGCATTGATTGTAATTTGGGAAAGCAAAATGGGCCAAACATTTTCTTAATTTGCTTCCTTTTAGACACAGAGCTTGTAAGGTTACTGGCATCAGCATGCATGCAAGTAGAGAAAGACAAGAATAAACTGAACAACAGATCATCTCTGCCTTGTTCCAGAAGTAGGCAATCCTTAAATATCCCAGTGTTGCCAGACGACAAAGGAGGCCTAAAGGTAAATATATTCATTCTTGATAAAAACTCATTAATTCCTCTAATGTATAAGCAGAGAAAGCAATTGCTCAGTGTTTTGGATCTAATGTGTAACTGGGTTTGTTGGGGAGTTGAGTGTGCCTCTGAATTCCTTGTTGACAGTGTGTTCTGGTTTGTGAAGCATAGAATGTATTCAACTTCCTTTTTTTCAGGTGGCAAGGCAGTAGGGAGAGTTTGCATTGAAGCATTTCAGTGCCTAGAAATAGATCTCATGGTTAAGTGGAAGGTACCATGTTCCTAAGTTTGGAACTCAATTTCCTTTATGATCTTCCTTTTAAATCTGGACAGAGGGTAGACTCCTTCATAGCCATAAGGAGCTATGACATTGAAAATTAAGAAGATCATCGCAGAGATTTTAATATGAAGAGTTGTGGAGGACTGTGCACTTCAGGCTTTCATGTCCTCTGACATGCTGTATCCTTAACTCACAACTGGTAGGAAACAACATGGTATTAGAATAAGTGTATGCCAACTAAACATAAATACTGCAATTTTCATTGACTGTTTGCAAAAGAGAAGGAAAAAGAGTTATCTTTGTTGTTGTTGCTGTTGTTGCCTATTTCCAGAAATGGATTTATTGGGGTAAATAATCTTCAATTATGGTGTACCTCAGAATTTCCTGGAGTTCATGATGTCATCTTTTAAGTATAAATATTACCAGGATCTTGAAAAAAGTAATTTTAATTTCCAGGCTATTTTTTACATGAATTTTAAAGACCTTTTAAAGTTCTCCTTCAGCTCAAATCTGTTTTGCAGTTTTAACTATGAAGAAACATGTGGTTGTTTTCATGTGATTATGGTATTATTAAATATGATACAACTTTATTATCAATTTAGATGGACCTATTTTACTCGGATGGGAAATTGTCAGATTAGCTTTTGGCTTTATGGAATACAGATCAACAGTGGGTTGGATTGCAATCCTTGCAGTGTTATGACACAAAGGCTTGCATTAGGGTCATAAAAGATTGTGAGATGAAAAAAAACATTGTCAGTGATAAGGATATACGCACAAGTATTGACACAAATTTAATATTCTGGAATATTTAAGTATTTGGTCTCAAAACTACAGAATATTACTGTGCTTACTAGACATAATCAAGCATTTTTTCATTATACTTTTATAATAAATATAACCTGGAAGCCTATATAATCCATTCTTCCATCACTTCTTAATGTGTTACTAATCAGCCTGTCTGACCATGAGTATCTTACTCTTCCTACAAATACCCAAAAAGGGTAAAAATGGTATTTTCAGATTTTCTGGCTGGGGGCAATCTCATAACAGTTACTTGATTTTACTTGAAGTGTATTTTTCTCAATTGTTTGATGAATGCTACATGAAATAGCAATAAAAGCTTTATGAAAGTCAAGCTGCATTCCAGCTTTTCCTCCCTTCTGCTCGCTTGACTGATTACTCTGTCAAAAATAGATTAATTTAGTAGAATTTATTTTCAACAAACCTATGCTGGCTGTGTCTTATGAGCTGTGATGACATACGAAGTTTTTTCAGTTACGCTTTTTCATGTTAAGCATTTTGATCAGTAAATTTTCAGATTTTCCTTTTTCAGTGGTTGTATATTTGCCTTTTGCCTGATTTCTATAACTTCTTCCATACTATTTACTGAAGATAATCAATATTTGTTCAGAGGTCACATTGCCTATAATTATCTAGTTTTAATTTGTGTAAGCTCATTTAAATACTCTTACTCTGTTAAGCAAATGCACATATATTCCTGCCTTCCTGCTGTTAATGGTATTCATACTAAAATACCTGATTACAGGTAGGCTGCTCTTGAATTTAAAAAAAAAACAAAAAACAACCACTTTTCAGTCTTACCTCTTCGATCACTTTTGTTGTTAACTAGTAGACTTTTTATTTTGTGATGTGTTTCTTTCATTTTTAATTTCAGCACAATATGGGCCCTTGTTCCTTTACCTGCTGATAATGTAGTGGATATTCATGATCTCATTCTTCACCTCTATCACACAAGAACTGTTAACTGCTTTGTTTCTCACCATTTCATGGCCTCTGTGTGAATCAACACTTGCATAACCAAGGCAACCACCAAACCACGGCTAAAATGCAAGGAGAAGATTTATTTTGTTACCTCAACGACAGGGCTGGGTGGCAGAGACATACAGGGACCCAGGTTCCAGTAGGATTAGTTCATCCTATAACAGAACGCTTCCTGCGTGTCTGTCAGAGTGTGTTACCTCTACACAGGAATTCTACTTCTCCAATCAGGCAGAGGATGAACCACACTAGGCATAATAAATGGAGTTTTCCACCTATATTTTTAGCATTCCCAGCTGAAAGGTCACTTTGAGCAGAAACTTCTCTCCTTCTATTTGATTTTAACCCTTTCCTCCTAGCAGCCTCAAAAACAAAGTTGTCCCTTTTCCATATGCAAAAATTTAATTTCCTTTTTCTTCTTCCTGTCTGTGCTTCTTCAGCAAGTTACACTCTCAATGTCAGTATAAGAGCAGTGGGAATTAGCACATTCAGTTTCTATTTTAGATTAAAATTGTTTGAGGGCAGAGATTTCCAGCTTTCCCTTACTCTTTAATTCCTAGCATTATTACAAATGTCTAAGGTATTTCTGAAATGGCAACACTATTTTTCTAGTTCCTTGATACTGTTGCCTTCTCCCACTGCTGCTAGATTTCAGACTTTTTATAGACACTATTTGTAACCAGAAATGAGTTTTGTTACTTGAATGCCTCAGTCTATCCAAAGCCTTTCGTTACGGCTTCTGCGCATGTATGATGTGGTAGGGGTGTATAGAAAGGCTGCGTACTCCTGCAACCGCAAACTAAAAACTCCAGAGGTCAGACCATCATACTGTGAACACCAGAAGATAAGATGAATCCCTCCAGTGTCATTACTTTCTTGCTAGAGAGCAGTAGGGTTTTTTTTTCTGGTAACATGGTGGCTGTACTTACTCCGTTTCGGGGTACTTTGTGGTGTAAACGTATATTAAGGAAGCAGAAGCACTGTGAGTAGGAGTAACAGAGATGATGGGCAGTTAGAAGTGATCATTTTTACAGAAGCAAGGTATCTTCAGTGACCAAAACCAAGAGGTGCAAGCACTCTCTTTTGTAAGCTCATACTCTGTGTTAAAACTAGATGAACTTCCAGTTCGTTTTGGAAGGTGAATAAATGCTGAGCTGTGGGTTTTACTTTCTCAGAGCTATTTGTCTCTCTTTCCTTTTTTATTAGATTTTTTTTTCTGAAAGTAACATAAATCTTTATTAGTTGTGATGCCAAAGAGATACAGAGGTCTGAGAACTCTATACATTACTAATGCTCTGTGCAGATCTGAAATGTTTTTAATGGTCTTCTGCTACAAGGTTTAATCACCTAAAGCTACCATGATGAAGTGTTGTCACTTTAACATGAGTTTTTTAAAAAAGTGTTCCAGAAAGGGAAAGAGAAACTTTACTAGGAAATAATCAGAAGAAGTACATATATTATGTACTTAAAATCTAATTTATCTAGAAGCCACATGATTTGTGGTGCAAATGGCATAGGTTTTGTATAGTTTAGAGAAATGTCTTGCTAAAGACTTGAAGCAGCTTGCATTGTCTGCCTGTAAAATTGTGCAAGTCTGTGAATATTTGAATAAATTTTATTTTGAGCAAAGATAGTCCTTCTGCATAACGGTTTCCACGTATGCGATGTCTGTATGGATGGAGGTTATAGGTACAAAGTCCTAAGGTTGATGTTGTTTTCACAGCTGCTATTTCCTTGCCTTGCTCTTTTTCAGTTTATAATCTTTCCAGTCTGGTTTAAATTATCTGTATAGCAGCACTGTATGGGTTGTGGATCTTTAGTTTGACAGGAATACTATGAGTACTCTTCCAGTTTGCCACTGATTTTGAAAATCTTGACAAGAAGCTTTGATGCAGATTACATAAGCTCATATGCACACTTCTAAAAAGTAGAAAATAGAGATGCCACTCATCAATTCCAGAAAGAGTGAAAACTGGTAGTGAAATTGGAAGTTAATGGGAAAATTAAATATTCACTATGTAGCTGCAAAAATTACCTATTCAAATTGCCCTAATACTTCTATCTACTTTGGCCTTTCAGATGCTGTGGAAAAAACATTTTTAAATATTTGCCAGGTGAAAAATAAGGGAAGAGATAATTATTACATATACAAATTATGGTGAAGGATTCTGTTGGTAACTGCAAGCCACTTTAACATTGCATTTTAGTTTATTTCAAAAGCTCCTTGGTAAAATCATCATTGCTGTAAGGATTGCTTAATTATATATTTCTTTTCCTCTTTTTTTTCTTTTAGTTGAAACTAAATTGTTATGTCTTCTTATCAATCTAGTCCTGGTGGAGCAGGATGTCCAATCGATTCCGCAAGTTGAAGTTGACTCAGACATTGCGCCATGGATTTCCTTCTAATCAGTTTGTGCCTTTTCCGGATGAGACTGAGCCGTCATTAAATTCTACTATAAAAGTAGCCTCGCAGAGTGATACAGACACCTCTGGAAACCTTGATGCTGCTACAGCTTGGAACACAAATAACAAAGCCAGTGGTAAAGGCAGAGTTGTCTTGTGGGAAATGAGCTCTTGTGGGGTAATCAGGATGATACTATTTCTGATTTATTGGTTCAGTTCCACTTTAGCTTAATGTAAGTGTAAAAACGTAATGTATTTGTAGTCTGTAGAAAGAGACGTGTTTGTACTCACTGTTAATCATGCTGAGTGCAGCATCATTTAAACAGGAAAATACTAATATAACCATGTTAGTATTATTTAGTAAACACCATTAAATTCAGACAGGTCACTGAGAAGTGTTAGTATCTTCCATAAACTAATTCATCTAATGAAAACCAGTTTATTTAAACAAATAAATAAGTATTTCAGAGGAGAAAGAGAAATTGGAAAAGCCCAACTTATAAAGCACATCTACTGAAATTATACAGCTCTCCATGAAAATCCCTCACTGTCTGCAGTGCAAAGTAGGACTTGGCTTAACTTCAGCTGAGGTGCATGACAGTGCCACTGGAAATATTCGTACTGTGTGCTTACTGAGGGTAAAGCTGTTGATTGTTTAAAAACATGAGCTATCCTTAGAAACAGAAGTAGAAATGAGTAAACAATAAAACATAATTTATGTATTTTTCAGGTGCAAACACTGCGAAAGGAGGAAAGGATGATGAATTAATGACAACTATGGTATGTTGCAGTGTTCTTGGTGTCTTCAGCCTAATTCAGAGGGTCATGTAGCTCCCATAATTTTTACAATTTTTTGCCTCCTGTGCAAGTCACTTCTAGAAAAAGAGCTTGTTTGTAGTCACTAGACAGGAACTGACAGGCTTTGATGCCCCAGTAGTTCTTAGACTAGAAAGTACTAAAAGTAGTGTGATATGGAAGCTGTACTGACTTTTTTCAAGAGTTACCCATACCTTTGTTTGATCAGCAATGAAATAGTAAAATAAATGGAACAGCTGCTTAGTTGCTGACAAGCAGTATGAAGTGAGGAAAACATGGATGGAACATGCTGCAATGGAGGTGTGAAATTACTAGTAGAAGCAACCATAAAATATTTGGTTTGGGAGGTGTATTTGTATTATTCTATTTCTTCTTCTGTTATGCTGTAGCTTTATGTTCCCCTGCAGCTTACTCCCTGATGATGTCATTAAATTTGACTCGTTATTATCTTAATGTTCTTTTGTAAGAAGTTTGAGTTCTTTTGTAAGAACTTTTGATATGACTGACGGACAGAACTCCAGGGAACAAAATCAATTGTGGTGATTTTATTTCTTTCTACAGTACACATACAGCAGGAACATGCAGTTGCTCACTGTTTCCAGGCATCCTGTCTGGGAATACAGAGAGAACTACATTGTTATTTCTTTGGAAATTTATTGTTGTTCTTGTTAAAGTCAACTTGACCACTATTTAGCCCAGTAAAGGAAGAGACAGTTTTTGCCTCTTAATGAACTACATTCATTCTATCAAATGAATAAGCATAATACTGAGGGATGCCACAATACTCATTGGTTTCTCTCTGTTATTATGTGTTGTACTTCTCAAGTAGGACTTTTGTGTCTCACCTCTGTTCAGTTTAAATGTGTTTTCATCTTTTTGCTTAACTTAAAATTTTGAGACTACATCACCAGCTCCCAGTAATCTTTCTTAAGAGGTGACTCTTTCCCCCTCTTTTCTTTGTTCCCCTCTCTCAGCTGAGGAGTAGTGCTCCATTTACCAGGCTGCCCAATGATAAGCTGAAAGCAGTGATACCACCTTTCTTACCACCCTCAAGCTTTGAGCTTTGGAATTCTGACAGAACTCGACTCAGCAAAGATGGCAAAGCTGAACAGATGAGAACTGCCTGGCCACAGAGAGCAATCAAGCATGATTTTAACAGCAGTGGGAACTCTGATATAGTAAGCAAACTAAATGGGTATGAAAATACTGTGTTATGCCAAGGCCCTGCTGACTGGTGAGCCGCTCTGTTTCTGATTAGAAATTACTTTTAACCCACTGTCTCAGCAATGGCTTGTCCTTTTAAGCAGTGCTGCTTAGGAAGAGTGCACGTCTGTATGGAAGGAACATAGTGGAACAAAAGTTCTCTATGAAATGAAACAACTTTTTTTTTTTGTTTTGGTTTGGTTTTTAGGGGTTTGGGGGTTTTGATTTTGCTTGGTTTTTTGTTTGTTAAGGGGTTTGTTGGTTGGTTGGTCTGTTTATTTGTTTGGCATGTTGTTTTTGTTTTTTTTTCCCTGTAAACCAGAACCACCAACAGTGTGATAGAAACTTCTCTGATTTGGAAAAAGACCAGGGACAGAAAAAAAGAATTAAAATTGCTCAATTCTTAGGAACTGAGCAGGAGGGAAGAAATGTCAGTAAAACCAATATACAGACATAATATTCTGAAAGATTAACAATAGATAAAATTGTAGTAAGTAGTGATCAAGTGGACTCAAAGGTGCACAGCTTTAAATTGGAAGTACTGTAAAACTGGAAAAAATCTTGATTATTTCTGGTTTTTTTTATAGAAGGAGCTTGCCTGATTCAACAGTGTTTTCAGTGAAAATGCAAACCAAAGAAAAATAGGTGGTTTGTCTTGAGATAGGAAATTAAACAACCTTGACAGCCTTCTCATTCACAGTTGGGGAAAAAAAGTGCTTACTTCCCTAACTGTAGACTGTAATAGCTAGATGTAGAGAAGACTAGTCCACAACTGTGTTTCAATGTCAGTTCTAGAAATGGGACAGTGCAGACATTTAGGAGGAATTTTTTTCTGTATTCCTTTTTTAAGTGAATGTTAGCTTAATACCAGTCGAGGTGATTTACGTGAAATAAAGCAGAGTCTTAGAAGGGAAGTGACAGGAAGGTAGGTGTTTATCATCCCAAAAAAGATGGTTGTAATAACATAACTGGATAATTGGCATGTGTATAAAGTGAGGAGCAGGGAAAGTAGGGGAGGACTAGCCATCAGTTTTTCTGTGAGGAAAGAAGGGTTTTGTTGAGGGTATAGGAAGGAGTGAAACAGTAAGTCAGAGATGGAAGAAGTGATTTGAGCAACAGGATAAGAAATATGAAAAAGCTGAACTGCAAAAGCTCATATGTCAAATGGCTGGCAGTGGTCAATGGTGTAAAAGCAAAAGAAGTGAAGGAGAACGTGGCTGAGGATTTGGGTAGTGTATAGCTAGATCAGTAGTGCCTCAGTTAATAAAACTCAATAAAGTGGTGCAGCTGGCTGTTTGGATTGCAGGGAATATAAAAATGCAACTAGTGGAGAGAAAGTTTATATCACTTCTTGAAGCTTAGTTTTTAGGAAACAGAGATATGATAGATGGGAAGTTGGTAGCTGTTTTGTAAGATGGGAGAGACAAAGCCAGGATTCTGCAGGAAAGGAATTTCACACGCGATAATTTTTTTTTTCTTTCCCACTGCTCATTCATATCTCAGGTGCGTCATATATGCTCATTTGTCTTGGCCAAACATTAAGAAGAATTAAGGGCTTAATATGGTGTGATTTCTTTCACTGAATAAATATATTCAGTATATGTATATTTATATAAGTATATATCCTGTATATATGTACATGTAAAATAAGATTCTTTCTGATATCCCCTTTTGTTCTTCAGTGGAAGTTTTAGAACTCGGGATAAATAAAATAGCAGTTGAAGTTTGCTCTTTATTTTTCTCAATCAAGAAAGAAAAATTATTTTTCATTTTGTTTTCCAGACATCTGTTAGCAAGGGTACTAGACCAGTCAAATTACCAGCGTTTGCAAGAAGACCAGCATCTCCTTCAAATTCCAACAACTTCAACCATTCTCCCCATTCTTCTGGTGGATCCAATAACATCGCAGGAATTAACAGGCATGGAGGAGAACTGCATAACAGATCAGGTACCGTTTTTAATAAGAAAGTCATTTGTATCTGATTCAGTTAAAAAATCAGTGTTTGTGATGATGGTAGAAGGTATTAAACCTTTTCTGAGCACTCCTAATACTGTAGAAGCCAAGCTTCTGCAAATTTAGCAGACATGGGATTGAACTTTGAGCACCTACATAAGTGAAGAAGAGCCTCACATCTGTTACAGAAGTCTCAGTGGTCAGCCCATCTCATGCACATTTTACTGGATCCACCCATGGTGGATCAGGTGGATGCTGGCTCGTTGCAACATGCATGTCATAAAGCTGACTCCTAGTCATGTTGCTTACTTTTTTTGTTTAAAATAAAAATCAGTTTTCAATTAAAGCTGAAGCTACACACATTGTACATGGTAGTTGATGAAGACAGTATGGTGAAGTGGCTCATGAAAGAGTATGAAAGTCAGCTCTGTGTGTGAAGGACTGGCTTCTCTCTTCTGCAACTGATTTCTGTTCTTTATTCTTGAAGCTGCTGGAGAGATCTGAACCTTGGAATTGTCTCTTGCTTCATGCAGTCAGCTTTTAAGTGAAAGTGGATGTTTTAGAGTTAACAAACATTTCAAAATTATGGTTGCCTTTACTGGGTGTATTTTATTTTTTGTTCTAGGTGGCAGTGCAGATAATGTTTTGTCTCAGATTGCAGCCCAAAGAAGAAAAGCAGCGGGCTTACCTGAACAGAAACCCAGCCAACAGCACAGTCCAGTCCAATCAACTCCTTCATCTACTTTGTCAGATTTGCAGTGCGCTCAGATTGTTGGCAATGGACATGTTGTAAAGGTAACGGGGAATGTAAAATTTTGCACTTCCAAATTGGTTAATAGGTCATATCTCAGTCATGGGTGGCTGGTGCACAACATTGCACAGCCAAAAAAGAATGAACACTTGTTATGTTAGTGGAAGCTTTTCAGCTCTACAAACCTTACTTTTAAGTGCACGTCCACAGAAGATGAAACCTCATAATAAAACACGATTTTACTCTATTTCAGTCTATATTAAAAAAGAATAAATGTTTGATTAATGCTTGATCTTAGGGTAGATCTGTACTATTACGGTTTCTCATTATTTCTTTCTATGGTCCAGATGCAGTGTTTTATGTTAGCCATTCCTTCATTTTACTCTTAAGTGGTATAGTTAGTTTCTCTAGCTAGTTTCCCTTCAAAGGCTCAACCTGAATGCAGGGCATGACATAATTTGTACCAGGATATGCTGACCACAACAATATACACATAACCTGTCTGCTCCACCAGGTGTTTTTTTTAAACAGTAGGTCATCGTCAAAGTTGGGTTTTGCTCCTGAGGACATACTGTCTGTGCTGACTTACCTGTCAATTCCCTGGAAAAGTTCTACCCTCATGACTGCGCATTTTTGTGCATGTACTTTGAAGTTCTTAACTGCTTTGTACTACATTTTTGTTGGTTAAGATTTTAAATCTTCAAGATCTGCAGAGACACAAATCAGAAAGCAGCATCATAACAGAATATGTGACACACTATTGAGAAACTGATGGGTTTATTTACATAGGGAAACGTATTTTAGAAAGCAAGAGAAGGAAAACACGTAATTTGGGGTTTATGTTCTAATGTCTGGTATTCTGGAAATGTTAGAATACGTGAGCAAGAGCAAAGTTGCTCCAATTTATGCTTATGTAATCTCCAGCTCATTTTGTTTTGTTTGTTTTCTTTGCATCTTTCAGTGAGATTCTTCAAATTTTGCCTGAGGACTCAAAAATGACCAGAGTATAAAATAAATATTTTTGTAATCTCATTCTGTGATGTCTTATATGGCAACAGTACACAATAATTGTATTTAATCTGTACATAAAAACGATAAATGAAATGCAAAGTTGTTTGGAAATTACATGGACATTTCTGGAGGACAAAAATCAGAAAAAGAAAAGGTGCAACTACCAATGCTGAAACAGTTTCCATGAATAGTCACTTTGTCTCTGATCTGTCAGTCCTGCTTCTGAAGGGACTACTGGTTGCTTTTCAAAGATGAGATTGGGAGCTAAAATTTCTAACTCAGCTGGACCACCAGAGTCTGAGCATTTATACCAATTCTTTGGCATATGGTAATCTTTCCTCCCTTTCTATCCCCTGAGTTATAAATGATCCATCTCTTTTTCCTGTTGACAAAACCCCTTTATCATCATCTTCCCACATTAAAGTCTTCTCTGCAGAGCAGCTGCCAAATGCTTTTTCTTTCAGAGGCGATCTGACCAGTATGCTTTAATTAAACTCTCAGCATGTCCTCTCAGCTTGTTTATAGCTTGGAAATAATTTCAGAAGAACTTGTGTGCCCCCCCAAAAGTCTCATTTTGCTCCAGTTATATTAATCATCCCACCAAGAGATAATACCTGTGCCTGTGAGCTTTGGGCTGCAGATCCTGAGACCTTTCATTGCAACAATGCTGCCACTAAGAAGTTTAACTACTGTTTCCACTCACAGTGGGATACATTAGGGGATAAAAGACTAGTGAAGTGCAAGGTGCTGCAGATCATCTTTTGGAAAGGCTGTTCATGGTACTATTGAAAAGATTTTTAAACAACATTTATGCCACTGTTTTGGAAAGGCAACAGCTTTTTCAGTGTTCTTTGCTTAGATGTCTAAACAAGTTTCATTCTATCCACCAGTAACAAAACATGCCATAGTGTGGATTTCACTATAGATATTCATGTATCAGACAACTGAAGTGATTTTTTGAGATTTGTTTGGAGAACACAATCAAATATGGATCCACACAGGCTGCAGAAACTAGTAGTGTGTTATTGTAATCAGCAGTGTAAATGGTGGAAATTTAATGTCTATATCCATTGAGGAATGGCTTGTGTCCTCCCATTAGGATCATGCTGTCTAAAGTTAGAAACAGCTGGTCTAAAAATGCAGTGATATTATGCTGTACAAATTTGCAAAATTTTTTCCATGAGGGGTGAGTTGGTGCAAGCTTTAAAGAAAGGAAAAGAAAAAAATGAATAACATTTTACAGGATGATGTAATTTAAGTAAATGTAGACAGTGTGCTAGGGAGGGAAGACCATTCTGGAACACAAATGGCCAATAACAATTTAGATGGACATTTGAGACAGATAGTTGCAATGAGTTTGTAATATCTCTTCAGGGGGCTCTCAAATTTGTATCATGCTACATTACTTCTAGTCAATTCAGTGCAGGGCTAAGGAAGTATTATATTCTGACATAGGACAGAGTAATGGAAGAATGTTACCACTCAAATGAGTTTTATCTTTTAAATCTGCGTCTCTTTCATTAACTAGAAAAGTTCCATTTATGCCACAGCACAGAAGCAAAACTGTAAAGACAGGAAAAACCATTGTCATTCTCATTTCTTGCATTGTTACTCAGATCAACTTTTTCATTAGTTTGTTGTAGTAGCCTGAGTAACAAAAGATATTTTGAGTTAAACTCTGAATTCAGGAATCCAGTAAAAAATCACCTTCTTTTTGGTTCATACAGTGCAGACATCAAAATGTATATGTAGATCAAAGAATTTAGGAGATGAGGCGCATTGACTATTTTTGGAAAAGACTGTTGATATGTGTACATATATATATTCTTATTAACCATTTTAACTCATGTATTTTTCTGTTTTCCATGCCTCCATGTGTTAAATTTTTGCAAAATTCTTAATAAATCACTTGATTTCTATGAGGTAATAATAAATTTGAGGGTTGGCTGGAAACTTCTCTTCCAGTGCAGCAAGGGGCTTAATGCGCCCAAAACTTAGTTTGTGCTTGCTACATGTTTCTGGTTAATCCAGCATGAAGTCCTACTTTAACTTAGCATCTCATATGCTTTGAGAATCTTTAATTGAGACTTAAATCTCTGTATGAAAATCCCTATTTTCAAGTCAAAGTAATTTACTTTGTTTCTGTTATACTATTTTTTATCTCAACTCCAAGTTCTGCTTCTGCCCGTTCCAAGTGAGGAGGGGAGGTGAGTGAGAAGCTGTGTGGTGCATAGGTGCCACCTGTACTTAAACCATGATAGTCCTTTTAGAAAAAGAATAATTGTAGTGCTTGTGGAAAGTATTGCTTTACAATAAATAATTTTCCCATTACATAATTTTTCTTGGTAATTTTGAGGAGAGAGACTTCCATCTGGGATAAAATCACTATTGCTCCAATTATTTCAATATAGATCAAGCAGAAACTTCTAGTTGTAACTATATGCTCTCAGAAATGAAATACAACTCAAGTAATATTGAAGTATCATGTATAGGTAAACATTTTTTTGATTTTTGTTTTTCAACTGAAATGATTGCATCATTAACTACAGCAGAAACTGGAGATGAACAAGAGACCTCCATCTGGGACTTCATCTACATCTAAAAGCACATCACCAACTCTCACACCTTCTCCATCACCTTCCCCGTCTCCTAAGGTTCAAAATGCAGAATCTTCTATCTCTTCTTCTCAGAGACACACCAAGAGCAACGGCTCCAGCAGTGGTACTATTACAGAGGATGGTGAGTAGCTCACTGTAATTACAGGAGATTCACTCATCAAGCATACTATGTGTTTAAAGCTATAATTCTCCTAGACTAGTGTGTATCTGCATGAGAGTGGGGTCTCTTTTCTTTCTAGAAAATATATTATGGTGTTTCTTACAGTGAGATTGGCATTCCTGCACTACCTATCTGTTTCTCTCCCAAAACTTGTGATTCTTTCCATTTACAGAGAGACTGGTATCACCTCAAAGCTAGCATAGAATATGTAGATAGGCCACTCCTACATCGCCACATTTTCTCCCTTCTTAGCGTAAGTTCTGTTTTTCACCCTTTGCTAAGGGTACAAAATGGACTTTCTCCACACTAGATTTTTTTTCTTTTCCTTGGAAAATGCAGGGAAGCACATCACTACACAGATACGTTTTTTGTCCATAGCAAGTCATAGCTGCATGAAGTTGATTAAGAGCTGTACTGCATTTATTTTTCTAAATTGTGAAAATAACCTTATTACAACCTCTTTTTAACTTAAAGTCATAAGAAAAAATGATAATGTTGTTACTTTTCCAGTAAGATTGATACCTTTTAAATTAGACTTTTAGGTCTAAATTACAACTTTGAAAAAGTCATTTTACTGCAGTGGAAACCAGTTATCAATAACTTTGTTTTCTCTTGTAAATGTCTCAAAAAAAGTGAAGAAAATCAGAACCTTTTAAATAAGAAATGGAGGCACTTTGTACTATTTTTCTTTTTTCTGAAATCATCTGTATTGATTTTGGTCTATTTCACTTATGCCATTTTTGTCCATTAACACTGTAATTCCATTTGACACTGAAGACAGGTGATACTTGACCCTCTTTCTGCCCTCTTCTCATGGCTTAACTGTAACATACTCTAGTGACTGCTGGAGCAAATCCTTTCACATTTAGTGCCATTTTAAAATGATGTCTTGATAACATAAGAGTTGCCGATCTAGAGATGTATAAAAGGAAGAGAACTCAGAGCTGGATAACAAGGCGAGTTCCCCAAGCCATCAGCTGCTCTCGTCTCACCCCGTGAAGCTTGGTTTTGCGACTGCGCACTATTGCTAGGATACTGTCAGTTCCCTTGTAGCAGAGAAATGTTGTTTGTCAGAAGCACAAGTAACTCTGGGTTGTGTTTGTAAGCTTTTGAAGTTAAGTGCTTCTTTAATTCAAGGGCTGCTCTTACTGGGGCTTGATTCAGCAGCAGCAGTACAAATGCTGATATGCCGAGCAGTAATGGGAAGAGTAAGTACAGAAGGTCTGCCGTGTTAACTTTTCTTTCAAGTGAACTTAAATGAGTAAGAAAAATTATTTGCATTGACTGTTACTGTGAAGCAACAGTAGGCAACAGTGTTCAGAAGTTTGTTTCTTTTCAGGCAACCACTTGGTGGACCATCAACAGCTTGGCCCTGTTCTGAGAGCCAGTGAAGTAGAGAATCATGAAAGACGAGACCATGTGAGAGTAAAAGAAGGCTCTGAAAACTTGGAGAAAGGTAATCTTATGGTACTACTATGGAATAGTGTAAAAGGAGATGCTAAATCGGAGTAACATAGCAAAAGCAGTAAGAGCTCCAAGAACCTTAGTTTGCTCCAGGGATGGAGCTAAGGGGACAAGGTAAGTGTAGAGCAAATGAGAGTGCTAAAGCAAAGGACAAACATGTTAAGCAAGAGTTGTAAAACTGAGAGATTTCAGGTTTTGTTCAGCCTTAGTGTAATAATACAGGAACTGGAAGAGGGGTAGAGGAAGAGAAAACCTGAAGGGCCTACACCTGAAAGGGTTCTCTGTGTGTGAAGGGTGTTTGGTGTTATAGTTGTTTATGGCAATAAGACTGAGCTCAGACACCCTGAAAGTTTCTTCCTATATTATGGCCTACAGGTCTAAGCACACCAGTATGATAAAAAATGAGAAGGGTAACTAACAACCTATAAGAAAAAAATATTAATAATACATCTAAGGGTCTTCTAATGCAAATCCTGTTTTCTTTCTCTAAGATTATATTTTCCATCAAACAATGTGGAGAAGTTCCCCTGATACATTTTTAAAACTGATTACCTCTTCCCATGGATTAATGTCAGGGTACTAAAGCTTTTAGTCTGAGACCATGTCAACTTTTGTAAATCATGTTAGACATGATAAACTACCAAGTTAGTTGAACTTAAAAAAAAAAAACAAACAACAAAACCCTAGCAGAAAATAAGACTCAATTAGAATTTTTCTCATCTTTGGACTCACCTATGTAAAGAAGTTTTACAGAATAATACACAGAAGTGTGTTTATCTAAAGGTACTTGATGTCTTTTGAGAAGCTTAGAGTATGAGATTCCCATTTATGTTTCTAGTGATGATGAAAGAAAAGGGAAAGTCAAAAGACAAAGAAGTGAAATAAATGAAAGCGAAGTATATTTGGTAATGACTAGTGATGTCTTTAAAAAGAGAGTGAATTTATATGCAGAATATTAAATATAGTTTTGGTTTATAATGTAATAATTCATATTCTTCATTTTGACTCTGACATCTTATTTTCACTGACCACGTAGGTACTTAAGGGGAAAGAACAGTTAGTTACTTGTGACAGCAAAGTAATAAAAAGAAAACTTCAGCTGAGAGAGGTAGTGTGTAATTAAGAGATAATGTCAGGTTACACTGAAAGTGCACTTACGCTTTTTAGCTAATCACATTTTAAATGTGTGGGAGAGTCACTGTCAGGTCCTGCAACATTTAATTTCCTTAGACTTTGAGAGGAGAGACAATATTCAGTGCTCTTAGCCTTGGAAGATGAGCTTGTAAAATTTTAATTCTGTCCAGTTTTCGTTTTAGCTGGAATTCAGCTGTCTGTGTTTAAGATGCCTGGATGTTTTGGGCACATAGGAGAAGAGGTTCAGAAAGACCTGTGTTGTATCAGTGTTTTGAGTGAGCAGGTGTATGGTTGCTTGGTCTACACTTTGCCTTCCTGGATGATGACACAGAAATAAGCCTTTCAGTTTCTCGCCTGCTTGAGGAGTTTTGCTGTCTAACCTGCACAACCTGGATCAACCATCTAGGGCCAAGCACCTGCATTTTAGGCATTGAAGTGCCTTAGTTGTCCTTACTGATTTGATTTTGTAAGATTCTTTCAATGAGGTAGAAAGGGCAATACAATGGTATTTATCCTAGCAAAGTAAGACTAGATGGAATTACAGTATATGTAAGTAGGTGAGACCGGAGTAAGCCAATATTTCAATTTCTGATGGACAATAAATAGGGTTGTTTTTTTCTTACCATAAATGACTATGGGAAATATAGGCTTTAATATATATTTTCAGTTTATAATGCTGAGATCGTTACAATCATTTCTAATCTATGGGGTTGATACTTTTTTTTTTTTTCTCTTATTACAGATGAGCTAACTGGCATCCTTAAAAAATTGTCACTTGAGAAATATCAGCCTATATTTGAGGAACAGGAGGTATGTCTTTTCTAAAAGATCTTTTTTTTTTTTTACTGTTTTAGTGAAAGTAGAGTATAACACATTGCATCTGATTTGTGATCCAGAATCAAGTTCTACAACCATTACGGGTTGCAGAGAGAACCTTGAAAAATGGACCAAGTGATATTTGTGGCATTCTCCAGAATACTGCAAATAGCAGAGCTTTTTACACTTAACCTACTTTTGTATACCTAGGGTGTTTTTTTTTCTCTCTGTTGTTGCACTCTGCTTTTTCTATATATGTCTGTATCCAATGTGGCTAAACAGTTCATAGGACATACTATATCATCCCTGGAATCACAGCTGGAACCTCATTTTCAGAAGGAGAGCAGCAGGGTGTGAGTCACCGAGGTGGCCGCTTTATCTTCTCTATCTGCTCTGCATAAGCAATAGGAGAATTAAATTGGGGAGCATAGGCATCGTGGTAGATGAGAGCTGTGACATTGACTTGCTGAAGGATGCAGTGAAAGGAAATGTTGCTGAAAATAAATAAAATTAATTCATTACAATGTTTAAGGCAGAATCAGATATGAGCAAATGTTGTATGTTTATTTGGTCAAAGAGGAGGGTAGTGAACAGATATGCACTAAGTTGACATTGGTACAGAGTTCAAAATTCAGCACAAGCCAAGATGATTTAGCTGCATATAATATTGGGTTATTGTTCCCCTGCATGATAGGCAAGGGTGCATTGTGTAGAAATTAATATGCTTAGTGTGTGAAGGTTATATCAATATGAAAAGTTTCAGATATTTCTTCTTATCACAGCCTTATGGATATGTTGTTATAATAAAAACTGATATATGAACAGAACCTAGGTTTTTCTCAGGAGACCCTGGAAAAGTAAATACAATATTTTGAAATTCCAAAAATACTTAGGGGAAAAGGGGGAAACCTTAGGTTTATTCAAGTAGCTGCTTCTGTAGGCAGAGGAATTTCTGTGGAACCAATATATTGTGTATTAATAGAACTTGATGGGAAAAAACTAAAAATCCTTTAATTCATGCTTAGTTGAATGATTAACAGCAGATTAGAAGTCTTACAACAGAGTGGTAAAGTGGTAATTTTAATGAATTACCAGCACCATTTGATGCTGGTGATTCATTAAAAATTCTTTTTGCACAGTATTTGCTTTAAGTCTATACAATTAAAGAAAACAACAAACCACTTTTAACCTGTAGTAATGAATCTTTGCATAGGTAGATTTGTCTTACCTTTTTTTCTTTTATTTCTTCTTTTTCTTTTTAATATGCAGGTGGATATGGAGGCTTTCCTTACACTAACTGATGGTGACCTGAAGGAGCTCGGTATTAAAACAGATGGATCAAGGCAGCAAATTTTGGCAGCTATTTCTGAACTGAATGCTGGAAAGGTACATTTTTAAGTACAGTACTTACTAAATTATTTCAAGGTTTTTCATATAATTAATTCAACATACATTTTGAAATTCAGTTGTGGATGTTAGTTAGAAAAGCTAAAATATTTTTTTCCGAAGTGTTTCATGTATTTGATTAGTGAAAATCTTCCTTTGTGGCACTTCTGTTCTCTTTCAATAGCTCTTTCCTAGTCCAGTGAACAAACTACTTGTAAACATGAGTAATATTGAAGTTTCTGAATATTGATTTCAGTAGTGCTAAAAAGAATCATCTGGCTGCAAAAGTGCAGCTAGAGAATGCAGTATAAGTGTCCTTTGGTTAACATAACAGGTTTTGATTCCTCTGTGATTAGGTGAATAGTGCTGTTCTCATTTCTTATACTTTTATTGCCTTTGAATTTTATGTCGACATAAACAAATTTGCTAAGAATGGTGTACAGTAAACAGTGCTCTTGTCAGAGGGATTTTGTACTGGAACATTGATTAGGCTTGCTGATGCTTCTCAGCAGCTTTTTTAGATTTGAGGTCCATTCTCTTCTTTGATAGTGGAAATTCAGACAAACAAAACACAAAGACAGTTTTCCTAAGTCAAGATCAACAGTAGTGATGAAGCTAAAAACTAGGGGAGGTGGATGATGGTCCATGCTAAGCTATGCCGTAAAGATAGGAAGAAAATAATGAAAATATTTCTATTGTTGTCTGGTAGTTTCAGGAAAAGAATACTACAAGGTTTTCAATATATGTCTGTAAGGTAAGGATATGTTATTATTTCTAATAGTATACTTAAGTATAAGTATTGACACACATGTTTGCACATTTGTTGTGTACTCTTAATAAATTCATTTTTTAAACAGAAATTTAAGAATACCTTATTTTATTTTATTGTTCTTTAACAGGGCCGAGAGAGACAGATTTTACAAGAAACTATACACAACTTCCACTCTTCCTTTGAGAGTAGTGTTAGTAATACACGACCACCAGGTCCTTCCCAATGTAAGTAGCACCTGAAATTAATTGAAAAATGAATTACAGGTTGAATCATAGAATCACAAAATCCGTTAGGTTGGAAAACACCTCTGAGATCGTAGTCTAACCTATGACCAAACGCCACCACGCCAACCACACCATGGCACTGAATGCCATGTCCAGTCTTCTCTTACACACCTCCAGGGATGGTGACTCCATCATGTCCCTGGGCAGTCCATGGCAATGTCTAATCACTGTTTCTGTAAGAGAGTCTTCCTAATGTCCAAATGTGTGGATATGTTATTTAATACCGGCTGGAAGAGAGAATATAACAAACAAACCAGTTATCTGCCTTCCTGGCTAAAGATGTGTGTCTCTCAGATTGTAGAGAAGATTTCAACATAAAAAGGAGAGGTATCTGTAAGGTGTTTATACACCCTCCATTACTGTCTGAAATAAAGATAAGATTTTTGTTGTGCAGTACTAAACATGGAAAATGGATGTAAGTATAGCAAATCAGAGTATACATTATACTGTCTATAGTGTCTGTCACTATATATGTAGCATCAGTGGGAGGTGTTCCTGTACGATACATAATTAACTTTTCCATACTCCTTATAGGAGACGCTTTCGTATTATCAGGTAGAATAAATATATTCAAGTTTTACAATTTAGCATAATGGTTTAGATAGCTGTGTTAATTATATATTTATGTATGTATGCATTTAGTTATTTTGCATAGGTGGTATTTTTTATATTATCATCTATAGTTAGTTTCTTTGGAATACATGTATTGCAAGCACCAGTGTTATCTGGTAGCCAAGCTGGAGAAACTGTCTTTTAAAATGTACTGTCTGTAACCAAAACATACAGGAAGTATTGCTGACCTGTAATAGTTGAATACATTTCCTACACTCTCAGATACAAAAACTGCAAATCTCTGTCCTGCCAGCCACCTGAAACAAAGGCAGATACTCATCTGTTACTCCAGGTTAAAGCACAGGGCATAACCTATTCCTACATGTACTTTTATATGCATGTTTTAGTAGAAACAACGAAAGCCATTGAACAGCCTTGAGAAGTTCACCATGTTAAAAGTGCTTCTTCTTCCATTGTTTATTTTGCTGCTTTCATCCATCCGCTCACAAAATAGTTTCATTTCTTTAACATTCATATGTTAAATAATTCAGATATTGTATGCTTTAGGAAACCTTAATAATGAGCTAGTCCCAGTTGTTCCAATTTCAATCAGCTGTATTTCACTAGATATGTGAAAGCAGGTGCTAACTGTTGACCTTCTGATGTCTTGGGGAAAACTGGGAATTGCTGAGGTAGTTACTGAATGAGGGCTACTTCCAGTATCTGTGTAGTCTGCTTGGCTGAAAGCCGCTATCAGCTGTCCCTGTAGGCATTGTGCAACTTTCCATTCTCAGCATAGTCAGCATGTGTGGGAACTTCTGGATGTCTCTTGGTAACATCCCAGAGCTGAAGAGCCTCTTCCGTAGGTATTAATAGGTGAGCAGAAGCTGTTTGGGATTTGATTACATGTTGCAAAGAATGGAATTACTCAAGAACCACAGAAGCGTAGAGGTGTAATGTATCTCCAAGCAACCTGCTGACCTTAAGTTCTTGAAGACATCAGAGGACAAGAATGGTGGCTCAGAGTTGGGGAGTACAGTTGCTCCTGTTGAGCTTTGGACAAGACGCTGCAAGAAGGCTGCCTTCAGAGATCGGGCTTTGGGTTTTTAAGAACTCCATGAAGATTGGGCTGTGAAACAGAAGTAGAAGCACTAAGAGAGAAGAGGAAGAGAACATGTTACCACAAGAGGTTTCTGCACCAGGTAAGCTGCTTTTTATTGTAAAAAGTAGCAGTGAAATCCTTATGCAGTTTCTGCAACTTGAAGTACTTTCCAGAAATGCATTATATTTTAGAGCATTAGAGCAGCTGTACCAAGTCAGATCCAAAGTCCAAACAGTTGTGTTCAACTTTTTCATCCAGTCTCATCTGGCACTGATGTGAAGGAAGAGCTGCTTGCTTTCATTTGCTATGAACTTGCCATGTCCTGACTTCTTTTGTTTCATCGTACTGGATCAGAAGATACAGTGAGTGGTTGTTTCCTGTTCACTGCATCCATGCCACTGATGATTTTACAGATCACTATGATATTCTTCTTCGTTCATTTTTTTTTCCAAGGGGAAGGCTTATAGGTTACTTTGTCATTCCCTATGCCATAGTTTTTCTTACCTCTTTTCCTTTTCTGCTATTATCTTTTCAGAGTTGGGAAATACCAGCCTAGCGTACAGTATTCAATATGTAGGCATAGTATGGATTTACATGACAGTGGTGTTTGTGTTTCAGTTGTATTCTCTGATTCTCATTCTCTTGCCCTTTCCTAGTTTTTTCTGGTACTTTGCCGTGTTGGCCATAACTGAAGACTGAGTTGGTATTAATTCGAATTACCTCTTACAACCCAGTTTATGTACTGAGTTTGAGCTCACAGCCTCTAATTTTATATAAACATACATACATCTTCTTTTCCATTTGCCTTACTTCATATTACTTCATCTTTATCTTCACAAAATTTTGTTGCGATCTTATTGTTTAGGCACAGATGTCACATTAAGTCTTTCTGCCAGCCTTCTGTTTACCTTGCTTTTTAGTTACATGGATAACTTAGGTTTGTCCCTTCAATTAATATGCCCTTTCGAAATCATATATTGAATATACTATTCATATCCTGAATATCCTCATGCAGATTCCTATGAAATACTAGGGGTGAATCTCTCTGCTATGGAAAAAAATCACTGTTTACTGCAACCTTCTGTCCTCTGCCTCCATAACAGATTATTTATTCATACAAGAGATTTTATTTTTACCCTGTGGATTCCTTATCTTAAGGACTAACCTTGGACCTTGTGAAGTGCCTTGTCAAAATCCAAGCATCAAATGGACCTCTTTTATTTACAAGACTGTTGGCACCTTCAAGGAATTCTAGTAGGTTGGTCAGGCAAGACTTCTAAAATCCCTTCTTGATTGTTTTCCACAAAACTTAAGATTGTTACAATTTTTACTAATCTGGTTCGTATTACTGTCCATCTCACTGGTCTCTGTTTCCCTACATTTCCTGTTGAACCATTAAAAAGATTTGCATCACTGTTACCACATCTCAGTTATGTGACAATTTAAACAACAACCTGTGCTGTATACACAGCAGTTCAGCTGCTTAATCCTTCTGCTTCTCTAGGACATCTTAGAAATTTGCTATTACTTGCTTTGTGTATTTGTTTCATATTCTTTCTTGCTAGTGCTTCAGGTTAAGATATCTTGGACTCCCACATAAAGAAGGTTTCTGAAATGGAATCCTTCCTCCCCACCCCTTGCCAGGGACATTAGGTAGGCTGTGTGAATTCCATGCTCCAGTCCCTTGCCTGATCTGCATAAGGCAGAGCAATGTAAATGATTCAGAGGCTACTGGACCTGTAAGCCATTAGGTTTGGAGGCACCATGAATTCTGAATAGGCAACAATATTTTCATGGCGACTGTTGCCTCCATCTCTTTTTCTAATGGAAATAAATTGGTCTTTTTAGAAAATTCTGATAAAATTATTCATTCCAAGAGTGAACGTTTTGGTGGGTTTTGACACTTTGGTAGTTTGACTACTATTACATCTTGGAAAATTGACAATGCACCCCATCCTTGATAAGAGAAACTACTAGGTAGATACTGCTTCTTTATAGCCCAGTGAATGTGTCCAGCAAACACAGAATTACTGTGCTACTTGGCCATTTAGAGCAGATGACCAGCCCATGGAGGCACGAGGCAAAATAACTGCTCTGAGGAACAAAGTGCTCCTCCTTTGTCTGGATTCCAACTTCAGTGAAACAGCAAGTGGCAGCATAAAGTCCAACTTTCTGAGAGAATGGGATTTAACAAATAATATTATCCCAGGAAAAGTTTCTGTTGGTGATTTGAGGTGACCTTTCTGCTGACATGATTCTGGTAAAAAAGAAAATTGGACCTTCTGAATGCCTAATTGGCAGGACTGATTGTTTGGTTTATTTTAGGGGGCTGTGTCAAGATTCATGCTCCCATTAACTGAGTGCAATCAAGAGGTTGAACAAATCTGGCAGTGATCTGCAGGTTAATTGAAACAAATGACACCAAAGACAGTTGCATGTCAACACAAACTTGCTAAATCAGAAATGGAAAGCTGAAAAAAGGTCATGTGGATTCTTATTAAAAAAAAAGAAAAAAGCGGGGAGAGAAAAGCAGCTGAAATAATTTCCTCCAGAAGAGTAGACATAAAATGCTATATGCTGGTTATAATAGATGTGTAACAAAGTGTTACATGTTAAATCCTCTGATAAAAAATGGAAACACTTCATGGAAGTTCCCTTGCCCATTTATGGCTTGCAATGGAATTTGCCATTTGTACAAAACTGACATGAAAAACGCAAGAGAGCATCCAAGGTTTATACTCAGAAGGACACAATCTTTTTCTGCTAGGACTTTCTTAAACTCGTTATGAAAAAAACCCATTAAGATTGGTTGGAGGTAAAGCTAACTACCAGTTAACTTAGTTTGCCCTCTAATGCCAAGTTTATTGAAAGGTTTAAAAGAAAAAGATGAGCCTTGTCACTTGGTAAGGCATCCAGCTGCTCTCCCCCCTCTAAACAACACTTCCGATAGGTTGGAAGAAAAGAGAAAATCCATGCATCTGGTCGGGGCAATGAACAAAGGTAGGACATAAATATTAAAAGAATAAACTGTGAATATTCTCCAGACAAAAGTTTAAATGAAGAGTAGCTATGCCTATGATGAAAAAAGAATATGATTCCTTTCTGTCTATAGTTAGTGGAAATTCTGGTTTTCTGATTTCTTTTTACATATCATGGTATGTTATATATATTGATAGATACGTATCTGCAGATACAGAGTTGTTTTTGTATTTACTTTTCATTTTTGGATTCAGACTCAAAAATATCAAGTGGAAATTATCCAGAGGAGGGAGTTAGATATTGAGGAGAGAGAAGTAAAAATGGGAGCAAAATCAATACAGACTTGCATATAAAAATCATAAAGGATTCGGGTAATCACTTACTGGAAGGATTCGCATGGAGAAAAGAGGGATTCTTGAAACTTTGTGGCAGTAGGTGACCTTTTCACACATGAGTTTGACTTTTTATACCTTTTCCTTACAGGAGACAGCTTAAGATGATTAAAATTAATTACAGGATCAAACTGTTAGATACTGGTATAACAAGTAGATTGGGAAATGTGGGCCTGTTTCCAGTAGCTGTGGAACTCTCTTGTTTACAGCTGTGCGTCTTGCTGGTTACAGTTTTTCAGACTTCTTTTTTTTCTCTCTTACAGCTCCTGGCTGCTCTTTAAAACCACAAGAAGCTGTTTCTTCTAAAAGGTAGCTACTGGAACCGAAGGGTTTTTGGTTTTTTTTTGGTTTTTTTTATGGTGAAGTTTGGCATCTGACTAAGTAAATCCATACAAACCCATGCAAATGAAAATTTGAAAAGTTACTCCTGACTACATTGACATAGGATTTTTTACAGTAACATGCTTAAAATGCAAAACCCACAAAAAGCCAAAGAAAATAATAAAGAGATTGCTTCTATAGTTCAACCTGAGTATTGAATGGGTCAAGGCATCAGTGCTATGGATTTTAGAAGAGCAAAGTCAGAAGAGCAGGAAGAATTGAGGAACATACGAGAAGATGGATGTTTCATTCCACTCTTACCTATAGATGAAGAATCCATGGGAGACCTACATAGGCACAGTCAAGAGCAACAGAAGCTCAGAAGAAGGCAAGAAGGCCACCACGAATTGTGATACCTTCTACATGGGGAAATACAGAAACTGAATGTGCCTCTATTGATTGGATACAGATAAAGGAGTCCAGATTGAAAATGTAATGATTTCGTGGGAAGAAAGGAGAAGTAATACTGCATTCTTCAATAACCAAAATATATTTTATCTATTCAATATTATGAGGTTAGAACAACAGTAAAAGTAAAAACAAAGTACCTATTTGTAAAAACAGCACTTTACTTGAGGAAATGCATAATCTGTCACCCATATTTAAACAGAAAGAATGTTAAAATATTTTATATTGTTGACTTTTTTTGAAAATAAAACCATTTACGTGATATTGGCTGGGATTTTTTTAATAGTAACACTAGCATATCCTTAAAAATACATTTTTATAACTTGATTTTGTAGCAATTTTGGAACAAAAGATACAGTAATTACAAGTATAAATAATTTTCTGCTTAGTAAATACCATTTTTATTAAGCAGTGTTGGGGGTTAGATTTGTTTCTTTTTCACTTATAGAATCTTTCCCCATAAGTTGGTAGGAGACTAACTACTGGGTGCTTTATGGGTGCTTGACTAAAACAAAGAAGTGGCCAAAGGAGAGTGTAGCACCGGGCTACACCCTTTTTTGGTCTCTGAGTTTTTCTCTCCAAGGGAAAAAAAGGATACCGTGAGGTTTGGAGCAGGTAAAGGACAGGGGTGGGGGCAGCTTTGCACTCTTGCTCTCGGCATCAGAGAAAGAACGGTCAGGCCGCCCTTGCTGTGGGAGGAGTTCACTGTCCCACCGGGTCCATTCCTGAGGAAATCTCCCGTCATCTCCTCGTGTGCCCCGGAACTCTGAGCTCGCCTCCTCCTGCCCTGCTGGGCTGTGCCGGTCAGTCCTGCCGGGGCACGGGGGTTTTTGCTACTCTGTAGCCTTGCCCTGCCCTGCCAGGACATCCTGCCCTTCCAGTTACTACCGTGGAGCTGCTGGTACATCCCACCCACCAGCCCAGGATGTTCCACCGTTCCAGCTTGGTGCTCTTGGGAGTCCCAAGAGACCAGACTGCCCTGGGCTTGGTGACACAAAAGCTCCCTCAAGGTTCCTGGTTTTGTTTATCATTAACGCTGTAGTTGTTGTTGTTTGTTTGCCTTGTTATACATACTAGTAAAGAGTTGTTATTCCTGTCCCCGCATCTTTCCCTGAGAGTCAACTTAATATTCAAGATTTTAATAATTTGGAGGGAGGGGGTTTGAATTCTCCATTCCAAGGGAGGTTCTACCCTCACTAGCAGATACCTGTCTTTTCTAACTAAGACAAGCAGTTAAAATGCAAATCATCAGTAATTAAAATACAAGTCATCAGAAACCTCTGACACTCTATATATCTTTCTCAAGACTCAAGTACTGCAGGTAAAGTCAAGAAGATCTTGGACCTCCAATTACCTGAGTGCTCTCAGTACATAACTAAAGATTTTACCCATGCTCCTCACTCTACTGACAGCTCCTGGCTACTTTTTCTGCCTTTTAGAGGAGGTAAGTTTGAGACAGAGTCCTGTATTGCATGTCTGTGTGCCAAGGCTGTCACAGGCAGCTCTTCAAACTCTGCTGTGGGCAGCAGAGGTCAGGTCGGTACCTTCACCGGGGCTTCAAAACCCAGTATCTCACTGGGCTACGCCAGAAGTTTGATTCAGTTGTCCAGACCTCCACTGGCCACTGGCATTTGCCAAGCCCTAAGGCATCCAAAGCACACAGAAGGGATGCCAGACATGACACTACATGAGGGTTATGATCAGATTGTTCGTTGCAGTCACTTGGACAAAGAGACTGGAGATGGAGACTGTAATTTCATTGACTTGTCCTGATCTGTCACAGACTTTCAAAGGTGAAAGCTTTTTTTTTTTTTTTTTTTTTT
>WBMY01007255.1:91302-123020 GCA_013397315.1 Donacobius atricapilla | reverse complement strand
TTTTTTTTTTTTTGTTCTTGTTTGCTGCTCATTTTCTGTGTCCTCCTTTTCAGTTTAAAAGAAAATCTTTGTTGGCAAACTTACCTCATAATGAAAAGTGATACCTTCTGGGTTTTACCAAAGCAGGAAATCCTACAAAAACCAGTTCTTGTTATGATTCACTCTAGCATTATAGACTTGACTATTCTGTAGTTATTAACCTAAGATTTTGCTGACAAGCACAGTTATTTTACAAGAAACTTTTATAAGTTTCTTTGAATTTAATTTTCTTTTTCTGCACTTTGAGCATTAATGAAAATCAGATTTTAAATAAAGATACTTTGTTATCTGGAAAAGATTCAAGTAGTCATCTATAGTATTTCTCATGCTTCAGCAAATGCCTTAGAAGCCAGGTACCTTCTCAAGGGAATAACTTCGGTTTCCAGAGTGAAGGGGAACATAAGAGTTCATGCAAAGAGATTTCTTTAATACTGAGATCAGCTTAATTTACAATTGCTTGGCTTGTCTGACTCTGACACTAATAGCCTCAAACTTGCCACTTTATTTTATTTCAAGGCCCTCTTGGCAATACAAGGCTACATTTAGTGGGAACAGGTTTTGTCCATTAAAACTGAAACTTCTTGTGCTATATTTAAAGCTCATTTGGAACACTTAATTTCCAGTCTCTCAGAAGTTTGTATTATTGAAATAAACTGTTAATGCAATGTCCTCCTTAAAGTGTCACAGCAAGAAATTGTTTCAAAGCAATTTTTGCCACTTGTGATTCACAGCATTCCAATGTGCATTAAAACTTGGAGTTAACATGCCGTCATAAAAACAACAGCAAACAGATATTTGAAGTATGATTGCCATATTCCCAGCATTGCACCTATTGCATTTTAATTGGCCTCTCACTTCTCTGAGTTTTTATTTGTAAGTATGTACAACAGTCTCAAAATAGGTCTGTCTGGTCTTAAGAGGAGTGGGATATCAGGACTTTGAGTAGAAGGGGTAGTGCTGTATTGGAGCAGGGTTCTTGAAGGTGATAAACAGGTTTATGTGAGTGTTGGAAAGCAGGCCCATTCAAGATACTTCCTTATAAGTTATGTAAAAATATTCTGTGTTCATGTGTACACTTGATACGTGTCTCTGAGTTCTTGTTTTTAATAAGCCTACATGATTTGTTACCCCACAGAATTGGTAGCCTCCAATTAGCTGGTGCAGAGATTTCCTATTTTCTGAGTTGTGGAATAAAACCATTTCACAGATAGCAGCCAACAAAGTGCAATAGATTTGATCACAATGGGCCTGATTTCAATTGCTCTCCACAGATCTCTCCATATATTTTTTTTTCCAAGTCACTCTCTGCTGCCATTATTTCCTAAGAATGAGAAGAATGAATAAAAGGAAAACAAATTGAATAAAAGCTCGAGATAGAAGCACAGCTACTAGATTGGGTTTTCTGGTTTTCTTTCCAGGATCTGCCTCTCTTTTAGGTTATTCTTTGAATAATCAGAATTAATATTGAATGCCCCGGGATTCACTTACTTCAGCAGCTCAGGACTCCAAAGCACTTACTGTTTATCACAGACTTAGTTCAAAATCTGTTGCTCATATACCTTTACTTAGAGCAAACAGAAAGTGTCATTCTCTGTGCTAGTAATTAAAATGGTGTATGCAGGGATCCACTTTTCTAGCTGCTTGGGCCACAGAATACAAACCAGCTCCAGTTTATAGATGCTCCTAAAACATTGTATTATCTCCTATCATGCGTTTTAATTGCTTGTTTGGTGTGTGTGTCAAGCACACATACAAACTGTAGTCCTTAGCAATGCCACAGATAAATTTTACACAACAGAATGGCTGAGGCTGAAATGAGCTTTTGGAGTACGTCTTGTCCGATGCCCCCCTGCTGAAGCAGACCACCTAGATCTGGTTGTCTGGGACCCTGTCCATTGGTCTTCCCTCATCCAGTGAGATACTCCTCATAAAAAGCTATCAGGTTCATTAGACATTATTTCCTCTGTTGTGAATTTGTGCTGACTACTCCCAAACACCATCTCAAATATCTGGAAATTGTTTTCAGGTATTTTCTCCATCACATTCCCCAAAGTCAAGGTGAGACTGATAAGGTCCAGTTCCCTGAATCCTCTTTCTTGCTATTCATGAAGATAGGGATGATGTGTTTTCTTATATTGTGCAGAAACCTTGTCCAATCACCACAACCTTTTAAAAATAATTGAAGCAGGTTTGCAATGACACCAAACAGCTCCCTCAGTACTTGTAGAGTGCATCCCATCAGGTCCCATGGACTTGTCTGTATGGTGCAACATCTCTTGGAATGCCATGGAAGGATATTTTGTTATCTATATGTGCCCCTCAGACAATGTGTGTTATGCATGCTACACGTCTGCTAGTTCTTTTGTGGTTTATAGACATCCTCTTACAGTGAATTTCATAGTGGTTTATCAGCTCTATTCTGAGCATCCCATAATTTTCATTACGCAGCAACAGCATTCATGGTTACTGTTCTCTGGGCATGCTCTGTTGCTTCTCAGTTTACACACTGATACATAAACCTTGGGATTTTCCTTCCAAGTCCTTGAACAAAGAGAGTGAACAGTTTGCAGCTAAAATTGCCAACATTTTTTTGTGTTATCAGCATTCAAGCAAATCCAGCATCATGATGAAGTAGGCAGTGGTCTTCTAAAATGCTGAAGCTTTGTTAGGCTCTGAATATTCTGAGAAAAAGGACCTAGTGCATACTGAGGACTGCATTACACCCTGTATTTCCTAGCCCGACATAACTTCACTCTTCCCACTCATCACACTGACAAGTACAATAAAACTAATTCAAATGAGTGCACAGTTAGGAAACAGGTTATTAGATTCAGAAACAGATATCAAATCCTGCAGTAATAGAATGTCTCTCCTTAGTGTAGCCACAGGTGGTTTCCTGTGTTTTATCCAGATTACAGACTGTGAAGTCATGCTGACTAGCCCTATGATTCAGCCAGACAGCAGACTTGGCTCCAACTCCCAGGGAAACCAATTGCTCCAAGTGCCATTTTCTGCACAACAATAATTACTTGCAACCAAGTTCCTCCTTATTTCTTCTGTGTGAGGAGAAATGTACCTCTTCAAATATCCTGCAGTGTAAACTTCGATGATCAGACAAAGATACTGACTTCTAACATTAATAGTGTCAATTCTTTGCTCAATTTAAAGGACTGTGGTGTTCTCAGATTAGACAGTGCCCCATGACAACTCCTAAATATGCTGGGTTTTGTGATAGCACTGCTTAAACATAATAATGGTTTTCTACTTGTGGCAAGATGCCCATTAAAAAAATGTCCCTTTTTACTTTTCAGTAAATAAGTACTGCATTTAAGAGCCAAATACTGGCCTGATTTGTACGTGTGTAACTCTACCACATCCCAAGCCACAGTGGATTAAGGTGCAGGGAACTGCAAAAGAATCTGGGCTAAAATAATCTAGAAATGGAGTTATCCCACTGTAGCGGCACACCCACCCACCATGTCTGGTTGCATAATTTCTGTGCAAACACAGTGTGTGCAAGGAAACCATAGGTATCTTCTTAGACAAGGAGCTGCAGAATGTGTTGCTTTAGATATCTTTTTAATTTTGTTGGTGGCTCACCTCCCTGTTGGCATTCATCATGCCATTGTTTAACACCTTGGAAGGCCTTGCCACTCTCTAATCTGATGAGTAGTTATTTGATAAATATTACAAATGTTATTAATGGACTTGTTTTATAATGCCTTTATTTTTCTCCTGAATCAAAGCAACACAAGGAACAGTTCATTTACAGAGATGAAGGGACAAAAAGAACAAAAGAAAACAACAAAAAAAACCTCACCAGAAAACCCTGACTTGGTTGGATATATGAACAAAACTGAGGAAATTATTTAGCCTGTTTATTATGTGGAAATTAGCTATAGCCTTCTCATATGGTAGCTATTACATACATGTGAATATTTTAAATATAATTTGGGACAACTGTGCGTAAGCACAGCATGAGAAACTCCTCATTTCTCTCCTGGAGACAACATGCAACATTAGAAGTGTTGCACAGCCATTTCACAAGCAGAACGTGCTAAACAACTAGCAAATACAGAAAGCAGAGCTGATGGTAGGATAGAAATCCATACTATGCTGTTTTCACCTTCTGTGTCTGGCTCCCTGTGTTACACTGGATTCCTTTTAGTTTATTCAACACACAGAGAGAAAATCCAGATTCTTTGTTTTGTACCTTTAAGATGTCTGGCAAAGACATACCAGTGATTTCCTGGGTGAAACAAGGACGATTCAGGAAGGGAAGAAGAGGAGAAAGGCACTGTCCTATGTTTTTTGCATTTTAAAATTAAAAATTGCATGGAAAGTTTTAAAACATGAATGAGAGCTGTATGGATACATTTATGTTAAAATGTAGTATTTTTAAAATCAAAACCACACACATCTAGAAATTTCCCATAAAATCATAAAATAAATGTTTACTTGCCATTTGCAACAACAAGATTTTTGCCAGCTTTGCTGTCTCTGTTCATGTACCTGCTTTTTTCAGTCTGTCATCCTAGTTTTTTTAACATTCCCCAATGAGCTCATGTTCCCTGTAAGTGCTTATTATCAGAGCCAAGTGCATGTTGCAATCCAGATAATTCGTTTCACCATTGTGTTGCTTTTTTGTTAGACATGTATATTTATAATGCAATAAAACCTCAAGCTGAGGTCACTGGATGGAAGAAGTATTTGTCTCAAAAGTTTGAATGGAAGACCATGCTCTTGGCATTAGTTATCATGTGATGAATTTGTGGATGAGTATGTGATCAGAAGGGAGTACATCCTGGGTTCTGCTCTTGCTTGACAACAGACACATTGTGTGATTGAGTAAATAACTTTTCTTCCAGTTTCCCTTCCCATTAGCACAGCTGGTAATGTTCCATCCTTAGCTGGTTGAGCAGCCAATAACACTGTCAACAGAAAGCTCCAAGAAGAATTAACATTGGCATCAGTAGCAAACTGCTCTTTGACATTCTTGATATTTTCTAGGTGTTGAAATGAGAGAGTAAAAACACTACAGAAACATTCACAATTGTGTTGGTGCCCAGATAGGAACACCACTATCCCTGGGCTTTTGATCACACTCCTTCCCAAGATTCATGGTGAAAGCTGCAAGAGTCAGCATGAGGTTGCCAACTGCTTGACCAATACAATTGCCTTCTATGACAAAATGTCTGAATTTGTGGATGCAAAGGCAGTACCTTAACTTTTGCAAAGCTTTTAACACTCCGTCTCACAGTATTCTCATATCCAAGGTAAGATACCACAGTTTGGATGAGTAGATAACTAGATAGATAAAAAATTGGTTGGATGGTCAAGCTTAGATAATAGTAGTAATAGTACGTCAGTGGTTTATCCAGCAGAAACTTTTCAAAATTCAGCAGGGACAAATGTCAAATCCCTCACCTGGGAAGGAAGAACCCTGAGCAACAATACAGGCAGTGTGGTGGGAAGCAGCTCTGTGGAAAAGGGTTTGGGGGCCTTGGTGGACATTAGGCAGGAACAAGATTGTCTGCAAAGAAGGCCAACAGAATCCTTCTGTTGTAGCAGCCACAGAATGAGAGAAGACAATTCCTCTCTGATCACCATTTGTTAGGCCCTGCTCCATCCATTCTGGGGATTCACAGTGCAGGAGAGCTATGGATAAATTAGAATGAGTCTGGCAAGGGCATTAAAATACTTGAACACTGGAGCTCTTGCCCTGTTAGGAGAGGCTGAGGGAATTGGGTTTTTTCAGCATGGGAAAGAGGGCTGCATGGGACCCTCTCGTAGCTATGCAGCTAATGAAGACAGCAGCCTTTTGGTTCCTATAAGGAGGTTGTCAAGAAGATGGAGTCAGGCTCTTCTCAGTACTGCAGGGAGGGAGGATGAGAGTCAGTTGTCACAGTCTTGAAAGAAGACTGCCTATCAGTGATGTTTTTCCCCCCAGAGACAGCCAAGCAGTGCAGCAGGTTGTCCATAGGGCTGTACATCTCCCAGTCTGGCAGGATTTCGAGACCCGAGGGGATGAAGCCCTGGACAGACAGCTCGAACNTGAGGGAGGGAGGGAGAGAAGGAATGAGGGAGGGAGGGGCAGCAGTCCCGGGCAGGCCGGGAGCTACACTGGCATGGCTGGAGAGTTGCTGGCCGTCGGCGTGGCCGGNAGTCTGGCAAGGGCATTAAAATACTTGAACACTGGAGCTCTTGCCCTGTTAGGAGAGGCTGAGGGAATTGGGTTTTTTCAGCATGGGAAAGAGGGCTGCATGGGACCCTCTCGTAGCTATGCAGCTAATGAAGACAGCAGCCTTTTGGTTCCTATAAGGAGGTTGTCAAGAAGATGGAGTCAGGCTCTTCTCAGTACTGCAGGGAGGGAGGATGAGAGTCAGTTGTCACAGTCTTGAAAGAAGACTGCCTATCAGTGATGTTTTTCCCCCCAGAGACAGCCAAGCAGTGCAGCAGGTTGTCCATAGGGCTGTACATCTCCCAGTCTGGCAGGATTTCGAGACCCGAGGGGATGAAGCCCTGGACAGACAGCTCGAACCTCCCAGCTGACCCTGCCTTGAGCAGGGAGCTGGACCAGAACATGGAGGTCAGCTGCTGGACCCTGCATCCTCCCGCATCCCACCGGGACCGGAGGGGCGCACAGAGCATTCCAGGATGCGAACTGCTACGCGAGGACCGGCTGATACCGCAGACCGGGAGCCAGGGATTGAGTTTAACACTCTCCCCTTCCCTTTCAAAGAGTTGGAGCCTCCACTGATCTCCCGATACCCTTATCTCGGGGTCCTCAGCCTCCGCGGCAGCGCCTTGAATTATTCATTGCTATTGACAATCGCAGAAATGACCGTGCTGCAGCACGCTGATAATAATGATCCCGGGGCAGGAGAGGCGAGGTTCCCGGGCCGCCCTCAGCGCCGGGGCCCGGCCCGGCCNTCAGCGCGCTGCTGTGCAGCTAATGGGCTCTCCCCTGGCTCTGCTGTGCCTCGTCCCCGCGTTTCCCAGCAGTGGCTGAGGCGTCGTCCCCAGCGCCACGGGCGGTGTGAGCGCTCTGGGTCTCCGAAATAGAGGGAGGAGTGGTGCGACCTCCGGCCCCGAGCGGTGCCCCAGGGAGCGGGAAGGGGGCCGGGAACGCGTCAGTGTGGCTGCCCCGGCAGCGACGGCGTGGCTTGTGTGGTGGGAGATGCTCCTGAAGCGACTGCAAGGCCTTGCTTTTGCTGTGCCCTGAGCAGAGCCCCCAGGTTTACTGGGAGAGGGCGGCTGAGGAACCCACCTGCGCTGCCGCAGCGAAAGCCGCCCTCGGCGCGTTTTCTGGCAGCCTCTCCCCCACGTAACACAATTGCTCCCTGTAGGCTGATGCTCTGGCAGCTCCACGGGAAAGTGTGTGAACTCTCCGAACAGACACAGGGAGCCAAGCCCTCTCCTGCTTATGTACAGGAAAAGAGAACCCACGAAAGAATACCAGTGAGTGCATGCCAAATCAAGTTTTAAGTATTATCTAAAATTGCCCTAGTGCATTCTCTGCTCCAGTCATTGTGCCGTGGATTTGCTGTAGAAATAAATTATAGAAAGATCAAGAAAGGGAACTGTGAAAGTGCCAGCATATTCTCTGGCATGCTTCAAAACACACCAGTGTTGTTCTCCATTTCAGTCGGCATTCCCACTGCAATGGAAAGAAGTATAACTGTTCTGAACCCTCCAGTCTGAGTATCTGCTAGTTTAAGCCATCTGAATAAAAAAATATTTATGGTAGTGAAAAAACCTCTGATCTGCTTAAATTCTTCCAAATTTAAATTTGGCGTTGAGTCATAATTATTCCCTGTCAAATGGTTTTGTGAAGTCACCCAAAATAATGAGATGTCACTTGCCTAGATACATTAATAATTAGAAGGATTTATTGTGGTAGGCATCATGGGAAAGTGTAACTTTACCATTAGATGTCCTTAATTAGAAAAGAATGTGTCAGATTTCAGATCAACGTAGGGGAACTACAACTATCCATTAAAGAAAGAAGGACAAATAACACAAGTGACAGCTCTTGCAGAAGTACAGAGATTTAAATACTTCATAAATTAAGGGGATTGAAGGTGCTTATTTTCATCTCTAAAGCTCTCTGACCTGTCTTCATCATCAGAAGGGTGCAGTCTCCAAACTGAATTAAACAACATAAAGAGCAAGTGCTCTATATAATTCTGACAATAGAATATTTGTGTAGTCAGCGGTTATTCCTTTTCCTGTCTTTCAGCAATGGCTCGTTAAGGTGGCCCAAACTGCTCTGGAAAGTGCTTGATTATGCTAATATGAAAATTTTATAATGACAATAGCATCTCTTGAACCACAGAAGCCGTAGCTAATACACTTGTTTTGTTGGTGGCAAGATGTGGGGTAGAGGAGTGGTCTGACTGGCTTTGAGATAAAAATTGGAGGGCTGTTAGGTGATTTTAACATGTGGGAGGCATTACTGTAAAAGCAGAATGAGGTGCCTAACTACTTGGACATGTGCAAGGAGTTGATTTAAGTATCCATCTTTTGTTTCTTCCATTTGACTCTAGGTGTTTCTTCACAGACCCAGGCCAAGGGCTTTACTGGGTATTACACAGAAGCTAGAAACTAAGTCTTACAATGCTTACATTTACCTAGACTCATGAGTGGAATGATACTCATATTTCTGCTCAGTGATTGGTTAACATTCAGGCATGTATTTTATTTATGCAGTCTTAAAATCATGGCATGAATGACATCAAAGCAAGGGTAATTTAAGTAAGGGGAATATATGTCTACAGTTTGCTTCAGCTTGTAAAGAGATGATGTTCCAAAATGGGGAGACTTAAAATTTTGCACCATAAACAAACTACTCAGTCTGGGAAATTGGATCTATTAATCCTATGCCAGTTACACCTGGAAGTTACTACAGGCTGATTTCTGTGGCCTACAGCTTCTACTACAGCTTTTTCTGCAGCCTCTGTGAAATCAGTAACACTGGACCAGTGCCCAACTGACAGGTAGCCACATTACCAAGTTATAAGCTTGTTTCCTGCTCTTGATAAGTGTTTCATTAGGGATGGCTTTGGGAGGATGGGTGAATTTGTTTCTTATGGGGGAAGGAAGTCCTTTAACATGGAGGCTGAGCCACACAAATAGAACCTTGTTAAATAAGCCTTTCAGTTTTAAAATTTTGTGTAGCATTTTGCATGAAAAATACGTTTCTGTTCTTTTATGAGCTTTTATCTGAAGAATGATTACAATTGTAAGGTCTGGATATAGAAGAGGATATATCTAGTTTTCCTGGAGGGAATAGGTGCTCAAAGCATGAGTAGTTCTGTGGGATTGAAAATGTGCACGTTTAAAACAAAGTTCAGGTAGAACATTAAAAACATAACTTAAATACTCTCTTGAAGAACTGTGTGGAAGCCTTCTCATTTCTAAATTCAACCTTTATCACATACTAAATGCTAAGAGGTCTGGGGAACATCGAGTGTGTTCCAAATGGATACATAAAAAACACCTTCCATAAGTTATTAGCATCCAGTATTTGTGTTTTTAATGAGCTGCAATGAGAAATCTTGTAAATTAATTTGAACACACTAAAGCATCTTAGAGCAAGGTGTCTCAAACATCAATCAGCTCTTGAAAGTCTGTTTGTGAGATACTTCTCTAAGAATCTTTCAACCTAAAACTGGTACTTAAAAACTCTGCAGTAGATCTTGATTCATATGTGAATGCCCAAGAGATAAGTGGTGCACTGTTTTACTGGGGAAGGTGGTATAAATATTCCACTTTTGAAGGCAAGACTAAACAAAGCGCCCCTGCTCATTAAAAGGTACTGAAACCTGACTATTTAACATACTGTTTTGTAAATGAGAGTTCCTGAAACACACCTTTATTTTCAAACTTTTTCTGAGAAACCTCTGGGGATAAGCAAGGTTTGGTATGACAAAGAAAACATTTTATTCAGCTTTAGGAGCTGGAATGTCTGCCTCAGGAGAGTGTTACATAGGATGCCTACCCTATCAACAGAGTTGGCTATTCTTGTCGTAGTAGTACTATTTTTAGTTTTAAATTAAAATGTGCCTGAAGCCACAGATGAGTCCTCAGCACACTGCTTTCTGACTTAGGATGCAAATCTAAATTGAAACTTTCCTTAAAAAACCTCTTTAAAGGATAGCTGTCCACTTGGACTGAGGGAAGCACCTTTGACTTGAGGGAGACTAAAGTGCTGCAGGTGCTTGCACTTTAAAATGTTGGACGAGTTACGCTAGAGAAACAAAGAAAGAGACTGAAGCCAGATCACTGCCCGTTTATTTCTTTGGCAAGCAAGGGTCTTCATGTATCTGAATACAATAATATTAGGGCTTTTGCATCTTAAGGGTCTCAGTCACATTAATTCAGGTTGATGAATCAGCATTGCTGTTCCCTTTCCATGTGTTAAAATACCTGCCTGACTTCATTTTGCCAGTAAAAGCAATGTACTGAGCAGATTGTATAATGAAGAAGTTACCCAAACAAAATGGATGCCTGGAAATTTGGTTGTTCAGACATATGTCCAAATATGTGTACAGATATCTCAGGAGATATTAAACTTATCTGGTGCCCCTTGAAGTAAAACCAGGTATGCAGAGTAAACCATGCCTATTTTTGGTGGTATACCCTGTGCAACAATCGTGAATAATTGTATATGTCATTACTTATGGGAAGCAGTGTATGCTCATAGTCAAAATAAGTTCTGAGACACAGAACATATTCCTGTTTACTGGGCTTTCAGGACCTTGTTTAATATGAACAGCTGGAGTGTATGGAGCTCTGCCTAGGGAATGGACTGTGAGCCAGCTGAGTGCTTTTGGGTATCAGTTATGGAGTACTGGGTGATGTTGTAGTAGGTGTAAACTATAGGTGTTATAATCAGGAGGAAAGTTGGAAAAGGTCTTCTGTAGACAGAAGACACCTCATGTTGCAGGCTGTGGTTCTCCTGGGGAAACTTCACCCACCTGGTATCTTCCAAAGGAGCAACACAGATGGACATATGCAGTCCTAGAGGTTTCTGGGCAGTATTTCCTGATGCAAATGATAGAGGATTGAGTGGGGACAGTTGTTCTGCTGTACCTCATAATTACAAATGGGGAAGGTTGAGGATGTGAAGGCTGAAATCAGTCTTGGCTGCAGTGGCCATGAGATAGTGGAGTTCAGAATCCTGAGAAGAGCAAGTAGGGCAAAAAGCAAGATCATGACCCTGGACATCAGGAGAGCAGACTTTGGCCTTGCAGGGAGACTGTTCATACAGACTCCTGTGGAATAAGGCCCTGAATGGAAAAGGGGCCCAAGAAAGCTCTTTGATATTCAAGGATTACCTCCTCCAAGGACAAGAACAGTCCCTTGCAACAAGCAGGAAGTCAGGCAAACATATCAGGACAATTACATGAGTTAACCAGGAGCTCCTGGCAAAACTCAAGAATAAAAAGGAGAGACTGTCTGAACATGCCAAAATGGTGTTAGAAAAGCCAAAATCCATCTAAAATTTGATTTAGTTGAGGATATTAAAGATAGCAAGAATATGTAGCACAGCAAACTGAGAATACTCACAGTACATAATTAGCCAAAGACAACTAGGGACAATACATGCCTGCTGCTGAATGGGGCAGGAGCTCTGGTGACACATGATGTGGAAGATGCTGAGCTACTGAATGCCATCTTCACCTCAGTCTTTTCCAGAAAGGCCTAACTTCCAAAATCTGAGGCCTGAGAGACCAAGGGGGAAGGCTGGAGCAAGAAAGTTTTACCCTTGATGGAAGAGGTTCAAGTTAGAGAATAATTAATCCAATTGGACATATGTAAGTCCATGGGCTCTGGTGGGACGCACCAATTGGAACTGAAGGAACTGTCATCACTGAGAGGCCACTCTTGATAATCTTTGAATGACATAGTCACTAGAAGTGTCTAGGGGCTGGAGAAAAGCAAGTGTCATTTTGGCTCCAGAAAGGGCAAGAAGGAGGTCCCCAGGAGCTACTGGCCAGTTACAGCCTCACCTCATTTCCTTTGCATGTGATGGAGCAGCTAATCCTGGAAACAATTTCCAGGCATATAAAGGACAAGTCATCACCCCAGGGAGTCATGCTTGACCACTTGATAACCTTCTGTAATGAAATGACTGCTGTGGTAGATGAGGTAGTGGATATTGTCTGCCTCAGTTTCTGTAAGGCCTTTGAAACTGGCTCCCACAAGACTGTCATGCAAAAAGTGATGAAGTGTAGGCTGGCTGAACAGAAAGTGAGCTGGGATGAAAACTGGAGAGAGTCCAGCAAAGGACCACTAAGGGAATTTTGTCAGCACAAAAAAATGTTTGAAAGGAAGGTGAAAAGACAACAGAACCAGGTGGTTGGGGAACATCCATCCTTGAAGACACTCAACAGTCATCTTAACAGGTAATGGGCAGCTAGTTTTAGGTGGCCCTCCCTAGTGGGGGGGGTTGTACCAGATGACCTCCAGAAATTCCTTCCAGCTTCAGCCACTGTGACTCAGTGACTTTACCATGCTTTTATTTTGGGGATGAAGACAGATAAAATAAATAAATAAATAAATAAATAAAAATCTATATTTGCAACCCAATGACTGAATCACAAAGTATAAAATGAAAGTGAGGAAAAGAGCTGCAGAAGGTCAAGACACTGCAACAAGTAGGGCTGTACTCTCTGACAACTAACAAGTAGTTTAATTTCTCAATTTGGACACACTTTGAGTAAGTAAAATGGCTGAACAATATCCAAAATGATGGTGAATTTAACAACCACATGAAAGATGTATTCATTTCTCTGTTATGGAAGGACTATATATACAATGTGTAAGAGAGGCCAGAGAGAAAATACTTCCTGGGAGGTCTTAGTGTTGCTTCAGGAGTTCTTACCTGTTCTAGAGAGTTGGCAGAGCCACTGATCTTTTTCTGCTACACAGCCACCCTTATTGCTTACTGACCCAGGAGCTCCACACCAGTATTCTGGAACAATCTGGAGGTAGGGCAGAAATCCATCATGTTCACTTCTTCCATTTAAGATACTACTAGCCAAAGTATTTTACTCCATGTTTTCAGTAAGGAAGAGGTCCGGAGACTGTTGCCAGAGGAAGATTTGTGTAGCCATATTGATATAGGAGAACTTGAACTGCGTAAGTTTGCAGTCATCTGCAAAGAAGGCCTCAAACCTTAGGCTAGGTGGTTGGGTGCAGATGGGGATCAGTCTGAATCCTGTGAGAAGTGAGTTCAAACATCTGCTTCAATCCTGTAGAGCATGGAATGTAGAAATGAACTTCCCAAAACATTGTGGGACAAAAGAGAGGCACATGAAAAGGATTTTCTAAGGAGCCTGTCTTCCTTTGCATTGATTTGTAAAGTCAATAACTCCTTGCTCCTCGATGTGCTGGCCAAAAATGGTCTCTATTTAGAGGTGGGGGAAGTTGATAGAAACAGTTAACTTGTGCCCAGGCTCTTTTTATCTGCTTGACTATAAACATCCGTGGACATTAGCACAGTTTGTGTATATTTTTCCAATTACCATGGAAGTGAGCATCGCTGCAGTGTAAGCATTTTCATCCATTTGTCTTTTGAGTAAACCCAAGAAAAATAACCAATACCAGAACATTGAAAACATTGCAAAATCACTAAGTGTTGCAGCTCATACAGATGTCCACTTTGACCTGTTGTAATGCCATAAGTAAAATTCTCAGTATTTTTGCCGGCTTCATTTACCTAGTTTCATTATCTTTTTAATCAAATGATACTTCAGATGTTTGGTTTGGTTTTTTTTGTGGGTTTTTTTTTTTTCATGTGCAATATGAATGTGGTTGGAAGGGTTGCAGCTTTCTATCCAGTAAATGTGACTTTATACATAGAACAGCTCAAATATAATTACAAGTATGGGCAAAGTCACCAAAGCATTTTCTATTCCATGTGACTGACAGGACTGAATCGGCTATCACTGCGCTTGATGAGTGGAGCTTCTGCTTTGCATCCTACATTTTTTCAAAGCATAATGCAGTTTCTGTTTCCCTGTTGTTATGATTGTATGAGACAATCTCTAGCTTCAGAAAAGGCAGCAGCAAGTCAGGGCATTAAAATTAAAAGGGAAAAAAAAATCTACACAAACCACTTAAGCACACTCATTATTATGGCCCTTGCTACCTCAGGCCACTGGAGAACTTATAATTTAGTCAGCATTATGCAGTTTGAAGTGTTTTATGTTCTGCATGGGAGCAGGCTGCAATTCAAATATCAGTGGCCATGAAAAATATGCACATACGTTTAGTATGAAAATCTCCAAGGGCATAACAGAAGAGATGGGCACATGTAGCTGCAGTGTGAGGGAGAATTTCTGTGAATTAATCATTTGGACATAGTTTATCACCATTTTATATTTTGCCAGAGATGCTTCCTCTCCATTTCTTGGGAAAACTTATTATACATGCATATCTTAGAAAGATAATAAGGCCAAAGCCTTTGATGCTTAAAGGCAACAGCCTTTGTTAGATTCTATTATGACACAGACAACTTCTCCACTGACAGAGCCATTCAGATAACAAGAGTAATTGCTTATTTTATCGAGTTTAGGGAATTGTGCTCCATTCTCCCTTCTTGCCTACTACATTAGCTATTATGACCCATCTTCTACCATAATTTAGGGGGAGTGCAGTACGTGCATTTTTAAAGCTCTTCTTGAAAGAATAGAGTGCTGTATTTACATACTTCCTTCATTATTCCACAGGGCCAATACTTAAATATATTCCTTCCAAAGAAGCAGAGTGGCATGTGTGTGCCTGTGTGCATCTCTTTCTGTGCCTTGGTGTTTGTGTGCAGTTTATTGTGTGAGTGGGTAGGGGAATGAGAAGGGTTTATTTAGTTGTTTCTTTATAACTTCTTCTGACTGGAGACAATACCATTGTAATTGGTATTAGCAAAACTACAAATGGAGCAATCACTTCTGACACTTTAAAAGAACTTTATTGACATCTCCAAACACATGAGGAATTTTAAAGTAGAACTTTTCCATCTGTAAGGTTTGGTCTGATCCAAAGCCTGATAGTAGCTCCAGATGTAGCAAATGAGGCTCCAGAACGGATTCCAGCTCCTTTTGGGTAAAAAGGGGAAAAAAAAAAACCAACCAAAAACTTAAGTTTGATTCAGCCTTATCCTGACAAAACTATCAAAAGATAGCATTGCAAGGAGAAAATTAAAAAAATAAAAATGCTTTCAAAATTTATGTGCTGTCCAAAGATTTTAAAAGCTTCAAACCCAATATTTAATTGTAAGGTTTAATATCTTAAAATGCCGCTGTGCTTTACAGCTTTATTACATTAAAAACTTTAAAAGTTTTCTCCCATATGAGCATGTCCTGGTTCTGGCCAGGACAGGGTTAATTTTGCAGTAGCCAGGAGGGGGCATGGCTAGGACCCAGAGTTATTCTGTACCACATTTTGGGGTACAAGGGGAAGGGACTCCCCTTCTGGAAGGAAGGGCTGTCTTGCCTTCAGAGTGGCATGGCTGGAATTATGGACTCCACAGTGAGCATTTTGGCATGAATGACTCTTTTGCACACTTTTGTTTATTAATATTGTTGCTGTTACTATGAGTTTTCTTTTCTCGTTGTTTCCAGTAAATTGTTCTTAGCACATTATTCTCTGCCTTTTTTGCCTCCAACTCCTCTCACAAGTGCACCACTGGGGAGGGGCAGTGGCATTGGTCGGTAGGAGTACTAAATTGGAGAATACCATTCCTAAACCACAACAGACCACTATAGCAAAGCCATGAAATGGTCAGAATCTGACTTCTGAAACAACAAAAACCAATTCTGATGTTAACAGAAGGACAACTTTGAAATGGAAGTTGGGAGTTAAATGGAAACCAAAGTAAGTTATACCTCTTCCACTGTATATAAACAGAATAATTTTCCAGAAGTGTAACCAAATATGAAGGCCTGTTCCGAGCAAATTCCAGCAGCTGTTTCATGAAGGAGGAGTCTGTGATTTTTTCCCCCCAACAGGACAGGTGCACTTTCACACTGCAGATGCACTTGTTAAGTGGCTGCTACATGTAAGAAAGAACTTTGTGTTCCCTAACTCTTTTTTTTTTCCCTGATCCATGTGAATGCCTTGGTAAAGTACCTGAACTGACTCATCTAGCATCCCTGCTATCAGCTGGGTAGACTGAATGCCAGGTTTATTTCCCTGATGCTTGTTCTGCTTTTGTCTCCATGAAAAGGTCTGGTTAATACATCCACCTTTGTGTTTGTCATATTTAAATGTGCAGCCAGATTCTCTGTTTTGCAAGGACATTTTCTTCATCTTTTGAAGTCACTCCATGAGACTGGTAACAAATGATAGCTTGCCAGCTACGGAGTGGGTATGAACAATGAATTTTTCATAGCAGACATTCATGCGATTGTCTTGTGGCTGACTGAGAGGATGCAAGTGTGTTCTGCATCTCAGTGGAGCAGCTGGCAAGATAAGGAGAGTGTCTGGATTAATGTGCTCTGCTCTGATTAGCACCATAAAGAGGCAATTGGTCTATGCAGAGGGCTATGCTGGATTAATGAAAGTACACCTTTTTCAGGACAGTCTCTCTGCATAGCACTGGTTCCTATAGATGGACCAACTAATTTAGGACAGCTTACTTTTGACTAAACTATCTCCATTGTGCTTGTTGCCTTGTCATTTTCAACTGTGAGGTTGAGAGTGACGTAACATTTCTGCAGATTTTATATCCTTGACAAAGCTAAGGAGATCTACTCACCATGTAGTCAAGCAGTTTCATGAAACTGAGAGAAAGAGGGTAGAAATTTGACATTTCCTTTAACAAATACTCCATCTATTTTTCTTTATAGGGAAGTCACTTCATATCCTGCAATGACACCTACTACTCTTTACAGCTCCATCATCATTTTGGCTGCAGGGCTGTTGGATCAGGAATATGGTGGGATTCACAGGTAGGTTTGCACTGTCTCCAAAGGGCTGTCCTACTGCTACCCTCAAGTCAGTTGTATGTACAGATGGTGACCCTGCAAATGGACTTCAGTAGCTCAGCATCCAGATACACAATGGTGGACACGTGCGGTGACTCTGACAAGCAGGACTTGCCAGTCTTGCCAAGCATGCAGGCTGTGTGTGTGCAGCAAATCTGACACACTGTGGATTCACTGAGCTTTCACCACGTGCCCAGAGTGTCTCCTCTGCGCCTGACTAGTAAATCCAGGTTGCCATGCATGCACACAGTAGTAATTGATGACAGAGTTTTTGGCATTTGGCAAGTAGTGCAAGCCTCTGCTCTGTAGTCCGGGAGAAATGTCCAAATCCCTTGTTTCCTGTGGGACCAGTGGAAACTGCTTCAAGTTGAGCAAGGCATTGTATCTGCGGTAGATCAGGCACGTGGCATCTGCACAGGAGGTTAGCAGGTCATCACACTGGAAAAAGTGACTGAGAGCCACTCTTCAAGAAAGCTAGACATAGCTGTTGATAACAGAATTCACTCTCATGTATTGAGATCAGACTGTTTGGTCCAGTTGCTTCTTGACAACACTCTGGGGTACATTCTGTATTACATTGATGTCTTCCATGCTTCATCTCCTAGGGAGTCTGGTCATTCAAGTTCTACATAGAAACAGCACGGGTGCTTTTTAGGTTTGCTAAGAGTTATTTAGGACTTCTGTAGTGATTTCAGGTTCACCAATTTCTGTATTTCCCAGCCAATGCATCATTTTGTAGTGGTTTGAGTGTCCATTAGAATTATTTACTCTTTTTCTGCTGTGAGATACGATTAAGACTGGAGCAAAGCATGCTCAAAACATAGAAGGGTATAAAGACAGAGAGAAAAAATTAGTAAGAATCAGAGTATAACCTTCAAAACACTTCCCCTCCCCCACAACTTTACTTTCCCTTCTCACAGACAATGTATAGAGACAAAACTTGGAACTCTAGGTCAGTTTATCACCTATAGAAATAGTCTTTCATCAGTTCATTTAGAAAGAGCAGTCTCTTTTGGTCTGCCGCGGAAACTTCCCACAAGACAGATAGTTCTCTTGTGGCTTTTAATTCTCAGAAAAGCAGCTGCCCAGGAGTCTGCATTTGTGAAGTACCTCCCATATCACGCAGCTTTCCCACAGCTGCATTATGGGTCATGTAACCTTATGGGGTATCATTTTAAAGATGAACAGTTCAAAAGCAAAGGTTTTCTTCATCTCTAAGAACAGAGATCTTTACTCTCTCTGGGGGCAAATCTTTGTCTCATTTCTGTCTCTCTGTTCAAGCTTGTCATAAGATCATGGCTACTTCAATATTTACTTAGTCCACCACAAATGCCTTTGCTTATACCTGCAGTCTAAACACCCTCATCTCCCCAGTGCTTATTTTCCATGATTTAAAGGGATATTCTAGTATATCATAGTCCATTATCATGGTTTTACAAAAAAATTTCAGTCTAAGACTAGGCATCTTCTCATTCTCCTTCCATCTAAGACCCAACTCTTCCTTCACTGGCTTTGATGTCTTCATATTGTCTCTCCACATGTCTCCCCTCTGACTCTTTCTCTCACTCAGAGAGGGAGGATTAGTGTTTTGTAAGTTTCATCCCTCGAGGAAAGAGTTAATATCTCTCCCAGGTCTGCAGAGGATCATGATGATCTTTCCTGGGCAGCAGCCAAAGGTGGTAAATTCAGGCAGCACCGGGCTGGGCCATGATCTTGGGGTCCTGGCTGCTGTGGGGCCACTCTGCANGGCCGGATGACTTGGTAGCAGCGGCCAGAGCTGTCTACAATGAAGGATTCTTCAGAAAGCTGTGCTGGAGTGAGGAAAGGACCTGGCCCCTTGGCAGGGGCTTCCCAGCTCAGCCCCCATGGCAAGGAGGGAGCCAGGGCTGGCTTATCTCTTCCCAGTCTGGGAGAAGAGAGAGCTTCCTGTGATTTTCCCTGATTTTTAACCTGTGTAGTCCAGAGGCATATCCAGCTCTCCAATAGGTTAATTAGGTTGTCAATATTTAAAGCTAGTCACTGGTTGGTTTAATCACTGCTTTTCTTAGAAAAATCACTTCCGTGCAAAACCAGCACAACTTCTGTATCAGGATGTCCTTTTCCGACAAAGCTACTTCAGGATTGTCTGAAGTGTTGGTAATGCTTTATTGCAGCTACTCTTGGGTTGCCTGAAGTTATCTGGCAATATTTCACGTGCTTCACTCTTTAAGCTTTCCTCTTTCCCACTTCCCACTCCAGTTTGCCTCCCCATCTCCTTTCATGTTGCTTTCAATACATACTGCTTCCTGTTCGTGTTTATGGCTGGTAGTGAGAGTAAATGAGCAGCAGTAAATGAATCAATTCAAGTAGCAAGCAGTGTGTGACTTACCAGGGCCAACCTTTCCCAGGCTTCCTAGGACAAGGTCAGGGAGAACTGGGCAGAACTTTTGATGGTTAATCCAGGAGAGCATTTCCTTTTGCAGTGCTGAGCTGTGTTTCAGGGCACTTGCAGCCCTTGGTCTTTGTCTTACTTTGATGTAGATTTTTCTTTATAAAAGCAACAACCACTGAGTGTATTTTGAACAGGAATCTCTGAGAGTTTATTCATTTTTTCCATGTTGCTGTATCCTTTCCACTTTGTGTCACTGTAACTTCTTTGTTGGGAATGTATTCTCACTCTTCCAGGTCAGTTGTCTGGTTTTTGCTGCCCAGCTTCTGGCTGCTAATTTGCTCTCTGCTGGATCAGGCTGGGTTCTAAACATTTTTTGTGCTTTAGAGTTAGTTTGGCATTGTATGTTGCTGTTTCTTCTTCTCTTCAAATTAATTAACTGCTACTTTACATATCCTCTGAAAAATGGAAAATCCACATCACTCTGTAAGCTGAGCATAAAGACTAGTCTGAGAGAGTGCAAGGCCTAACAGAGCAGAAAGCCTGTGGCCTGACTCTATTNTATTAATAACAGAAACTGCAGACGTAGCAGAAATTGTAGGTAGGGACAGGCAAGATCAAAATGGCTCTGGAAAAAGTTATTTTAGTCACGTAGGATTTTTTTTATTTATTGCTTGGGACAAAGTATGAGTGCAAGCTAAAATTGCAGCAGCAAATAACCCCAGAGCATGGCAAGTTATACTTAGCTAGCATTAAGGTAATGTCATGTAGAAGCAGAATATTTGCAGTTAGCTAAAGTGACAAAAATACAGCTGCACTGATATTAATCCCATATTAATCTTGTAAAGAGATGGGATTTTAAGAAGTAGTGGTCTTTGGAAGGGATCTAGCTACTTGCTCTGCATAGACCAGTTATCTCTTTTCAGGCATTAACTGAACTTGTTATTCTGATTTTATTATTGATAACCCGACCAGGCTTTATTGCTCACTTATCTGTGAATTTTGTAAGTTTATTTTAAATCCTTGTAATAGCCCTTAAATTCTACTGATCATTAGAAGTTCCAGTTTGAGAGACTTAGTGATGATTTCATAACTGGTCAGTAATTCAGGACATGTTTTTAAAGATGCAGCCAAGCTGCTGGATAAATACTTTTCAATAACAGTGGGAACATCTGAAAGGCTATTCCATAAAACATGGTCCTAACTTAGGAAAGAATTGAATGTGTGCTTCAAGTTATGTGAGTAGTTAGATAACAGTTGAATGTTTCTAAATCTATTGTATATATTTTATTAATATACTCTTTCTTGAAAGACAGAATCCCAGATGGTTTAATTTCATTCTGCAGAGGGCAGTATATACGTACATGTATCTAATACTTAAGTATTTGCATTGCTCTTTTTAAAGTCACTTTCACTTGAAAAAAGCTGATAAATTGTGTAGTAGGTAACTGTTATTTAATATTTGTCCAAAATTCGAGTTATTTGCTGAGATACAAACAGGAAAATGCTATTATTTAAAGTAATTTGCTGTAGAAATAGGCTAATTTTAATCTAATTTAATCCCATGCAATTTATGCAGTGCTGTTGCAAGCTATAAAAATTAGATTGGAACTGTAAGGTATTTTCATGTTCCAACTCTTCTTTTGTTAGTGTAGGAAAGTCATAATAATCTTGAGAAGAGACTTTATGTATTTGGAACAAAATAGCAACTCTCATGTTTTTACTCTTTCCTAAGGAGTTAATAAGATCCCATTCTGTTGTCATATCTTATCATTTATTTTAGTTCTTCATTTCCCCGGCAAGTTGCTTAGGTGAGAAATGTTGTAAGTGCACTGGAGACAGCTTGGGTAGGGCTAGAAACCCTTGAGCTTACATTGCTGGACATCAACCTTTCTAAGTAAATAACTACTGAGCAGCATTTACACTCAGTGGAATTTTTTCCAATAGTAAAAGGAGAGGAAACATAATCTTGAAGGTGTTTATAGTTTTGGCCTGTGTCCTTTTTCTCTCTTGTAGTTTCCACTCATATCACTGTGCCTTTGGAACTCCTTTCCCCCAGAGAAACACACTTTGCAGTGTTTAAAAACTGTCTGCACCAGAGTTCTTTGAAAAACTGGTGTCTGCTTCAGGTCTTTTATTTTTTGTATTACTGGATTGATAGCTACTGTATTACTGGATTATAAAGCCAGACTGGTGATGAACTGGTGATGAATTCTTATATGTTCATGATTTTTCCCCCAAGGGAAATTCAGTGCTAAAATGTGATTTCCCTTTAGCACAGTAAATTTGCAGGTGTCTGTTGAGTTTTGAAAGGGAAATTACAGAGACAATTTGGGACTTCATATGTCCACCCTGTTGTTTTTAAAGCTGTCACATGAGTATCTGGCATGGATGTTCAAATTGTATCTCAGGTATCAGTGCTCATGGAATTAAAGAATTGCAGGGGGAAATACTATTGAATTTGGAGTGTCTTAGACTGTAACTCTGTAGTTTAAGTGAGGTAACTGGTGAGAAGGTATTGCATAGCCAGCTGTTTCTCATGGAGCCTCAGCTGCTCTGGGATGACACAGCACTTGAGGTGGGGGATTTTCAAGATGATTCATGCTGTAGTGGGACGAGAATATATTTTATACAGGTGTACAAACAGAAAAGTTTACAGGGTTTTTTAAGGTGTTGGATGCTGTTACTGCCACTTTCCGACCAACTACAGATACAAGTATTTGCTCTGGTGGTGTATTGCAAGTAAAAATCTAATTGATTTCTGAGTTAGTTTCCTCCTTAGATAGCATCCTCCCTGGATTTTCACTTAACAACACTGTCTAGCACAATGAATGCATAGTCCAGTTTGGGCTTGGTTTGGTTTGCTTCTGTTAAATGCTGTGCAAATTCTGGTCAATACTGCAAATCTACAACTTATTTTTGATTAGGTTTCCTTAAAGATCAAGAAAAGAGGAAAATGGGTTATTCCAGGTAGCTTGAAAGCACATTTTCAACACAGGTATCATAGGAGAAGCAGATTCTCTGGCAAAAATGAGCATGTGCAGACATATTTGGACTGCTATATTCTTTTTTTTTATTCCTTTTTTTGCCAAGGTTTTGGCACTTGCCTGCTAGTCCTCTCCTTTTCCACATGGCAAGAAAGAGAATTTCCCTGTTGTCCATGTTAGCCACAGAGACAGGAGAAGAGGATGATAAGTGTCTCTAAATTCATCTTGGGAAAAGATAGGTTAAATGGCTGCCTTAACATGGAGCTATTCCTTGTGGACCAGGTGAGAAAGAGAGATACTAAGGACTACAATGAGATACATCTGCAAATTGACTGAGTCTTCTGGAGGGACCATCCATTCAGAGTAGGTAAGAAAAAAAATCATATTCCTTGACCTCAGTGTAAATACAAAGTGACTGATCAAGTTGATGCTGGTGTTGGACTTTCAAAAGAAACACTTATTTGAAAACTGGAGGAAGTTGCCCTCAGATTTACATGGTTAGTGACTGATGATAAGATCTTTTTTAACTATTGGACAGTCTGAGCTAGATTTAAGGTACCCATTTAATGTGCATCAAATAAGAATTTGAAAACCAAGTCTTGATACCAGCAGATATGAGAAACAAAAATAAACTCAGCCCCTTGGTGTTACTTTGCTTTCAACATAACATAACATAACATAACATAACATAACATAACATAACATAATGTAACATCCCAAACTAGTAACAATATAATGTACTATAATGTAGTTGCCACAAGGTAGAATGCAATATTAACATCTTCAAGTTTTCTAGCTGAAACATACTGAGATCACACAGACCGTGTCTTATATTTCATGTTGCAGAGTATTTAGTTTTAGGCAATCATGAAATCAGAAAACGTGGAGGGAAAGTAAGAAGAGTATAAATGAATATCGTTAAAAACAAGCTACAGTAAGTAGTTTTAGCATTGATGTCTAACTTGGCAGTCAAGTTACTGGTTAAAGTTTTCTTGTTTAGGGTAGATTTCTGTTTTGTCTGTAGAGATCCTGATTTCTGCTCTTTATAAAATGCATTATTTTCCAGAGTAATTGTCTTGGGGAAATCTGGTATATTTCTTGTACTAACTGCATGGCAGACACCAGAGTCTTGACGGAGAATAATTTTCTTTCAGCCATCTCATTACTGGAGCTTTTATGTGAGAGTGAGGCAGAACATGCAAGCCAGAAAAAATTCTATACTGGCTTATGTATGGAGAGGATTGTTGTAGTAAACAATCAATAAGAAAGAGAGAGGATAACAGAGAAGGACCTGGGATCGAAAGTTTTACCACAACTTCCCTGACTTAGAGAAGTACGGATGGTCTATGCAATGCCAACCTTTCCCTGCATTTGATGCATTCAGGTTTGGTGTAAAAGCCTTAGCAGGGGAGCCACAGGACCAATCTGCACCCTCTCTGGTAGGTAAAGGAGATGTTTTTTTCAGAGCTGTCAAGCTACTGCTGTTCATAAGCAGTAAATTTATACAAATTAATTATAAGAGGTGGAAAAAAAGTTGGGTTTGCTCACAGGTAATACATTTGGACTTGAACAATGTGAAAAATTTAAGAGCAAGTTAAAAGAAAGAGAGAGAGAGAGCAGGCTGTATTTTTTCCTTATATTTAATGAAGCACAGTGAATTTCTGGCTCTTTGGGAAAGGTGTATTACTAAGAGTCATTAATGGAACCTAGTCTTAAAATACACTCAGATGAATTGCTGACTGAAGAAATGTCTATGTAAAACTTAATGTTTTCCTTTTTGTGAATATTTTAGAATCTTAAAAAAAAAAATGAAGAAAAATAAAAATCGGTGTTACACTTCTTACCATTTGCTTTAAAAAGGATTTTCCACTTGCTCATTTCCAGAAGGTCATCTCTGAGATGTACAAGCTAGCCCTTCATTTAGGTCTCCTTTTACATTCATATTTAACTTTCTTTCATTCTGTGGCCTTTATTAGCTGAGCTCAAGGAGCTTGTAGCACATTTTAAACAGCAACACTGGGAGGATGTAAATGCAGAATAATGTATCAGGACTCAAATTTGCATGGTCAAATGTCAAAAAAATTAGGCCTTCCCCAGAACCATGTCAAGAGAAATAACATAAGTGGCCAGCTCAACAGCAGGCATGCCATTATCAGTTAGTTCAACCTGTCATCACTGACTGGGAGTGGAAGCAGTGGTCATTAGCTTTAACTCTGCTGGGGAAGGTTGCGCTTCTTTTTATTTTATTATATATATTTTACGCCATCTGACAGTATTTCACAGAGCACCACAATGTTATGGTTTCCTCCTTGACAGGGGAAGGAGGGGGAACTGCAGGTGAGGGAGTAGAAGAGGAGAACACTTACAATCATCTGTTGTCAGCCGGAGGAGGCAGGAATTGCATTGCCTATCGGATAAATACTCATTTAGAGTAATCACTTTATTTCAGCCCTGTAATGACATTAACAAGCTTGGAATACAGGGAATTACATGAGTCAGAACAAATAATTGAATATTCCACTGCTGGGAAATGCAGCACAAGTCTGCCTTAATGTCATGCCATCTCTGAAGCCAGGACTACTATGCAATTAGATGATAAGCTTAAACAGCATATAATTGGCACTACTAGTATGAAAAACATACTATTAATTGTTAACTTCTTACCTACTTGTAACTTTCATAAAATAAAAGTATCTTGCATCGTTTTTTTTAAACAAAAAGAACCAGTGGAAACACTTCAGTAAGTTTTTATGAAAATAAGAGGGGAAGAGCTGTAGTGCAGGATCTAGAAGGAATAACTTCAACACAAAAAACATCAACATCTTTTTTGAGGGGTGGAGAGGGCATGATTTAGAAAGTGTTAGGTTGAGAAAAGTATGAGAATTATTTTATATATCAAATATTACCCTCTTTCATATCCAAAGGAAAAATTCCTCATTTCTCCTTTCTTGGGAATGGTCCTGTGCAGGGCCAGGAGTTGGACTTGATAATCCTTGTGGATCCCTCCCAATTCAGCTTATTCTGTCATTCTGTGATTTGGTCAACTCACAGTTTTGTCTCCAGATATTGTTGCCTGATCTCACAATTTTGAGCCCTTTTTTCAGTCACTCACTGTTCTTTGTTAATAATGCAGAGGCCTTTTTATAGAAATATGCCAAAGTATCAAAAAATACTCTGGGCTCTGGTAAACAGACAGTTGAAGGAATCTTGATGTGATTGATTAACACACCACCTTATAATCTTGTTATATAATATAATCTTGTTATAATATATAAACTTGTTATAATCAAGTTTGCTTGATCAGCGAACTCTATGTTTATTTTTTGACACATTCTTACAACATCCCAAATCAGTATAATTTGGAAAAGTCCATGATTTTAAGCATCAATTAAACTGACTTAATCCTTCAAATTATACAGTCTAGGATAAGATATTAAAAGGATTCAGTTCATATATTGTATGCATTGAATGACTTGATAGCAGTTACCCAGGCAGCACAGCTCCTCAAATACGTGACAATTCATGTAAAGATTAAAGCTGGACAGATAGAATGCAAATGCAAAAGCAGCATCATCTCCATCACCTACCTAGATAAGCTCTGAAAATCAGTCTTATGAAACAGATAACGCATTAAATTTGCAACACTTGAATTAACACAGTGTAGAACTTCTCACATTTATTATAAAGATGAAAAGATTATGCCATCTTAAAACTAAAATCCTCTTCTGAATCTCTGGCCACTGATTTCAGCAGCATTGGAACTTGCATGTAGTTAAACCAATAATTGGTATTGGAGTTGCCATTTGTTTTTCTCACCAGTCTTTCATCAGCCATCTCTGGCTCTTTCACTGAGACTTTCACTGAGACTCCTGTAGGAGCATGGCAGGCCTAGGGAGCAGCTCTTTTTTTTAGAGTTGTTTTGTGTGGAAGCTGAGGCCATGTGTGGCACTTCAGGCAAGCATTTAGGTTTTTAGTTCAGAAGGAGAGAGGAATCCAATCTGACAGGGAATTGTGGGTTCTGATAAGTGAAGATTTGCATGGCTAGCCGAGTCTCAGAGATCTGAGGCTTGTCATGTTGAACACTTATTTCTGTTTTCTTAACACAAGAAAATGACCCCACCTATTGCTTTCCTGAAGATAAGGTATTCTGGGTGATCGTACTTCAGATTATTGTTGGCATTTGGAAAACATGACCCATGTGTTTGACAAGTTGGCTTGAGGAAAAGCTGACTGTAAAGTAGCAAGTACAAGCTTTAGATTAGAAGGTCAGGTGAAATATCTCCTACAAAGGGATGTAGCTGATCCCCAGATGGAATCCAGGTGTGCTGCTCATGCAGTGGTGTAGCTTTGAAATACTAAAGTTCTTCTAAAAGGACATATTTGGTGTATTGCTACTAATTAGTAATTCAATTTAAATTACATTTACGTTATGATTTTTACTAACAGATGGCATACTCTCAAGTAATTTCATTTATTCTATCAATAAAAATACTTGCAAACCTTTCTTGATTTCAATAATGGTGCTACAGTTACAGAATGCATTTGCATTGACTTGTTTATTGAAATTTATCTTACTAAAACAATATTAACCTTTAAAAACATTACAATTACTATCATCAATTAGAACATTTGTATTCATCTGCTATAATTTTCTACCTGTATGTATATATATTTTCTACCTGTATGTGTTCATTCCAAGAAGACAGTACTTTTAGTATATTAGTATTATCCATGCATATGTCAGGGTTTTATATTACTATGCTGTTTCGGTTGTTTCACTCTAGAACTGTACTAGCAGTCCTGGAGCAGCAGCTAAAAATGTTAATTTTTGCCAGAGTACTAATTTGTGGATAATATTTCTTAAAACCACAAAAACATTAGGAAGTACCTACTGAAGAAAGGTGAATGAATGATGCACTGGTTTCCATGCAACATTCTATGTATTTTTCAGGTCTCCAAGTGCATCTATTCCACTCTGATTTTGGCAGTCTGTGTTTAAGGTCAGTGCAGCAGTGTGGCCTTAGGTCTATCTGCTGCCGAGGAAGACTGAGAAGGAGCTGTGAGAAGTCTTGCTGGGGTTTATTTTTATTTTACTTGAGTGCTGTTTTTAAACTCAGACCATTGCTGTTTGCTGCTACCTGACCTTTATTGCAGCTATGGCCACATATGCCATTGAGCCAAACTCTGATTTGTGCATTTAACTCCCTGGTTTGGCTGTGAACCTGCCCTAATCTTGGAGACCCGTCCATTAGTTTGAAATCTTGTTGCCACTACACCTGCTTTGCTGTTCCTTTTTAGGTACTACAGGTCTGTGCTCTTGCTTTCTGCCTTGCTCCCTTCCTTTATGGAGAAACCCACCTCTACTGCTCCCTGTGTATAGTTGTTTTAATTGGACTCAGGCTCGTCTGAAGGATGGTCTTAAGTTTAATTTCCAAAGCCACCGCTATCCCAGAGGTAAACCAAGTAGTCATGCCTAGTGCCCCAGAAGCACTAGATGAGGAGTCCTTTGGCTCCGATGAAGAATACCCGGGGTACGACTACCCACCTCCTCCTTACTAAACCCTTACATTCCTCCTTAAAAAACAAAAAAGGGGGAGTTGTAGCGGTGTGGATTTTTTATGTTTATTTGATATGTTATTATGGTTTGTTCTATTCATCCCCCTTGGTTTCCTGTGTGTGGTTGTTCCCTGCCCTCTCTCCTGTCACTCAATGTATCCTTCCCCAGTTTCCATAGAAATAGAATGCATCTTTTCCCCGCTCCTCCCTCTGGTGAGCTGCCTGTCACTCAGGAACAGGACCCAGCTTCTGGAAAGCTCTGGGAGAGATATCGAGTGATTGGGTGCAACCAGAGGGATTTCCCCTCCTCCCCAAAGGAGTTGGCTCCCGAGGGTGTCCCTCATGCCCTGAGCCACTCCTTGGTGTGTCCCTATTGGATTTTCCCTCGTTCACTCCCCTTTCCCCTCCCCAGTTCAAGAGTCACTGTTCAAGCCGGATTCAGTGCTGGGCTGGGTTGTAGCCTCAAGTGAGGAGGTCCCACGCATGGCCTTCCAATAAACTTGTTGGCTCCCCCAACCCAGTCTCCTTTCCTCCTTACTGGCGTCGCACAAATACAACCTGTGCCATAAGGAAGAGTGGGTCGACGGATCTGAGGACCCACAGGATCGGCTCTAGTTATCTGTAGCTGGAGCTGTGCCTGATACGCTGCACTGGTGCCAGGGCTAGCCCGGGCGAGCAGAGAGACACTCTCTGAAGGCATCGCGACACCTGTAGGTCACTTTGCTTTTCTTGAGCCCAAAGTCAAGCACCGTGGAGCCTGGCCTTTGGCTTCCACAAAGGCCAGCTGGTGCCTTTCTGTTCATAGATGAATACACCTAACTCATCCCTTACACATGTCCACGGAACATTTTTTGCAAAAGCTTTCATGACTGAGATTCTGCAGCCTCTCCAGGGTAGAACAGTTCTTAAAATTTTGCCTGAAAGCTAACCTAAGTCTCTTCTGCTCCCAACAGAGCAAATTCTGTGTGGACAAAGGTGGCACTGTATTAAACTAAAATAGGAGATATTTAAATTAGATATTAAGAAGAAATTCTTTACTCAGAGAGTGGTGATGCACTGGAACAGATTACCAGGGAGGTGGTGGATGTCCCCATCCCTGGAAATGTTAGAGACCAGGCTGCGTGGGGTTTAGTGGGTGGTCTAGTGGGTGACATCCCTGCCTGAGATTAGGGGGTTTGGAACAAAATCTCTTTGAGGTCACTTCCAACTTGAGCCACTCTATGATTCCATGATATCATTGAAGCTGATTATGTTTTGTTTCCCTCTCTCTGAATATGAGGGAGTATTGATAAGATACTACAAATCTTAAAATACTGTTAGAGATTATTCTCAGTACTTTTTTTCCAATTTAATTCCTTCCACCTTTTTCCATAGGCCATGTTTTCTAAATCAACCATTCTTCTGAGCATTTATCTTATTTCTCTGCTTTCTTGAAGTATGATTCTGGGAAGTGGCTGCTGTGTTCCATCCAAGCTGACTGACTGAACATGGAGTAGAATGATCTCTATCACTTTGGTCATATATATGACAATCCTACCAGTATATGCTAAAAAAATGTTCCTTTCACAACAGCAACATCACCAAGTTGAGTCTGTCAGTTTATGGTCCTCTATGCTCTAGCCATCCAGTTATTTATATCCTATAATGCACTTCACTTTTTCAGGCCACAGTTATTTGCCTATGGAATGTCTTCCTGACATATTAGGATCATTTTGATATCACTTCAATCTCTGGTGTGAGACCTTCAGACCAGTGACCTCTGCAAACTGGTAATTTGGTTTTCTCTGACATTCAAATTTTAAATTATTGTGTTGAAAAGAGTTTGACCAAAGATAAATTTATACTCTATTCCAATTGAAATGTATGCCCAATCTAACTTTTATATTACTAATATGCACATTTTCTATCAAGTAAGTGCTCAGTCTATTTTAAATTAATCTTCACAGCCTTTGCTCGTCCTCTTACGTGACTGTCACGAATGAAATTATCAAATTTTTTAAAAAATGACTGTTGCACATCTACAGCTCTCTTTCTATTAAGCCAGTTACACTGTCAAGGAAGATAAGTAGCTTGAACTATGCTGTAAGTTCTTGATATGTTGACAAATTCTTTGTCTTCTAAATATTTAAATGCTGAGTAGGTAGTCCTAGGGTCTCTAAATAAGGCTGTTTTGTAGCTCCCCCTATCTTCCTCTTCCTTCTTTTTAGGTACTGTTTCTCTTCTGCTACTCTACCAGTCTCTCCAAGTTCTCAAAAATTAGTGATTTAGAGATCGCAATGACTCCCAAACATTTCAAGGCACTGATTACTCAACAGAGAAGCCAGTTTCTCACCTGACAGTGAGAGAAAAGGTGTCAGGGATATTCCGAGGCAGCAAGGGTAAGGTACTAATCCCAAGAAACTGTTTCCAGCACATTCTTCAGGTAGAGGAAGCACAGCAGCCATATTGAGCCTGAGATAACAAGGAGGAAGAGGCAAGGAGCTCCCTCTGCAGAAGTCCAAAATGGTGCTAAATTTCTGAAATATAGCTTCTTGTCTAAATAATTTCTGCCAGGGTGTTTTGGTTTGTTCGGGTTTTGTTTGTTTGTTTTGGGTTTGGTTTTGTTTTTTTTTTTTTTGTATGTGTGTGTGGTTGTGGTGTTTGGTCTTTGAGGAGAATTGTGTTTGACTTTTGGAAATGACTGATGTTAATGAAGGGGTAAACCATGCTCCCTTTAGGGGAACTGAAAAGAAGATTCCTGGTGAAGGAATGAATTGTTCCTCCCTCCTTTAGTTTTGATGTTTTTCAGAGGAGAATCCTCTACGTGTGCGTTTGTTGAATGTTCTGATTTTCTGCTATTCCTCCACCTCTTCCCTTCAGTAAGCAACCAGAGCAGCTTTGCATCCTACTTATCCTCTGATAATTCAGCATTCAGTGGACTAATAATATGGGTATTGAGGAAGCCTGGAACAGAAAGTCTGCTTGCTGACAAAGCATAAATAAGCTTTAGCTGGTACTTATAGACAGATGTACATAGCAGCTGGATCTGAAAGAAGATTTGGAGTGCTCAGCACTTGTTTGAAGGCTGCATCCATATATGGTTTTCATGTCTGGATGAGCAGCACTTTGTGTTGTCAAATACTACATGGGGGAGAGAGGGAGAAATTCTGGCAGCATTTGGTAGTTAACTGCAAGCAAGCACTAATGCCAGAAAATATTTCAACATCAAAAATAGCTACATTTCTGTACAGGCTTGAATATGAGACCTAAGGGTTCGAAACATCAGATTCTTTTTTTCACTCTGAAACTTGTGCAATAGAAGAAAAGGCACATGAGCACAGGATAAGAGTAGTTTTAAACCTGTAAATTAAGGTTTCCTTTTATTTGGAATCACCTATATGATGTAATGTTAGGCAAGATTCATTATGAATTTTCTCTGGCTATTCAGCTGTTGGCTGTCATAGCAATCTTAAAGAGCAAGAGCTTTTGCTCTGCAAACTTTGTTTATTGCAAAGGTACCTGTGCCCTTATGAATGCGAGTACCCAGACTGATCTCATGCCAAACTGTAAGCAGGGAAATGAGAGATTTTTATTTCATATCTAAAGACAGGATGATTTTTGATGTAGTTGTGGAGTATTCTGCAAGAATGTCAGCATTATAAATTGAAAGGCTTGTTATCCTAGGGTGCTGCTAAAGCTGGAAGAGCCAAGTTTTCCAGAGTTCGCTTTGCCACTAAAGGTAGGAACAGACTTTTTTCTTCTTTCTCCATGATGGGAGTAAAACCACCTTTTTTT
>WBMY01007255.1:56412-91278 GCA_013397315.1 Donacobius atricapilla | reverse complement strand
TTTTTTTTTTTTGAGAGAGGTTGAGGACAATACTTCTGAAAACTTAAGAGATCTTTAGTGAAGAAATGTGAGTGATCCCTGAACAAAAAAATAGCTGCCACTGGAAGAATTGGCAGCTTCTGGAAGCTGCAGCTTCCAGCTCATGGAAGAAGCATGTGTGCTGTGTGTAGTAAAGATTCACCCAACTTTTGCCTTTCTTGCTGATAATAATAAAAAATGCTCCCAATAAAAAGTAGTTTCCAGCTGGGAAAGAAGAATAATACTTTCATACATTTCCAGTATGTCAGCAAAGTATATCAAATTACAACAAAAACATAGTCCAGTTCTGTGATACAAACAATATGCTTGAAAAGAGTATGGACCTGTCTGGGCTCACAGAGATTTTGGATACTTTTCTGAGGAAGTACTGGCATTTTCATACAAATGAACTCTTTTCAGTGTCAGACTGGCAAAAGGCTGGTGAGATGAGAAGCCTTCCTGACGTATTTGCCCAGACAGATGTTTAAGAACACATTTTACAGACATCTGCATCTCCGTGGCATTCTGAGTTTGTGCTGGTTCATGGCTGTTCTGCCTGCTGGTCCTAAGGAGGCTGACAGGACAAGTGCAACATTTGGCTTACTTGCTCTTCTCTTTCTCCTCACCTCATGGTTTTTTTTAAACATTTCACTGACCTTGAGAAGGCTTAGGACTCGGGATTTTAAGTCTTGAAGTGCTCATTCTGTTGGGTTAAGTGGTTCAGTGGATATTTCCGCAAATGTCTGTGATATATCATTCTTTAAAAACCTGTATATATGTATCTTTCATGTCGTACCTTAGCATAGGTGCTGCTTCTTCCACTTTGCAAATTTATGCAAAAATATAACGCAAATATAGCAAAAAATAAGCCAGCTTTCTTGCTTTCTCTATTCCTCTAAGCAGAATTTTATAAACCATGTCATACTGCAATCCCTGCTGTTGTTACCCACAGATTCCGAAGAGATATGATATTTGTTGTGTCCATAATTTCATTAAAGATTTTTATTCTTCTCTGTATAGATCTGTGAAACATCAAAACTGCTGATATGTGAGTCATGACCCATTTTGTTTAAATTATCCCGGGTATTGCAAATTTCATTCTGTGGCAATGTTAGCTATTAGCCCACGGTTTGTACATTATTTGAAGAGAGTGGCTCTGCATAGGAACTCTAACACGCATCCATGGAACCAGGGTAAAAGCTGTTCAGAATATAGTGATTTTATTTAGCCTAAAATCCAGACCATTATTAGACTTGACTGAGATACAGCTTCCCATTACTGCTGTTTAGTCCTGCTGATTTCAGTGTATTTGTGCTATGATGCATTCCCCTTGAAATTCCCATATGTTACCCTAGAAACCATGTTTACAGATTGTAATCCTTTGTACCCTACAAGTTGGAGTAATCAGATTACCATACAGCCACTTTAAAGAGATTTCCGGTTTAGAACTGAACAAATGTGAGGCAAGAATTTGGGACCAAATTTCTATCAGTATTTTTCTACTGACTTTTTGAACAGTTGTTATAGAAAAGTGTATTGGTTTGGCATGAATGGTAAAAACCAATTAGTGATCTGCTTTAAAACTGACAGCCAGGTTGGCCAGTTGGATACAAGTGTACACCTCTGGGATACACGCCTTAAATACAGGTGGGATTTTGGGAAAGCTCTGTCTCTTTCTGCTGGGGGCTTGCCATGAGGTAACATCGAGGTGGGGAGAGCAGCGGGGCCCGGCTTAGGCCCTGCCGCCCCCAGGGTGGGGTGGCCATGCCGGGGCTGGCCCTGGCTGGAGCCGAGCCAGGCCTCGAGCCCAGCAGATGCCGGCAGAGAAAGGGGAGCCACGGCTACTGACATCCAGCTGATCCTATGGCCTGCACCGCACCACCGGCCAGGCCGAGGGAGATGGTCCCCCCAGCCCCCGGGTCCCCAGAGAGCAGCACCGAGCCCAGGCTGGGCCAAACCCACCCCATAAGACCAAGGGGTGGAGCAGGAGAGAAGATCTGGGCCGCCGTTTCTGAGCTTTTCTACATCAGCATGGATTTGAGGCTTTCAGAGATGCCACAGCTGAGACCGCATGGCTGTCTGTAGGCCCAGGCAGGAAAATTTTAACTCTTTCCCAACACAGACTGAGACTTTTTTTTTTAAACTCTGACCCTTCTCAAAGAGAGAGAAAAGGCCAAATTGGAGGTATGCAAAGGGATAATATGAAGATATCAAAGTCAGTAAAGGAAGAGTGACTTCTTAAGTGGAAGAGATGACAAGTTGCCTTAGTTATAGGCTGTAAATCTCCTTTATTTATGATAACAAACTGTAATAATTCCTTTAAATTTTGGACTAAGAATGGGGAGATGATTTTGTCGATTCAAGCAGAGGTGTCTGATTTTACTGAGTGGATATTGAATTAGAAACTGTAATCTCTAATTTTACTGAGTAGATATTGAATTAGAAACTGTAACCTAGTGATCCTATGAGATGTTTGAAGCCTTGTCACCAGTGAAGAATGAGAAATCCTTTGTTGTGGAGCTGTGCATCTTTAAAAGGTAAAACCCCACGTGTAAGTCCATGACCCATATGTAGTCATGAGAAAGGCTACGTTTTGGGAGGCTCACAAATGCAGATTCTTGGGCGGGCTGCTTTTGTGGGAGCTGGAAGACACAAACAGACTGTGTCTCTTTTGGAAAGTTACCAGAAAAAAATCAGGAGGGACTTGTCTCTCTCAAAGACTGAATGAATGACTGTTTTATAAGTAGTACTGACCTAGAGTTCTGATTTTCTGTCACTTTACATTGTTTCGTGGAACAGTAAACTGTTGGTAGAGGGGAGTGCTTTTAAAAAGGTTTCATGGTGTTTTTTTGTTCACCCTTTAGTGTGTGTAAGAAATCTAACTGTTTCTATCTTTAAGTTAAACCTGTTTTGCCTTTCTTCTAATCTTATTCCATAGTGGGAAGATAGACCACTACGCTAAATTTAACAAAACAAATTTGGTGAATGTGAAACCACTACAAAAAGGCGTTGCTATAGTGGCCACAAGGTGAATAAACCTCAAGAAGAATTTTGCAGCCTGAAATAGTTGCCTGTTAAAAATACTTATTTTTTTCTATTGGTTACTCATCCACTCTGATGTAGAAGTGCTGTTTGGGAACATCTCCAGTAGTCCTTGGAGTTATAGTTTGTGATGGATGCATAGGTAAATGTTCCCCAAAAATGGATCACAATGACCATCCAACACTGTGAATGTTTAGGTGATGATCTGTTTACTCAGATGTTAATACTGAGACAAGAGTCTTCCTTCCACTGCCCTTGCAGTTCCAAACAGAAGTAAGATATCCAGAATTTTTGAAACCTTGATAGAACTGGTGTCACACTGTAGGTGAGTTTTAATAATTACCATAGGGCCAGGGTCCTGGTCCTTTAAGATGTGTACCGTTTATTTCTTACTACCGGAAAACAGAAAAAAAAGAAAGAATACCAAACCCCCAAAATTCTCTTCCCATTTGAGAAAGCATGTACAGACCCCACTATTTAGTACTGGTAATATGAAAGCACAATTTTTTGTTAAGGGCCCATGAGAAACTGAAACTTTGAGGAAGTGGAAGTAAAATTTCTAATTAATTCTGAAAGCACATAAAGCACCTTTCTGTGTTTTTACAATTCAAAGTTTAATCCTCTGGGGCTACTGCTTTGTACATAGCCTTTTCAGTTCTTTCACTGCTTTTATGGAGGCTGTAGCTCCATCCTTTTTCTTTGCTATAGCTCAGTCTTTTTCATTAAAATACGAGACCTTTTTGGGCTGTTATGCTGAAGAAATTCAGAGACTTTTACCCATGAGTAGTTTTAGAGTGATGTTCCAGTGTTCAGAAATTAGTTTCTCATCAAATCTATTAATTATTAATTATCATCTTTTACAACAGCTGTAGGTTTCTGGGTTAGCATTAAAATGATCCTTACATTGTCTTTCTACAGTTTTGTTCAGCTGATTAACTTGAACTGGTTTATTGCTATGCTATCCATTTAAATTAACAATCTGCAAAGAAAGCCGATAAAATGCCTCACACATCCCATTTACTGGGGTAGTCATAGTTACTCAGTTAGGCACAGCTACTTCAGTTTTCAGTCTGTTCTTTAATGATCAACAGAACACATTAATTTAAAATATTACTAACCAACAAATCTATTTAAAGAGATGCATTTTAGCAGGTAGAAACAACATTAATGGGGAGAAAAATGTTTTGCTTATTAAACATCTGGACTACAACTTCTAAAACATCTATGAAGCAGCACCGTGTTACAAACTTTCCAGTTGTGATATCCACCTGCAATAGGTCACAACTGATTGATTGTCCCTTAACTTTCAGAGGTGATGTACTAGGAACATCTCTAACGCTTTTCCCCATCATGTGGATGGGGTGTGTATGGGGGGAGTTGAGGATGGGGACATCTTGCTAGAAAGTTTATCTAGCATTTGATATGTTTTGGGAACTTCTGTGAAATAATGGTAATAAATAATCTTCAACAGTTATTTAAAAACCTGCTGTGTTTGCTGTAACAATATTGGTCATAGGAAGCATAGTTCAGAACAGCATTTAAAGACAGTTAAAAAGACCGTTTGATGACTTCTAGCCAGTCCTGTTCCTCAGCATCAGCATTTTTTACACACTGGAGAAAACTATAATGGAACATACTGTAAAAACTCTGACAATCTTTCAGTCTCAGGACCACTACATGAGAGCTACATTTGTACCTTAATACACTTCCAGTATACTCAGTGCTGCATTAGCAAAATGGCAGCTCTGACCTGAAGAAATGCTCTGTCTCTGAAATGCAAAAAGCATAACTTATTAATAATTTCAGCATTTAAAAAGTGGAACTCCACTTCTTTTTTACAACTCTGTTGATGCTGCAAACATAGGAATCAAATGTGTTGGTACTTCCTACATATGTGCTACTAGGATTCTGGAGCTGAGTGCTTCTATGAGGATTGATAAAACATCATACTAATTCCGCACAACCAGCGTGTTACACAGTTTTTGTAGGTGAGTAAGCCAAAGCATGGAGAATCTGCTTTGCCAGACATTACACAACTAAGTTGATATACTTGACAACATCAGAAAAAGAGTAAAGTAAGGAAAAAAGCATGTGGAAGTGTGAAATTAAAAAAAATATATATTTTGCCTCAGCAACTGATAACTGGAAAAAAAAAAACTTTGTGGTTCATCGGAACTAAAACATATAATGAAAATTTGCAATGAAATGGAAGGAAAAAATTCAGACTCACTTGAACAGACAGACATCAAATTTCCTTTTGAACTTATCTCCCTGTTGTATCCTGGCTGATGTATTTTAAAAGTATGTTCTTTACATCAAACATCCTATAATACTTAAACTATAAATTGATTTGCAGTAATCTTCACAATTTAAACAAAGCTGTGCATGTCAAAATAAAGGAACAAAGTACCCTCTGTGATGTAGTATCCGTTTTAAATCCTGTTTGCTTATTTACACACTAATTGCAAAAATTGATAATCCATATGAGGCCACCTAGGTCCATGCAAATGAGTTTTTACTGTAGATTCTGATATTGTAAATATTTATTTAGCTGTCCAAGTTACTGGAACTAGCCACTACAATTTTTCTGTAAAGGATAGGTTTCTATGTAAGAACTTCCTCAAGGGGAAAAGATACTAAAGGAAGAGTTATTGGAAGAAAGCTTCTTTATAATTTTATTATGCAATATTATGTATATTTTGTATAATTATATTAATGTATAATAATAATAATATGATTTATACTATCCTCCACATACATCATGGCGTATCCAGTCTGTGATATAACCAGTCTTATTTGCTGTGTTCAAAGAGTGAATTGTCAGTTCCAAATCAAGTTGCAGTCGCTTTGAGGTTTGGGGGGAAACATATGAAAATATATTTTAGCACATTTCTACATTTTCCACTGGCTCACTTTTTAGGTGCTAGACAAATATTTTTGCAATGGACTGAGGTAAATGGAGTCTCAGACTCTGAGGAATATTACAAAGCTTCAAGTTTCACATATATTTGATGAACGTGAACTGGTTATGTTAGATACTATTGTTTTAATAATAAATAATGACTTCCAAAAGTCATTAAGCTTTTGTCATGCTTTTTGTCCACATATGTATCTTGAGATAATAGAGTTCTATAGGAGATTTAGAAATAAGACTTCTTTAACCCATCTGATTATTATCTTTAACATTACTGTAACAAGTGTACAAGGCGAGTCATGCTATGTGTTTTATATTAAAATGTGCCTATAATGTCATATGCTTATTCTCTCTGAAATATTTCAGACTTCATTATTTGTAACAATGCAGAATTAAGTGGGCTTGGACTTAAGCTTTTCTCTATATAGACTCATAAATTAATACTGGAAAGAATTAGTTTTCCTGTTAAAAGGAGGTGTCTGATCTACTTTTGTTTAGAGTTTCAGTCTCTTTTTATTGAATATCAGATGAAGTTTTAAAAACTAACCAGAAAATAGGCTTGTTTAGTAATTACACTGAATGAAAAGTGGAAATGTAGTTGCTCTGTAGTTCTGTCTTAAAGTTCAGGCTTCTGAATCTACATCTTTGTAATAATGCAGACATTTAACAATTGTGTTCTTCTGCTAATGAGAACTGTAGGTATTCACCAGACATACAACATATAAGAATTTACTGATTCAAAATCAGTTCTACATGAAAATATTTAAATATATGTATTTTTAAGATTAAGTTAATTTTAAAATTAACTGTACAAAAGGACCTTCACAGCATCTGCTATGTACATATGGGTAATACCTGCACTCATTGACAGCAGTGTTCCCTCATTCTGCAAAGTAATATCTGCAAATGGATATATTTTAAGATCTTCCATCTAGTGTTAAAGAGACAAAGTGTGTGTAAACTCAGGTTTGCCCAAGGGTAGGGACATAATCAATTATGCAAACACTATAATTTGTGATTATGTTCCTTAACCTCTGAATAATTGCAGAATTGTTTATGGTCAGTTTTTGGCCTCATTTGTTGATAATGGCCATTCCCTTCTTCCCCTTGGCCTCTAAAATGGTTTTTTTGGGTTTTTTTTTAATGCCAAAAGTGCACCATATTTTCTATTGTTACAACTTTGAAATGTCAGATGTAATGTTCTTGACATTTAAATCATGTACGTAATTTGTATTGTTGATGCACATTGGACTAAATTGCCTGTCTGTCTCTAATAAAAATTACTCTTTTTTTTTTTTTTTTTTAATTTTTTGAAACACCAGTAAATGAGATGCTCCAAACTTTTTCTGAAGTAATTTGCTTGATAAATATCACGTAGTCCCAAAAAGGCATGGAATCTATACTACCAGAATTGATGTCACACCACTTCATCCTGAAACCTGATATAAAGCAACACAACTATCATATTTACATTAGTGTAAGCTTGAAACACAATCAGCAATGCAGTCCTTCTCAGAGAGGAGGTGGGGCTGGAAAATACATCGAAGAAAAAGCTTTCTGCTAAAATCTGCTGGAGAGAAGGGAAACTGGCATCAGGAACTTCATGAGGCACTGTTCTTCTGCAGGAGGAGTGAAGTCATCAAATTACATATTTCTGCTGCCCATTTTGTTGCCTTTTCTGAAAAGATTTTAACTTTTTCATCTTGAAGAACTATAGGATGATAACTGTAAGGATGAGACTGTAGATATTTCTTTTCTATCTCAGCATCTGCGGCATCTTAGTTTTGGTTTATTCCCTAATTGACACCTCTTGATTTGAGGTCTGACATTTGTTTTGATTCCGATTCTTAATCTTTGGGTTTCAATCTCTGTTTGGCCAAAGATGAGTTTTGCTGGCTACCCTTATTTCTCGGTGTTTCTTTGGAGAGGTATCAAGTTTCTTGAAGATAGATTTAGGCTCCTATGTTGACATTTTCCTCTCTCAAGTCCAGATGCAGCAGCAATGGTTCCCTTTCTGAAGCTTCTGAAGCTTCTGAAGTTAAATTCTTGGAAAGTGATAGTGTGGATAGACTCAAAATCCATATCTCCACTGTTTCATAATTTATCAATTTCTTAGGTCTAACATAAAGACAGTTGCTCCTTAATTGTGAAGGTCATCGTTGTTCAGAATAATTTCCAACAGGGAATGTATTACATGAATTCTTATGCAAATTTCAGAGTGCAAGTAGCTTGTTTAAGGTACACTTTGTTACATGAACAATTTTGTATGAATAGTCTTAGAGAGAACTGTTGAATTGTCTGCTTCACCTGTTTGCTCTGTACTGTTCATTCCTCATGCTGCATGAATGGCCACCTTAGCTGCCAAGGACTGAGTTTTCTCCCTGACTGAGCCACTGAAGCTTTCAAAATGCAATCACGATTGAATAATATATGATGAATGCTCATATTTGCACATGATTAGCCTGGTTTGCATGCAAATATTGAAATTCAGATTGCTCTTGGTGCCCAAACCCAAGAATTCTCATGGAGCATTCTTCTCAGAATCCATACCCCATCACTGTTAAGTATAAGCACACTCTCCATCACACCTTGCAAAGTCATAGAAGTTTTAATGGACTCTTTGTTGCCACTTGGGATCCATGTCCTCCATCCCTCGATCCAGTTAATAAGATTGCCTTCATTTTTTTTTCCATAGAAGAGTTGGTATTAATTGCTCCACTGCTGCTGGAATATGGGGAGGTGATGGCAGCACCAGAGATCAGGTGGAATCATGACTCTTTTGAACTCTTTGAGTTCAAGGTGGTGTGTTGTAATGTCTTCTTTTGCATGACCTTGAGGGAGAAATCTGGATGATTAAAAAGCAGTAAGGAATTGAATTTTTCTACATCTTAAAATAGATTAATGTGTATATATACACAAATACAGAATCATGAATTCATAAATATGTAAACAGATACGTAGGCACATACATGCATTTGTCTGTGAGTAGGTGTATCTCATGGTGGAGAGGACTGAGAGGCTCCTATTGCCCAGCCTTTGCAGGTAATTTGAAATTCTTTATCTTCTGTATAAACATCATAACTGCACTCTCCTAAGTACAGTGTTTTCCCCCTGGGTGTCTGTTCATGACAGGTCTCCTAATGGGCTCCTGGAGTTATGAAGCTGGCAAGGAACATAAGGGAAGGTACGCAGTTGCCTTCCCCAAAGTTGCTGCAGTGTGAAGGTATTTCTTAGGATGATATAGTTCCTGGTGTCTTAAATATAAGCTGATATTTGGTTGGTCTGAGCTGACCTTCAAGAAGCTGTACGAGAAATGCTTCATCCACTGGAAGTTTGTAATTGCCTTGTTTTGGAATGAGTTCTCCTGGCTCAGTGCTAGGGCTTAAATCAGCAGGGGAAGCCTGCAGCAAGTTAGAGAATTTCTCAACTAGTTTGAACCTGAACACTTCTGCGTGGTCAGAAATCAAGCTCGAGAAAATGACAGGAAAATGCGTGGTGAGAATCCATTTGCAGAGAAGAAGCAACTGCTATGTGACATAGATGAGAAAAGATAATCAGAGGTTTCAAAATGCTGGTTCAGTAGTGTGGCCATTGCCTCCAGAAGCTGGGTATAACAATGTATATAGAAACTGCTTCATCTTTTATTAAAGATTCACCCTCTCAGCTGAAGGAAGTAACTATTCCCTGCATGTTCCACATTTTTCAACATTGAGATGTTTTAAGTTGAAAAAGGTAACTGAATCTACCCAGAACATCTGCATGCCACATGGGATTCCTGTGGCCTTACAATCTCTCTTTGCAAAGAAATCTACATGATGCTTTACATTATACATATTTGTGTATGCATAGTGCCAAATAAAACCTTTGATTATATCAGCAGAAAGAGGGATACAACAGCTATGAAACATCAAAAGTTTTTACCATCATGTGCATTCCTATCACAGCTATCTGTTGACTTCTTGGACTGTTTTTACGAAGTACAATATATCTATATTCCATATGCAAATTCCACTGTGAGTGATTTGCCTGTTTTGTAAGCTAGACTGCACCTGTAACATGTGGGATTGAGTTAAAAATGACAAGCAGACAAGCACAAGGCACATTATCTTGACAAACTCAGCCTCCGAAAATTAGCCTGTGCCTGAATTATTAAAATAACAAGGAATATTTCACTCAGCTGTGGAGAAATGCTCCTAATTGTCCACTTTAGCCAACTTCTTTCAGACTTCACGATCGGTCAATTTACAGTAGCGGCTTGCAAATTCCTGAACTCCCATTAGAGAAAAGTGCAACAGCAGTCCAACACACCCTCATTTATTTTAATAACCTGCCAAGCAGACATGAAAATGTTAAAGTTGGAAAGCTGTAACATGACAGGAACCTGACTTGTCACAGCCACATTATAATCTAGTTAAACTACTTTCTTTCTGCCTTTCATGTCTTTTCAGGTAAGTGGAAAACTAATTGTCAAATTACTAATTTTGTTGGCATTAATATCAATACTAGGGCTAGAGAAGCATGAACAGATAAGCCTGTGGATTTTCTTTATATTGTACTTGAATGCTGGAAAGCATTCTGAAAATACAGAAGGATAAAATTGGAGCCCAGTCTTTTACGAACAATGACCTATTTATTTTAAGAGGCATTGAAGCTCTATAAACAGGCTAGTTAAAGTCTCTGGGTTCTTTTATTATTATTTAATGCCTGGAAATCTTGTTTACTCCAATCTTGTTTCCTTTCCGCATAATAGTGTACCTGATGTAACAGGGCCAGTATTCACATCTGAAGTATTAATGGCAGAGTCTGATCCTGTAGGAGACTACAAGGAACTGCACTACCGAGAAAAAAAATCTTCAACAATGCCAGGGTCACACTGTCTTTTAAAATGTAAGTAGGTCATGCTTCAGCTGGAGGCAGGGTCGAGAATATTACTGCACAAAGTGCTTGGGATGGTTGAGGAGCTTGTTGAGAGAAGTGGGGACAGCTCAGGTGACTAGGACAAGGACCTAATTGTGATGAACATGGAGATATGAATCCATCTACGTGATGAATCCATCTACAGATATGCTGCTCGACCCTTTTTACAAGGGCTTGCTTGCCCTACAGGGCATGAAGGTTTCCAGGTGCATTCTCAAGGCAGGACAGAATCTATTACTTATGTCTGAAATCCATTTTTCTGTTTACTGTATTTCAGGGTGGGGTTGAGCGTGGGGTGAGGATGGGTGGTGTTTGTTTGCTTGCTTGCTTATTGTTTTCCTTCCCCATTTGATGATTACTTTTCTGGGGAATTTGGTTTGGCTTCATAAATGTTTGCACAGATTTTACTGTCCATCATGGCACTGATAACTTCCTATGAATAATAAGTCTTCCACAAAGAATATTAATATGCTTTAATACTAATGTTTCCCAGCACTACTTGAAAGCTTTTCCTACAAAGTACTTAGCTTTGCCTCTATTTCATCTGGAATGGGCTCATTATTAGCTGTAGTTTTGTGGGAAGCTGAATGCTCAGACTGTAGAAATGTTGTGATTTCTTCTCCAATTTGGGACAGGATTTATTTTCCATTGTCTTTTGCTTGCTCTTTTTTTCTCTGCTGAAAAGAAACATGCAGAAGCCCATTCTCACAGCCTCAGCATGTCAGTTCTGTCCCAGCAGGAACTAGAAAATGTATCATCAAAAAATAAAACTCTTGATCTTACTGACAAGATTATCAAGAATGTGATTGCACTCGAGTGAGTCCTATGGCTGCGTAAATACTCTCTTGTGAAGAACATGAAGCTAGGCAAACACGTAACAGCACTGAGCACCAGTAGGTTTGAAAAATCATACTCTGAAAGATTCTCTATTCCTCTGCCCATCTTCATCCTCTCCACTCTTCTGACGATTCTTTGTGCAAAATGGGTTGGCAAGGTTCGGAGTAGAACACAAATATTTGCAAAGTGTTGTTGCAATGAGCAATAAGAGAAGAAAGAGAGGAGGGAAGCAGGTCTGATGGAGCACAAGCCGGGATGGACAAAGCTAAGAGGTACAATTAGCTTTTCAATTGCCAGAAGATAAGAAGTATCCTGAGCAAACTTGGGATGCTAAATGAGGCAACTGAGAGTATAATAGTAGTTCACGCAGCACTGAGGCTGGGTCTTACAAATAACTGATTTTCTGGTGTTATTTCTTCCAAGGAAGGAATGTTTCTGTGTCCCCTGAGAACTGGGTCACCTGAGAACAGCTGCTACAGGGCTTCACTCAGAGTGAAATGGGAGCTGCCTTATGAGGTGGTAAACTCACTTCTGAGAAAACTCACTGGGTACCAGAATTACTGATATATTGGGTGGGATGGAATTTTTGCAAAATCATTTACCTGCCTAATTAAAGCTTTTTGAATCATTTGAAATTAATAAAAAACAATGTTTTTTTTTGTCAGTGACACTGCCTTTATGTGTGACACATACTCTCCTGTACCTAGTTCTTCCTGTCAGCAATCTACAAAGTACTTATAAATGTGCTTTTTACTTTTCCCATTGTCTGTTTTGAAAATGTCTCCATTTTGGGAGACAAGAAGACATCTGTGAATGTTTAACTTGCCATCAGCATCTATATTTTATGTTTGAAACATTTAAAAGCTTCTGTTTTAAATAAAGATAAACACATTCCTAAACATCTGTGCAATGCATGACACAGAACAATTGAGTAAGCATCAAAGTGCTTAATAGATAAAACAGTGCTGGATGTGGTAAAATAAACAGGACTTAATCCCTTTATAACTTGAGTAAATAAATACAGCTTTAATTCAGATACAGTTTTGCCTTTAGGTTGCTCTGTTCTGTTAACACCTATCTGTCAGCAGTAATACCATGTAAATGAGCCACTCTGAGCCTTTCCCCTTGCATCTTGTTTAATCCTCTTCCATTCTTCTAATCATCCTACACACAGAGGCCAATATCTATTTTCATCTGGCAAGATAGGATCTCCTAAGGAATTAAAGACGGTTTCCACTTAGCTCCACAGTAGGCAAAGGCTGGGCTGTGATCTAGGGCTTTAGGGACTTCTCATAATACGCTGGTGCTCGCTAGATCGAAGAATTGAGCTCTGGCTACTGGATTTTTAATCCTCCTGTGGCTGATGTTGGGCGCTCCAGTGATTTAAGATCTTTGATTGCTCAGAGCTTGGCCCTTTGATTGAGTGAACTTCTGAAGACAGCGTGTGAGTGATTTCAAGTTAGTGGTTTTAAGTAACTACTGGAAAAAACAGATAGGAAAAGCCCTGTGATTAAGATGCACCATCTCTCTTTTTAATTGACTTTCTGAAGTTATCTTCTGATGCTTTACTCTCTATACACAAAAGAAAAACTGTATAGATCAGATTTTGTTCTAATGAAGAACTCAAGTGTCACAGTATTTGTCTGTGCTTGTTTGCAGTGACACGTCTGTAAAAATTGTAGGCACTAAAGGATATATTTTAGAAACACTTCTCACAGGGCATGCATGAGAAGTATCAGCAAATACAGCCTCAATTCACAGGGCTAAGATAAATAGTTAATATAATTTTGGTTTGTAATGTCTTTTCAGATACTATGTATTTGCCAGCTGAAGAAGAGTACATGCATAAAGGCAGATGGGGGTCATGGAAATCTATTTTAGCAATCTGAAGTATTAGCAGTTTGTGAAACTTTGACGTGACCTCACTTATATCTTTAAAGATGAAGCTAGAGCTTATAAAGTAAAACAGTGCCTGGGAATTGAACAATTTTGCTAGCTGGGAGCTGAATTTTCCTACTCCTGTCTTGCTGCTTAATTGTCAGGTTCACAAAGCATTGCAGAAAGCTGCTCTTTTTGCTTAGTGAATCAGACATAGGGTAGTAACCATGTTTCAGGACAACAACAGCAGTTAGAGATATCATTCCTATTCACTGGGTATGTAATTTAGTTCTGTTTCTTAGACTTCTCTGCAAAAACAATAGCATTGAGATCTTTGTCTTACAACAATTCAGACATTTCAGGCAAGCACCAAGAACTTCTATTTGTTTTAAAAAGTGTCATACGGCATCTCTTTACTGACCTTGTAGATAGAGGGGTTTTAGTTAATAGTTACATAGCACATTTAGTATGTTTTGTATATGTTTCTATCTGTAAACCGTGGGTCTGCATCTCCTCACTCCCATATAGGTGTTTATATGAATGTGATAGCTTCAGGAGCTATGAAAATTCTCCTTTTGTGAAATAAAATCTTGCTTGTCTTCTCCAGTGAGGGTTTCTCATGCATTCCCTTCACTGAGCTGTCTGTTCAGAACAAAATGTCAGGTTTTCCTCCCTGTTTCACTCCCTCGTTGCTTTTGCTTTGTGTGGACTCTTTTGGGTCTAGACACTGTTTTGAGTGCCTGTCTCACATTAGTCTTACATCTTTCCCACAGTTGTTTTTCTCCAGCTAAGGTATACAATCCTCCCAGATTTCAGCTTGTGCATTGGAGCTGCACTGACTGTAGATTGGGAGTGTTTGAGGCAGATACCCTTTTGTTCTGTGTGAACATCCTCTGTAATCTTTTCGAGCTGGATTTAGGGAATGTACAGCTTGGCTTTTGCACTTGAAACTGGGCTTAGTGAATATGCTAATAGACTCTGCATGTGGGTTTGGGAGTCTTATTCATACAGCATGGATCATTCTACTACATTTCTGATGGGTGCATACTTGGTCATTTGGGCATGCTTATGTGTGTGCACATGATGTGAGAAATCTGCATAACCAAATATTGGGCAGTATAACACTGCCTGTATAATCATTCATTAATTTTATTAAAGGTGAGCTGGGACTGGAATGAGGATTAATTATAAAAAGTAAAAAGCATAATAAGTAACATACTTTTCCTCTTACAGCTTTCTTTTTCTCTGAATTCTTTCTCCTGGTGCCCTAATTATTTCTCATCTTTTAAAATTCACTTTAATTTCAATTTAACTCTCCCTGGGCATGCAAACTTGACAAGTATTTTTTTTCCTCAAAGATTGATTGACAGCAGTTTCAAAACTGTCACAGTGCTAATTAAAACCTTGACTCTGTATTTTTATGAAGCCCGAAAGACTCTGCAATGCTACAGGATCCAGAATCTTACATCTTGAATGAATTTTTTTTAACAGCTAATATAGAATCATTATTAGTTGCCTTTCCTCAGGCTTGATATCCAGCTCACTATTAATCACTGATTTTAGAGCTTATGTCAACAACATGAGAAGTAGAAGCCTGCCCAGGCAGTGATCCCTGCTCTGTCTAGCCAATGTCATTTCACACTTTGCCTTTTCTGCTTGGCAGAGCCGGGCAGAGTTGGCCCTTACCAAATGGAAGCACAGTTTAAATCACAATCCTGTGTGTTCTTGGGGAATACATGGTAGGAATACTGTGGTGATATTTTACCATCTGTAGACCGAAACTCTGTTGTCAGGAATCTTCTACCTTACACTTAAAGGAAGAATATTGTTAGCATAAGGCATTGAGTACTGTATGCATCAGAATTGGATCCTGATTTCTAGCTTGCAAGCTTTCTGGAGGCCATAGTATTTCCATAATCTTAAGGTAGGCATGTCTGGAAGCTAAGGTAAGCACTTGCCACCAAGCCCCAATTGTAAAGACCAAGTAGAATAACAGTCCTTGCATTCTGTTGGTATATGGCTGTCTTCCTCTCTCTAACCCCATATTTGTCACCTTTACAGTAGAGCAGAGAAAATTATGTGGGGGGTGAGGATTCAGCATTCCTTTCTTTGCGGCACTCAGAAGAAATGGGTAACTCTAAAGCTGTGTGAGAAGACATCGTGCAGCAAGCATGTTACCAGTCCTGGTCAGAAGATCCAGAACTGATCTTGCTGCTTTTCATGGTCATGATAGCGCTGCGTTACTTCTTTGTAAGTACAGTTCATTCAGACAATAACTACTTAGCATGTCAGTCTTGATTACATGAATAAATCAAATGAAACTGGAGGGACTACTTCATTTTTTAAAAGTCTGCTTAAATATGTTGTATGGAGACATTAGTATAAATAATCTGTATTATCAGGTTTTGGCCTTTTTGGGGGGTGGTTTTTTGATTGCCTGTCTGACCATGACAGAGGATACATTTAGATTTTCTGCAGTCTTACACAACACTTAAAAATGAGCTATTTTCCCTTTCTGATTCGTGACGTAAGTGTGCTGAAAGATAATTGTAGTTAAAGACTTTTTTTTTGTACTTTTTAATACAGTGATCAAAAATGGAAAATATTACCCTCATTTAATGTAAATATTCTTGAACTAAAATATGTGAAAATAGAAATTTCAACATTCTTTTTTTGAATTAAGTCAATATTGCTACAGGTAATAATGCTTGCAGAAACAAAATCAAAACTTAAACAGTTTGGCTAAAAGTTCTTTCCTCTATCAGACACTCAACTTCAGGTATGTTGGCTTTAACATTCTACTAGTTGTTAGTTCTCTGAGTCACCATAGGCCCTGATTTTTCTTTTCTAGATATACAGCCTAATCATTAGGATCACCTGCTGGAGAAGGTGCTGCCTTTTCAGTCCCTGAGTCCTTTCTATATATGATAGACTATTAGACTCAGGTGCCTTGCCTGTGGGCCTGAACACCCAGTGTAAATCTTTTTGTCTGAGTGCTTTTCCCTTTGTCTGAATAGTTATGTTTTCATCATCATCATCTTCTTCCACTGAATCAAGGTCAGCAAGACCATCCAGAGGGAAGGATAGAAAAACAGCATTGTGACAAGAGAGAGCAGAGCTCAGTGTGAATTGCTTGGTGAAAGATGATTTTGAAAGATCTCAGCTGCTGTAAACAGCCAGTAAAAAACCCCACATCTCCAGCTGATAAGGATGATCTGTCTATTGTCTCTACATCTGCCATCCCATGTACACTTATTTGCTGTATGTATTTAGAGTACATGTATTTCTTAAGTCCTGCCTGCATCACTCCTTTGTCACAGTAATTTTCATGCGAAAATTTGCTATCCATCAATTTGTGAACTGTTGGATTATTTTGGAATACATCATAAGCATATCAGGGTATAGAGAAGAGAGGTGAAAATACACTTAGCCATAGAGGACAAAAAGCAGGTGTCTCTGATACATTTTTCCCTTCCCTATGCAAAAATCTTTCTGGCAAAATTATCATAAGCAGCTAACACAGTTTTCATGGAGAGCTGCTTTTGCCACATGTATTTAGTCTTGTGTAGAGGGACTATTGCTTGTATTTCTAATTTTAATATGAACATCTCAAAGAAATTGCATTTGGTGATAGTAACTGCCTGCCATGGCAGTGATTGTGCCTAATTGCAGACAAGAGATATCCATAGATTAAAAATTGCTAATTTGGGCCACCTCTGGTCATGAAGATGGAAGGGATTATGTGATTTTGATTAATTTTTATCTCAAAGGAGCATTTATCAGTCCCTGAACATCACATTTTCAAACAGAAATATTACAATTAGTTAAATATTAAAAAAAATTATTCTCCCCCTTATAGATAATTGATAGCACTTACAGTGAAAGTGTTCTGATTAAGAAGTGCTAGGTTCTGTATAATGTGTTATAAATACTCTTGCCTTCAAATGCTTATAAGGTAGTTTTATGACAAGCACAATAGACTGTAGCCAGCTATATACAGAATGGGAAAGTGGTAGAACATCATAATGATCTTGTTTTTTCATGAAAAGAAATAATTTTAATTGATCATGCTCTGAGACATGCTACAGTTAAAAAAAAAAAGAAAGAAAAAGTAGTGTTAAATAAGATAAAATATGGTAATTTTTTTCTGAGTAGGAGTTTCTTATCAGTGTGCAGACATTGTAGCATCCCTTCTCCTCTTGATGAGTATCAGAGTGCAAAAGGTCTAGGTGATAAAATTCTTTAATGATCTGAAGGTAACTTTGGGAAGTGAAGGATATCAGATATTGGAGGCTGAATGAACTATTGCTCTCTGTACAGTACCAGGGGCTTATCTTTCATATAGTGAAAAAAGTGAGCAAAGTTTGAGGCAGAATGACTGACTATTTAGCTTTGTGAATCTGAATCTAAACAACAGGTGGAATAGAGCAGTGGTAACCACTGTGATTTTCATCTTTCCTCAATGAATTTATTTCTCATAGTGTTTTTAGACTGAAAAATAATCCCACTTGTTATTAATAATATTTATTATTACAGTGGTTAAAGGTCAGCCAAATATTGATCCCCATTTTGCTAAGCCCTGTACAAACACGAAGTTGACAATCTAAATAGATGAGTTGAACATAATGTAGAGCATAAATGGCATAAGCTGGTCATAGCAGGTCCTATCCTGTCAGTTCCACAGTTAATTTTAGTAGGAGATGAATCATTCAAAAGGAGAAGCAAAGGAAGTTAGTTAGGGAATGATTGAAGGGCAGTAAAAGGAAGAATGTGGAAAAAGCTAACTATGTTTTGGAGTCATGGAGCTGCTTATAAATGAAGAACTGATTAAGAGACAGTTGTCTACTATAAAGCCATCTTTCTCCTCCAAAACAATGTCTTATGACTGACATCAAGTCTGTGTTCAGAACCTCAGTTGTGCAACAAATTATTGAAAGTAACATACTTTCTTTTGCATTAGCAGTGTGCAAGTAATTTGTTTTCACACATTTTTGCAGCATCATTTGGTAGCATACAGAAAGTTGAAGGGAACCTGGGACTGTTTCCAGCTTTTCAGCTCCTCTCCACCCTGTTCTTGTTTCCTACAACGTCAGCATAAGCCAGTTTCTAATATTCCAAATCAATTTTTGGGTATCGCTGTTATTCTACCCCTCAGACTAGGGCAGACTCAGCCACCAGTATAAGTCTTGGGTTCTCATGTGGCCAGGAATTGCATATGGCTGCAGAACCTTGTACTCTTTAGTCTTTATGGAAGTCTCTACACCTGTGTGTAGCCCACTTCTTGGGAATCCTTTGTCTAAGCAGTTCTACATGACATGGAACCCTGTATCACTTACTGCTGGAAGGAGAGAAAGTCCTTAATGTCCAGTGTCTGTCAGACACTTCCCATTGTTTGTCGTTTTTATTGTATGTTACTGCTTTAGTGCAACGGAACAGTTCGTCTGGACAGGTTGTGAAATGCCCATCCTCAGAGAGCTTCAAAATGTGATTGGACAAGGCCCCAGGCAATCTGATCTAGCTTTAACGTTAAGTATGCCTTGAACCATATGTTCAACTAAATGGCCTCCCATAACCCCTTCATACCTACATTAGTCTGCGATGACCCAAATTACACTGCCAGTACATCTGTAAAATCTCAGGGCAAAAATTCTAATTTGATAATCTTTGAAGTATTTAGGGAGGGATGGAAAGATGAGGCCTAAATTGAAACCACAGATCTTCCAAAGCTGCATTTGAAGCAGTTGCAGTTGCTCCAAAACTTGTTGTTAATGTCAGAGGCTTTTATTGATTCAGTTTTATGGGTTTATGTCATGGTAGGACACAAAAATAGATGGACGCTATATAGTTGTCAGAAGAAGAAGGAGGCTTTTTTTTTTTTTTACAATTCCAACAGTTTCTTTTATAACATGCTGTGCTAAAAAGGAATATTATTGGTCCATTGGACTGACACTTCTCTCCATTGGTTAAGTAATAGGAAACAACACCTGGGGACAGTTCTTATGGGAAAAGGAATACTGTTTACTTACCCTGTTTTGAGAAACGGAGAGAGATATTTTGAAAAGATAAGGAAACTGTTGACAGCTTTCCCTTGGGAAAAGAGCTATCAGTGATTAGCAAGCTAAAATTCTCCTGGGCTCAGAAATATTGAGCCCACAGGTTTACCATTTCTTGTTCAGAGAGTTTAAAACACCTGGTGCACAATTCTTCATTAAAGATAATGTCTCATTTAAGGACTGTGGTGGATTGAAAGAGTTCTCAAAAGAACTTAAGTTTATGTGGTCTGTTTCATGGGACCTTTACTGGCACTTCTCTATGCCTCTTCAGGATTTCAGGAAAGATATATTGCATTTTAGAGTTTTACACTTCCAGGTACTAACAAGTAGTCTTTTGGCACAAAACTGACATCATCTGAGAACAGATATAAATTTGTAAAAACAATCTATCTTCATTCTTTCCTCTCCTGAAATAAAGCAGAAAAACATTTGTGGTTTTTACTGAAATAGCTTCAGGTTCATGCTAACCGCAGCAAAATTTGGTCATTTATTATTCCCAGCTGTTCAGCACTTGTAGGACCCATCTAGAGAAAAGTAGTGATAAACTGCAGTAAGAAGCAGGTGGATCAAGGGATAGTTGTACTTCCCTTCCAACTGGACTGTTCTATCCTATTCGACATACGGTGTAGACGGTTGGACTTGAGACCTCATAGTCCCTTCTAACCTGAGTTATCCAAAGAATTATTGCTCTTCTACTAAGAATTCTTTTCACAATGGACAATCCCAAACACTCACAATACATGCACTCTATGCGAATGCTCCTCCTATGTGCGTCCTTTCCTCTGAGGAGGATGAAGAGAAAAACAGTGTTTTTTAAAATGCCTTCACAAAGATAAATTTGCTATTCTTCCTGTTTGACTCAATGGGGACCTGTGAAATCTACAGTTTCACTGCCTGGGTGAACTTTGTTTCTTGAATCCCTCAATAATTATTCATGCTATAAATTTTCATCTGAATTTGTAGTTGCTATAAGCAAAATAATTATGAGATACAAAATAGATAATACTTTAGGTTGAACTCTTTGTTAGGCCTATCAGCAATTTATAGGCACTAACTTGCACCAAGAAAGCTAAACAAAAAAGTAAGTTTTGTGTTTCTTTAAAAACTGTGTAATACGCAAATATCTATTTGATAGGTCTCATTAAAGAGTTTTCTGAAGGTGTACTAAAAAAGAAGTCTTGTTTGGATAAGATCAAATTATTTTCTTGAAAAACGAACTGAAGGCTCAAACCAGTGTGACGGTAGTTACAAAAATGAGAGAATGATAACCTAAGCAAATGTTGTCTTTTGCTTCCTATTAAGGAACATCCCTTGGTGTCAGCACTGACTGGTTGGTCTAACAGCTGAGATTTAGTCTAAGCTACAATCTTTTGGATTATCAGAGAGGTAGGCAAGTGATACAGTAGGAACTTACTTTTTTTCAGGATCTTTCACTTCCCTTTAACTTTTTACACAAAATCAGACCACGAGGACTGCAAACTGGGGGATGGGATAATTCTAGCAACCAAGCTTCAATGAAGAAGGGGAGCGTGGAGGACACAAATTTTTTTCAGAGGTTTATGAAAAGAAGGAAATGGCATGTTGGATTTCGTTACAGAGCTACACAGTCCTGAGCTTCTCCTTCCTGAGGGGATATGGAGTTATGCAAAAAATGTTGTTTAAAAGCACTGAGAAGTTCCAGATTTTTTGTTGTGGAAAATTAGTAACAGTAAAACAAGAAGTTTTTTAGGTACTTAAGTCTTCATTTGACCACCTAAATGAGTGTGATTGGTTTCCTTTATGTCACATAAGTAGAACTGTAGAGCAGATTTGGGCTTCAAATTCACTTGTTAAAACAGGTAATTCTATTTCATCTTTGTGTACTTGGCACTTAGTGATTATTGTGTAGCCAGTCTTCAAAACTGCTGTTAATGAAGAGAAGTCTTTGTATGGAAGTATTTTTTGAAGAGACCATAGCTTTGCTCTTTTCAGTGAACAAGAAGTAAATTCTGAATTTGCTTTCTTATCATGTCCATACTCTGGGTCTGTAATAGGCTATTATATGTTTCAAGTTCTTAGGGTTTTGGATATCATAAGAAAAAATGTAAGTGTCACCTCTGGAGTATACAGTAGGTAGTTTACTTTATAAAAAGCCAATAACTTGGCTTTTTTCTTCTCCTTCCAAAATATAGGTGACAGGTTGTTTTTAAAAACACATCTTAGGCAAGTAATTCAAACCTCAAATTTCTATACTCCTTTAAGTGTCATTTTTTTTTCCTAAAGGCTGTTATCAAAATAATCTAAATCACTTTCTTTCTATTAATCAAAGAATTACAGCACTTAAATTTGTAGTTGTCACTCACATAGTTTGTGCCTAAAGCATTTTGAAATTGTTTTGTGTGGTCTTTTCAATCACTCTGTTTTTTTTTCTCAAGACATTGTCAACATGCACAAAGAATGGGATCACAATGGTAATGAATTTCATTCCTTTGTGACTTACAAGGTGAGATGGAATCTGATCTCCAAGGGTTTTAACAAAAATAGTCATTGTTTCGGAAATTCTAACATTAAGCACAATCAAAACTACTTAGTCAATGGAATATCTTTCCCAGCAGATTGGAAAACAAAACCAAGATATTCCTGCTCAACTCAACAAAAGCTAGTGAAATTCATAAATTAACATCTTCAAGAAGACATTTCTAGTTTTAATATTGAAAGTTCAAAGATAGGTAGCACCTTATCATTGCTTTGGACATTTTATGTTATAGCAGAATTCCTAAAACAGCACCTACGTTATGAGATTAGATTAGATTAGAATGTTATTATTACTAGGAATTATTTGTTCAAATGTTAGAAACTTGGAAAAGCAGATGCTGCTATACTAAAGACTGTATGACCTTCTTGAAGTATTTTTGTCTAAAAGTAACAGGGACAAATAAAAAGTAATGAGTTCAAAGACTGATAGATTAGATACATTTACATATTGGAGACTCATGCATAAAATAGATGTGAACATAATATTTCTAACACGGGCTACTGCAAACAGTGTAGCAATTTTAAGTTGATTCATTAATCATCTGGATATTGTTGAGGTCTAATGTATTCTTTGACTGTCTATGTTCTTAATTAGTTCAAATTGAAAAAACAATATATCTAAAGATTTATGGGATAAATAAACACAATATTTAGCACAGCATCATAGACTTTCTAGGGTGATATAGACTTTTTTATTACCTTTAAGTAAGTTTATAAATTAAAGTGTAATATACAAAAGAGAGGAATATTAATTGTTATTCATTAATTCACTATTTTTTTAAAGTCTATTTAACAGTTTCACACTTTTCTTAGCTCACTGTAAGTTAAGACACTTAACAAAAATATAATTCATAATAAAACTGTACTTATTAATATATAACACTTAGTGTGGCATGCTGTGTATATATATATATAACAATATACGTAAATTAACCATTGAAGCTGACCACAACTTGTGTAGTCAGACACATCCAATGTACTTATTAGTGACATGTAATCTCCTTACATTTTATTGAATTAATTTAAAAATTAGGCAATAAAATCTACACTGGTAGAAAAAAAACAAGAATGAATTATGTTTAGAACTGGACAGGCACATTGAAAGAAATAAAAATATCAATGAAGGAAGTAAATGTGTTCTTTTTTTCTTGATTTTATTCAAAGAACAGACAGAACTCTTGGGTAATTTTCTTTACCTTTCTGACAGCCCTGACAGAATTGAATGGTGTGGTTTGATGCCTTTTTTTTTTTAATCAGTAGGACAGCAACTAAGAATTTTACTGATGACAGCCAGAGTCAGAACAAGACAAGAAAGGTAAATTTCCTCTAGTTACTTTTGTAAAGTTGCAGGCAACTCTACAAAGCCATGAAAGTTTTTTCTTTTTTTTATTTTATGATTTTCCGATTGATTTGTTGATAGTGTAATAAAATTGTAGATTAAAGCAATGAAAAATAAGTTTCCTGTATAAATTGCACATTTCTCTTAATTCTGAGAATAAAAGTGTATGGAAGCTAATCAACTACTTTGTTTAAATAGCTATTTTGGGGAAATTTGACATACTAATAAAGGGGGACAGTTCGACTTCTCAGTTCTGACTGAGGTACATCAGAACCAAAATTTTAATAGCATCTTTTAAAAAAAATTTAAATAATTTATTTATTATTTCTTCTTGTTTTAGTAGCCAATTTGAATTTTTTAATAAGGCAATCTTGCTTTTTTCACTTGATTTCTCTTTTTTGTGTCTTTAGTGATGACTTCAATATCTCTGGGAGGGAGGAGAAGGAAATTGGGAAAGAGGAAAAACAGGAAAGTGAAAGTATTCACTGCGGAAGAAAACAGAATTTGGTAAACATTTGAATAAACTGTGTTTAGTAGGTGACTCGCATCATATTATCCTATTCCCACAGAAAACTGGACTGCTCTAGTATATTTTAAGGAAACTACCTGAAATCACACAAAGATTTGAGAGATCAATAGACTAGCTTAGTTACTCAAGCAGTAAAAATCAATTTTGTGGTCTCTTGTTTTCTAAGCAAAGTTTGTGGAATTACACTGTAATTATGGACAAAGTGTGCAAAAAATTAACTTGCATGAAGGACAGAAAAAATGCAACTGTATCTTTTTTCTTTAACAAAGAGTATTAAATTCCATTCCTTAATGACATTTTCAATCAGAAAAGGTTATCACATAAGTAGAGTTATCTATCCAGTAATTAAAATAGTTAATTTTCTTCTAATATATGTATTATTTCCATTATTATGTGACCTGTATATACTAATATGTATTCATCTTCATACTTTAGGTGTAAAATGGGAAAGAAAAAAAAAAGTGTCTTTGATTACAGTATTTACTCCAATTTGAAAGATAAACCTTTCCTGTCTTGTGTGGAACAGATCTGCTAAGGCAGGCAGTGGCCAATTTATTCTGATTTTTTTTTGTTCAATAAATCAAGGCTGCATCCCTACCAGCAGCAACAAAAGAGAATGCACTGTCACATGAGAATTCTGGATCTCAGATTGTTGTGTTCAGTGAGAGGCTAGCCAGTGACCAGGATTCAGGGAACAACTAACTGCTGTGAGCTCCATTTTTATATTTCAATTTGATTCCCTGTTGAAGAATGTATGGAAGGGTTAAACGTGCCTCATTTAGTTTGGGCATGCATCATGACTATTTTTGCATGTGAGATAACAGATGCTAAGTGGCCAGTGTGGGTTTGAAGGATTCTGCATATTTTCATGGTAAACAGTTGTCAAAACTCACATCACTTTTAGGTTCATCTTACAGTAGACTACCTAGGAGATACAGGGTCTAATCCTTAGGTTGCATATAGAAAAGGTGTGGTCAGCATTTTAGAAAGGAGATGATACCCCTTTTATTAGGATTATTTTACAGAATTATGACTGGGCCTGGCCAAGAAGAGGAAAGACGGACTATTCTTACCTCTGTGAGAGATGAATGCTACATTTGCTAGGTAAATTAGATAGATATTATCTGTACAGCACTTGCCATTAGATATATCACCGCCTTTCCATTATGTTTTGTATGGCTTCTGAGAATACAGAAATAATGAAAGTGGACCCTAGAGGGTGATAGGCTGAGATGCACCTAGTTTCAAATTCTGGCTGGTGCATGCAGAGTGGCTGCAAAAGTCCTGTGTGCCTTCAGAGGATGGGTACCTATGTTCATGGCTAGTAGGACAGCAATTAGAGAACAGTATTAGGATTGATGAAACCCCAAAGGACTTGGAGAATGGTTTGATTTGGACAGGACCCTAAATATCATCCAGTTCCAAACCCCTGCCATGGTAAGGGATATTACCCAATAGATCAGGTTTCTTAAACCCCCTTCCAACCTGGCTTTGGACCCTTTCAGTGGTGCTCATGATGCTTCTGTGTCTTCAGCTTTGACACCAAAAATAGTGGGTAATAGGTAAATTTAATATTAAACTTTTAGAGTGTACAGGGCATTGAGGACATTGAAAACTAACACAAGTCAGAGGTCACGCTTGCATTGCTGCTGCAAGAGAAGAGAAAAAGCTGTGTCTCTGTGTGGGGGACTCAACAAAGAAATGAGGGTGTCCAAACCTTTGTTCCACTCATCTAGTGTTGATTTTTTCTCCTGAGAACCTTCTATCCATGTAACCCGAGGGAAGAAGTACAGCAGTGGATAAGACTCTTAGTTCAAGGCAAACATTTCATATATTTAAAGAAGTGAACACATTGTAGACATCTTCATGTTTAAAAAGTCTTAGTAGGCTTGTTGCTTGTGTTTTTAGAACTTATTCTACTTAAATTAAACTCCAAAGAGATTTTAACAGAATGAAATATTCACAAGTGGTGTCTATCAGCATTTAGTATTGAAGTGGCCTGCTTAAGCCAATGCATTGATGAAAAGCCAAGCTTGCCTTTTAGACTTCCTTAAACAAAAAGACTTATTTTGATTGCAACAAAAACACCCATAAATCTATGCACATATATATTGATCTTTCTTTCCTCTTAAAAATGACTCTGTCCCAGTAAGTTGGCATATTTCATAAACAAACCAACAAATTATTGATCCATCATATACTCTAAAAATCCTGTGAAGAATCTAGGTTGCTTTTATGTTCATGCTGTACCTAAGGGAACGAGAAACTGCAAAATGAAAAATAGATGTTTAAAAAGAAGCACAAATATTAGAAGATGTATAGCTACTTTTGCTCCTGCATAACCTTTCATTGTAATTCTTTCAATGTAGTTAATTAAAAATATTCTTTATGAGCTAATAGATTATGTTATTTGGTAATACGATTCTTTGTGGTGACTATTAGTTACTACATTAATTATATGTCCCTGCAGATATCTCTGTTCCTTTTTGGCTAATGCTGTGACAGCATATATTTTCTTACACACGAATCAAACAAAATTAGGAATGTCTGACATCTGATTATTGAAAGCAAAATTATATTCAGATGGGATTAGGGATGGATTCTGGTCACATATCCTTTTGAAAAGGAAATAATAAAGTAGTTTACAGATGTTTATTAGTACTGATTTAATGAACAATGCTGTGAAAAGACAGAGCCTGCTAGATTTTCAGTTATTCAACCTATCTTTCTTACAGTTTTTTCGAGCAGCTGACATGACACAGAGTCACCAGGAGCTTAATTGTGAATGCCTTCCTAGAGAGGGATGGCAGCAAGTTGACATGGTCTTTTGGAAAGGAGCAAGAATTAAGGATGTTAGTTTGTGGTAAAGTAAACCACTGTTGGTGGCTGTTTATTCAGTCACATTAACCTCTGAGATGCAATTCTCCACTAAGGTGTAATAGTGGGGTTGCACAAGTTGTGACTGTTTTTGCAAAACGCTTGTCTTGAAGTAGCTGAAATTCCTGTATTTGTGCAGATACCAGAAAATAAGGCTTAGGTACCTCTATGCGAAACTCTGGTCTGAAAAGTGCTTCCCTCTGAGCAGCTGTCTAATACTGGTGCTGTTTTTTCAGGTAGACCTGAAAGGTCTCAAAAGCAACACTTGACAGAAACACCAGAAAGATGTTTCCAGCAGTTAAAAAACACCAAAAGAATTAAATTTATTTGTAATCATTTAACAGCACACCTGAAACGAAAATCACAGAGCTACAAACCAGAGACTGTAATTGTTAACTCTTTTCTCCCCCTCTCTTGCACCACAGCAGGGTAGAGCTCTGCCAGGAAGAAGCCTTTATGACTAATGGCCATGTAAAATGAGGGTTTTTAGTGTTTGTATAATAATTTTATGGCAAAGATTGCATGAGTACTATGAAGTGGGAAAAAGTCTCTTACTGTAACTTTAAGGGTCAAGGGACTTAACAGAGTTTTCTGAACTCTTATTTGACTTTACCAGCCTGTATGTTGAACATCTCCACCTTCACTCTATCACTGCTGAGATGGTTCTAGACACATGATTCTGAGCTGTGATGTTGAACTGGGGAAATAAGTCATCTTTTTCTGACCTTTTGGTAAGGCCCAGCTGAAATTTTCAGAGAACTGTGGTGGAAAACTTCCTTTAAGCCAGATACAGACTCATTTATATGAGGGGAGAAGCATAAAGCTTTCCTTGCCTTGTCTGAGTGAGGGGGGAAAAAAATCTCAGCATAACAAACTGAGAGATGTATTATTAGTATTCACCCCATCAGAGGGATATCAGAATGACTCATACTGAGCTGCTGCTCTGAAGGCTGTTTTATATTCTCAGCCCAGCTGGTCTAAGATCAAGGCTTCTCAAGTAGGCATACTTCACACTCATGGGCTTAACATACTTTATACTTGCACTAACTTTTTAAAAAACAGGATCCTAAGATAAACAAAAAAAAAATTGTGATGCTATAAACACTATTATCTTTGACATTCAGAAAATTTTATTTAAAATGAATTTGTAGAGCACTTGCTGCGTAGTCAATGTGCTGAGTATTTAAAGATATTTGCATTATATTTATTTATACTTGTCATATTGATTTTATGGGACACGATACTTTGAATTATTAGTTCAGTACAACACATATGATAATGCATGATAATTGACATGAAGCTACGCCTAGGTGTTTAGATGCTTTGATTGGTAAATGGGATGAGAATATATCATAACTCTGACAGTAAATTTAAAAGAAATATTCCATCAGTCTTCCTTCAAAAGCAAAAGAAGGCTTCTTTGAATAAAAATAATTCAAGGGCTGCAGACAATCAAAAATACAGGAAGAGCAAATGTTTTTAATAACTGTTCTGCATTAAATAGTCAGAAAGTATAAGCTACTTTTTGCTTGATTATTTTTGAGAAGAAATGAGACATTATCCACAAAGATGAACAAAGTATTTTTCATGTCACAGTTTGCAATGATTGAGTAATAGTTGTTTAGCTCTTCATGAAGGACTGCCAGATGTGGAAAGATAATGCAAACATAAGTAATAAAAATAATTTTTATATAATTAAAGGACACAACTGTTGAAACAATTTTGCTACTAAGAAAACCATGAAATATATGCTACCAGAGTCACTCCTACACAGGATTTGAGTATGGCTACAGTTTACTGAATACTCTAAAGGTATGTTTAAGACAGAGAAAAATCTTTATATTGTCAGCAAAATGCCAGTTTCTTTTCCAGGTGAGAAAACATTAACTTAGTTGAAATGTGAATGTTTCTGTATTGCTGTTATTGCTTCAAAACAATTGAAATATGTAATGTTTCTGAAAACACATAAGAATAATCCACTTCTTCCCTTTTTTTCTTAGCTATCAAATTTCATTAGAAATATTTGATATTGTAATAACTTTAAGTGAATAAGAGGGGTTTCTTGGCAGCTTTTCATTATTTAGTGCCTACTGTGCTACTGCTAATTTGGGGAGGAAAACAGTTCATGATAAATAATAAAAAAGATTTGCTTCTAGCTTATTACTTAGCTCATATGCTGCATAATGCAACAAAGTATGTGATACATTAGTTATCATTTGATCATATAGAAAACAGAAGTTTTCAATTACACTGTATGGCAACAAGTTTTCTAGTTGCTGGAAGTATTTCATTTTCCTGACTTAAAATATGTAGAAGTATTGAGCTATATCACCCCAAGATTAGCTTTATTAGCTTGACAGATTCTTGATTATTTTCCATCTATTAAAAGTTAGCTATCAAATGTCAGAAGAAACTAGATTTTTCAATTCTCTGAAGATGGAGAAATGGGGTTGGTGGATTTGTATCCAAATAAATTAGGAAACATGTAAAGTGTCTCCATTTAATAATATACAATTGGTCTCAAATATCTGACTGCACTTTTTGATTTGGCAAACAAAGCTATCCCTACCTATCCAGTCTCCTCTCGGAAATAAAGTCAAGTATTCTCAAAGGCTTGGTAATGAAAAGGACTTGGTATAGAGCACATGTGAGGAATATTGTAATGAGATGCTTAGTAGAGCATGCATACAGCTGCAGAAGTGTTGTATTAGGAAACAACATTTCAATCTTTAAATCTTGAGTACGTTAATTACCTAAAACCTGTGGGTTATTTTTCACTCTAATACAACAGTAAGAATAATATTTCCTTGAGTAAACAGGATTGCTATGAATACAGAAATTTGATAAACATAGATTCTGTAGAGTCTGTTTAAATTTAAATTTTATTTCACTTTTACATGACCAAAGCTTTTCGAATTGATTTACAGTGCCTGTTTGCATGGAACTGCATTAAGCAGGTATCGCTTAAACTTCACAACCTACAATACCGAATTGTATGACTTGAAGTTATAAATTAATATACTCTCATACGTATTAGCTGAAAAATGATACTTAGATTTATATGTAGTTTCCAAAGAAATTATAATAGTAATTACCATCTCCGTATTCCACAGATAATGGATAAGTATTAATACAGAGTAACAATATTATTCAGAAGTCTGTGCCTCCTTTTGTCACCAGTCTTTGAGTGGGAATCTAGTTGGCCATCTTGTGTTCTTTCATACATGTCAGTGGTGAGTGACCAAAATATCAGCCTGGTTCTTTATTGCCCAGTAAAGAAATACGACTGAATGCAAAGTGTGAGGTTAGTACTTCAGTACCAACCAATTAGTCTAAGGGGAAAACTATTACATGTGAGTGAGAACCATTTATTTAATAGATCAAAATAATTCAGCCCTGAAAGAATGGTAGGAAGGCAGCAGAGGGAAGCTGTTCACAAGATTATCCTATTGGAAGGATTTTCAGTACATGGGATTATCTGTAATGAGATTAACCACTGGGAGATCAAATTCTGAATGGACGCTTCAGGGAGACAAAATGCCCACTAAAACAAAAGAGAAGTGGGAGGTAAAGACTACAGGATTTAAATCAAATCTGGTCCTGAAAGTCTTGTTGTTCTGGCAGTAATAATGGCAAGACTGGTTGGCAGACAACCAGGAGACATGTCAAGTGCTCCTCAGCAAAAGACAGTGTTAGGAAAAGGGTTTCTAATGAATAGAGCAATGCAGGGATATAATAAAAGGTGGCCACTGATTCTTCTACATCAATGGGCAGGTGAGAATCCTGTGAGAAGCAAGATGATTCTACAAAAAATTACAATGTGTGTTACATTTTGTGTACAGTTACAGAGATTGAATTTTAAATAAGAGCCTAGAATGGAGAACGAAGCTACAAGATGTGCAAAAAATAGGTATCATTTATGCTTCAAGCCATACAGGACATTTGAGAGACACATTTAACAAGTGATTACTATTTCAAGTAAATAGTCAGTAACCAAATTTCAGAACTTTTTTTACTAGTGCCACATTTAGACAAAACAGAAACTGGTTTCAGGGAGGTATGTAACAGTATGAACATATATGGAAAGGAAAGTCAATAAATAAACTTAGGTCACAATCAAGATACTTTCCAGAAGGTTCAGTCCAACTCGATATTTTGGCATTTCCAATTGACATCAGATGCTGCTAGTAGGAAAAGTTATAATTTTGAGACCCAAAACAGACATAGAGATTGCACTTCCATCAGAAATGCAACTGTAGATTTACTTCTCAATCTTTGGGCATTCTGCATACTTTGTCCTCCTCTTTGGGCAGAAACTCACTTGAGGTATATTTGCTCTGCAGTGTCATTAGCATATCTAGTAGAGACATCTGAAGGCTACATTAAAAAAAAAAAAATACCATGGAACACATTGCTCAGAAAAAGCATTCTGTCTGTAAAGGAACAATATTTTGTTCACAGACATATTTACAGTTCCACAAGTTGTAAGATATATGACTTTCGTTTTTAGGTAGAAATTATTATATATAACAGCTGGCTAAGCAGCTGTGTCTTATCTAGACCCATCTCCATGCCTGGTGTCCATTATCCCTCTCTCACTCTAGTGAGACATGTCAAATGTTGAAATGTCTTGAGCTATTCTGCATGCGACATGTAGGAAAGGATAGGATATATCTATTTTTTGTGTCTGGGTTTTGTTAGTGGAAGTGAGCTACAGGGGTGGCCTTTGTGAGAAGCATATATTTAACATGTCTTGATGTGTAAATAGCAGTGAAAATACACGTTTAAAGCTTTGAACAGTCTGAATCTGCTTTCCTGCACAGGTTATCCAGTTGTAACTCTACCTGGGAACTGGAGAGTTAGTCAAATGCCATAAAGCATGTACCCAAGAATAAGGCAAATTTTTGTAAACAGACTTAATTATCTTTAATTAGGTGATGTCTTAGATTTTACTGGAGTTTAATGGAGCTTATCAAATACTTGAAAAGAATTTTCTGCAAATAAATTATTGAGTAAATATTGTTGTTATACATGAATTAATTTATTCAGTGAATAATAGTCAGCCAGCTACACAATTGGTCAAATGCTGCTAAAAGATGTTTGCTGAAGAACAGTTTTGATGAGTAACAGCAGTACTCTTTGAATAATACATTTGGAAAGACTACCTGACCAATTCTATTTTTATTAGATTAGAGGTGATGAAGACTTTCAGCTAACTGACCATGTAAGCTCAATGACCAGTTTGAACATGCCAATAAGTCTTGCTAATACATGGTATTCAGGAATAGTGAATATTTTGCAATGGTTCACTTACTATTAACATTTTCTGAACGTTGAGTTTGCAGGACTGCTGAATCCACAGACAACTGGTTGTTTTGGCTATTTAGTTTAATGCTTAGTAGACATTTTGTTTTCTGATCTTTTTTCCTTGATAACCTGGCTGCATCCTTCAGGAGATTCAAGACTTCTGTCATCTGTCCAGCAGCTCCAAGAAGACAGTGAGAGCTGTCGTAATGACTTTTGAAAACCAAGGGCAGCTCTAGTTGTTCAGATCAAGAGTAATCATGGGACTGACTTCAAGCTCTTAAAAAACAATGTTATGGTTGTGGAAGAGTAGGTCATACTGCAAACAGTGAGAAAGCAAGCATCATAGACCATGAGATTTAGGGTGGCTGAAATTGTGTGAATGAGCAGGCTTAGTACTGGCCTTGTTGAGTGGCCTTGTTTGCACTTAATTCACTCCAAAACATCAGGGCATTAGGTAAATTGCTACTTTCAGAGCAGCAGCAGGTTTAGTTAATCCAAGCCAGTTCAGATTGTGATTGCTTGACTATTCAGCCCTGTGCTTTTATTCAGTTCAGAATTCCAGGACTTATGTTTCACTTCCTACTCTGGAGATTCATCCTGGTCAATATTTGGCAAGGGACTTACTGCTTGTGATGCGTTCAAATAACTGTGCACAGTCCATTTGAACTACAGTCAGAGATTGTGAACATGACTGAGGAAACTAGATTTAAACTGACATAAAATAGCAATAATAAAACACAACTGGGAAGTAAGGTGCTTGGGCATGGGTCTACGCCTTTCTGGGCTCCATTAGCCCAGAATGTCCTGTTGTTATGTACAACTCTCTACTGCTTTAGCCTTATGAAACTATATCGTGAAGTTGAAGCATGTCAAGATGATCTGTTCTCAGAAGTTGGGCCTATAGGCATACCATCACAGGCTATGTCAGTATTAATCAATAAATCAGTCCAGCACAACGGCAACACCCTTCTAGGGCTAAAGGAGCTGACATCCCTAGTGTACATGTTTCCATGGGGTTTACTTTTGTCTGGTTCTGGTATGATTCCATGGTTGGAATGCCTAATTTCATCTGGTATGCATTAGGTGTGCTGCAGGGGAGCGAGCACTTTCTAGTTTAATTTCATCCAAATAGACTCTTCTGAGCCTGCTGCACAATAAAATGAAAACAGTTACTTGGGTGCATACCTCAGTTGAACAAAACACTAACAGACATGCTCCTTATTGCTCATGGTAGTAGGTTTGCAGTGTGTTAGATTTAAATAATCATGGAACCAAATTGGAGTTTTACCATACTTTCTCATTAAAAAAAGCAGAGGGAAAAGCAGTCACATTTTACTGGATTATACCCTTCAGATTTCTTTAAATGAGCTTGCACTGGTGAGTGCGTTGAGCAGAGAGGTGAAGTGAGGTGTTGAGGATTTGAGAAATATATTTATTCCACAAATTAATTAAATTTGGAATTACAAATGTGTGTTTTTCAAAGCCCCGCAGCATTACATATAGTGTTAATGAAAATATTACAAATTAGTATCTCTTCTGAGTTGAAAAACAATATAGTTAGACTCAGTTACAATGCCAAAATGTATATATCATTTAAATGCTCATTCCTACAAGTTTTTTTTTCTTTTTTCTTTTTTTATTTTTTTTTTTATTTTTTTATTAACTGAGAAAATACCAAATGGTATGACAAGCAAAGACCTTTAAATCTGCACTCCCTCTGGACTCTAATAGTTTTACTCTAACTGCATCCATGAGTTAGAAATATAATGGGTCAGAGACAGGCCTAGGAGGCCCTCAAGACTGATCTAATTACCTACAGTACATTTCCACTTTTCTGTATCTGGAGGCCAATTAGTTTTTATGCTATGTACAGTGGAACATATTTTTGTGTCTCTAGTAGTCACTTGAGCCTTAAGAATTCTATAATATTTCAATATAATAATGGAACATAATTGAGAACTGTGGTTTAGTAATAGAATAAAGAGCTCAACATCTGAGCTAACTACTATATGAACTACATCACAAACATACAACTATATACCTAACATTTTAGACAGAATTTGGGGTGAGGAATAATAAAGACCAAGCCTCTTCACTTCAAGTCTACTTTTCTCCATTTTGGCTGTGTTCTATATACCATGACAATCACCATACTGCAGTGTACTAGCATGATCGCCAACAAATTAATCTAATCTAAATACCTTAGAAAACCATTAACTGATTTTTTTCATTATTCTGTTGTGTAAATTGGAGTAACTTAAACTTTCTGTGCCTTTATTTCCTGGTGATTTTCCAGACATTCAGTTCTGATTTTGCGTTGCTTTGACATAATATTATGGATTATTTCAATTCAGAAGAGCTAAAACTTACTAGTAAATCATCCTAGGTTTTGCTCTCTGTATTAAAAAATATGAACCTTTCTAAGTGCATCCTCCTCTAATATGAAGCTGTTTCCTTTCCTTTGTTTGTGGAGTGAGTTGAGGAAGACATACAAAGTACTACTGCTCACCAGGAGTGGGCAGCACTGCTTCTGTGCTTCGGGCAGGTTAGAGCCAAGGGCTACAGAAAATGTGGTAGCCAAAAAGTGATGGAAGTACTCAAAAAGTCCCCCAAACTATAACCAAACCCCCTCCTCACAAAA
>WBMY01007255.1:26185-56393 GCA_013397315.1 Donacobius atricapilla | reverse complement strand
AAAAAAAAAAAACAACCCCAAACTCAAAACCACGACAAAGCAACAAAAAAACACAAGAAAGAAAAGGAGAACAATAAATGAATGCTTGAACTAGGGCAACCACATTAAAAGAAACAGCTGAAAAAATATGACACACAAAAAAAAAGATACAAGGTGGAATTTCTAAAGCACTACATATTGGAGTGATGCTATTCCATCCATGGATACGTCCCAAAGCCCCATGTAAAGTTTATTCAAGTTTACTTTATATTAGCTGTTGTCTGCCTTGTCCACCACAGTGACCTAATGCTCTCCAAAGTATAACCCAGAGTTTCTTATCGTTCAGCCCACAAAGATTGTCTGTCTGTACATGTGCCTTGACCTGGAATCACACTTATTCAGTATTATTTTAGAATTCAGTGAAGAACAGTGTGATGGATGGTTGAAATATTTCTTTTGTTCACTGAATACAGATTGTGTGTTCTGTTCTGTTAACAAGTGTGTGGCTGAGCAGCCCATTCTGTTCAGGATCAGGAAAACTCTCCAGACAGAGAAGAGGTTGTGTATTTCCTTGAGAATAATTTTGTACAGCTAGAAGAGGCATCTGGACTATGAGGTGATGCACATTGGGATGGCTGGAGGTGTGGTGCATTTTAGTAATGTGGGATTTGTGTAGAAGGAAATGCAGCTGAGCTTCAGGTAATGGGAATGATAAGACACTGCTGTAGAGCTTCAGAGGCTGCTGTGAGGTTGGTGCATGTTAGGAGTTCAGGGCTAAAGGGAAAGGCATCCCTGCAAGGAAGAGTAAATAAAGGGCTCTGCATCTCTAGTTTCAAGCTGCTTTATTCAACAGCCCTGAGAGTTATCTTAGGGCTTTTGCTGTAGTAACCCTACGTTTAGAGCATGGGTTCCTTAATTCTGCATCCTTGCTGTGGGGAGAAGGATTCTCTTCTGAGTGCTGCACTGGGTGCTGGTGCAGGTGGGGCTAGTTCTGTGTCTGGTTCTTGTGATGTCATTGTGGGACTTTGTTTAGTGGGACTAAATGAAGGGACTTTAAAACTTGCTTATTTTAATGCTTGCTAGGTTTTTTACTTCTCTTAAATAAAGCTGTTATTGATTCCTTTACCATAGCTATTTCTGTTTACTGTATACTTGCTGAAAGAATCAAAATAATGAGTGAATGTTCTTGGGTAAATGCTCTGATGAATTTGTTCTTTCTAGTTCTGTAGATACCAATCTTATTGAGAGGGATTTTAATGTTTCCTTTTCCTTTCAACTTCTGAGTGCCCATCAGAATAGCCGTTGGTAAAGAACTAAAAACTAAACAAGTGAGCATCTAGAAAATTATAGTTTTTCCCATTAGTGCACCTATAATCTCCATAGGAGAAAAAAGAATGGACTGTTAGAGACAAAAGCCCCAAGGAGGGGCTGCTGAGCTGAGGCAAACACTACCTAGAAAGTGGGAGATTAGAAACATGTAGGTGACAGACCTTCACCTAGCAAGCTTTATTTCAGTTGCTCAAATCAAGTGAAAAAACAATAAAATTGGTGACAGCTGAGAAAATAGTGACCAATGTTGTGCTGTCAGAGATTAGGTGAAATATAAGGAATACTAAGAACCTAGAGACTGAATGTTATAAGAACTTCAGGATGCCCAAAGCAGTGTATCAGCAGTGCTGACGAGTCTGAGATGCTGCATTCCAGGGATGATGATTCCACCACTTCCCTGGGCAGCCTATTTCAGTGCTTCCAAATCACCCTTTCTGTAAACAATTTTTTCCTAATATGCAAACTAAAGCTCCATGGGTGCAACTTCAGGCTGTTTTCTCTTGTCCTAATAAATACAAGCTTCTAGTCAGACCAGAGCATATCTGAGTAAAATGTAATACTTTGTGTTCGATTGACCCTTTTTCTGGTTCCTTCTGGCTTTAACATATGTAGATTCTGATATTTTTGACTGCACCAGGTGCAGATGCCCAGATGCTGCAGGGGCCTCTGTGAGAAGTGGCTGGACACAGCCCATTCCAGCCAGCACCAAGGGCTCCACCACTGGGCCCTGCAGCCAAGGTGATGGCACCTTGGGGAAAACCTGGATAAGAAAGGGTGAAAAAATGCCATACAGACAGTTTCTGAATGTTCTGCAGTCCTTGATGGAGCCGTAGAACCGTGTGAGGGGAAGGAGGGGCAGAGAGGAACTGCTGCGTACTGATCACACACTTCTCCCATTCCCTCTGCTGCTGCTCCAAGGGAGGCAGTAGAGGCATCTGGAGTGCTGGACTTGATGATGTGCAGGCTAAAGGAGGGAGGACATGTGAAGTCTTTGTTTCTTGTTACTTGAGTGCATTTCTAATTTTCTTTTTTTTGCAGACAGGAAAATTTCTTGTCTTATTTTCTTACCTTGCCCGACTGGGGAGTAGGTGTGAGTGAGAAGCTGGATGGGTATTTGGCTGTTGGGCATGTCGTCCCACACATTGACATTCAGAAGTGAAGGTATGAGTATGCTACATCAATCTAGAGTATACTTCTGTGTCATCATCTTTTACAGGGTTTGCTGCAAAAACGATGTGCATATAATGTTTCATTTGGTCAGACTTGAAACACATATCATCTACTGAATTAAATAGGATAAAATATGATGCTGGAATTTTAAGGAGAAATAACATTGGTAGAGATCACAATAGAGGACTTGCATAATTCTAAAGCTAGCTCAAAACAGGAAAGGTCTAAAATTTTCCTATAAGATGATGCCAGGAAAAAACATTTCTGTGACTATAATAGAAGTGGCTGGAGAACACAGTATTTCAGGTCAATGCATGTCGATTACCATGTAGGTAGATGAGTATAACTATAATCTGTAAATAAGGTGGATAAATTTATTTGAGAAATTGGAATGAAAAATGAGAAACTGTCCTACCTGCATGATGTGGAGGCAATGATATAAATTTGAACATGTGTGGGTTTGGTCTTTCCACTGTCTCTTTGGAAGAGGTATAAATACACATTGCTGTTGTGTTTTATCCAAGTAGAACCAAAACATAATGAAATATGGGCAATTTAGATAAGGAAACTTGAACACAGGTGGTAAAGTAGTGATCTTACAAACACTCAATGGAAAACCAGCCCAAAACATTAAGAAAAGTTTGAATGGGCTTTTAGTATGTTGAATTTAAGGTTAAGATTTGTTGGTTAAATCTATGTGACTTTCCTGATAAGTGGCCACAAAAGTGTTTGTGACATGATGTGTTCTGCACTCTGTCCACCTCCTGGGCATTGCAAGCAGCTGAGGAAAACCTTGCATGGGTATGCCTGGCAGCATATTAACCATACAAAGCTTTCCAGAGTCCTCAGGGAAATAGGCTTCTGCATGTTTTAGAGCGTGGCCTTCTGCTTCGCCTAGGGCTTCATGTCTGGGGTTGCTACCTAGATAGATGGTGACTGTGGAATTGAGTGGAGAGCTTCTTTCAAATGACTGTCTGCATGTACTTGTGGGTACCAGATTTTCATCTGGCCAGGCTAGACCTGGGACGTTTGCAGTAGTTTTGAATAATAAGCAGTGCTGGGAATGTGACACTGAAGATAATGGACCTAAGATAGAGCATATTATGTTCCAATCATAACCACTTATTTTATAGTTTTGACACATGAGGCCATGTAAGTGGTATGTTGTGCTTAGTGGCTATTCTAAAGTTAGAGTTTCTTCCCCCTAAAAGATAACAGCAATATGTTGGCCAGCTGATATACATATGATGTAGGAGCTGTAGCAAAAGACATTAATGGATATTGGAAAAAGCAGGGAAAATGGAAGATGAGATTCAAGGTGCTGGAAACCATATTAAATATAAAAATATTATTACTGTGGACTTGCAGCAATTTTGCCACCAGAGATGCATCTATATGGTATGCTTCTAGGGCATATACTCAGTCTCTCACTTTCGTAAGTCCTAAAATCCAGCAAATTTTTGATATTATCTCTGTCAGACCTCAGTGGTCTTGGAGGAAGAAAATTCTTTTTAGCACTGTAGCTCTTAGAAAACGGATAAAGAAGAAATGTTCTAACACTTTTAAGTACCTGTCTCGAGAGGGTTGAGCTTAAACCATCATTTAATCTCTTCTATGCTAAGACTACAGGTCTGAGCAAAAATTTTTGTTTAAAGAAAAATCAGTGAATTTGGACTTCTGTTTTCTGTGAGGACAAAATTAGTCTATGCTTCCAATGACAGTGTGGAAAATAAGTCACCTATTTTGAAAGCAAAAAAATCAGGATGGTTAAAATGACAGAATTTTGTTGAAATAAAACCAATCTATTCCTGTAACAATAAATGGAATAATTTAAAAGGTAGCATCTCAGGATTCAGGCACAAATGCAGTTTTCATGACCCTTGTCTTTGTTAACAAAGATTTCTTCTTCCCTTCTCCTTCAAGTCTTATAGCTTTGTGTCTTAGTTTTACCACTTTCTTGTTTTTATATGAGTGTGACTTTCAGCATAGTTGGACCCTGGAGTCAGGTATCATTGAACTAACCTGAGTCCCAGGAAGGCGGGACTTCTTATCTGCAATACTAACCAGAACGCAGCTTCCTAGGGACAACTTCTCTCCTGCAACTTTTTTTTTTCTTTTTTTTTTTTCCCCTTGAGAAATTTTTCCAGCTTCCATAAAGTAAAGGATTTTAGCCATTATTAAAACTCCTTCTTATAGGCACTGCATCAGTATTAGTGTGCTAAACCCCTTTGATATAATGGTAATATACATGTAGATTTACTGATCTGTACCTAAAGATCACAGGCTGCGAAAATCTCTAGTACTTTGCAGCTGACAAGCTGCTTGGGTGTGTTCTTTGATTACTCACTGAAAGGATCAGTAGCAGATGAAGTCATACAGTGAAGCAATTGTCAGGTGGCACAGAATGGCAATAGTGGCACAATAGTGGCTGGTTCTTGAAAAGCTCTACATCCCTTGTCTGATGGATGGCCCCTGGCTCACATTGTAAACCTGGCTTGTAAAAGTTCACAGTGTGGAAGCAGAACTCAGGTGGCTCCTCTGTCAGTGTAGGTGGGGCTAGGAAACATGAGAGTGTGTGTCGCAGCCGATTGCCAACAGCAGAATATGAAAGGGGCTAAAGATCAAAAGATTGAGGGGGCTGAGAGACTGGCAAGTCATGCAGGGCATACACTTGCTGAAGTGCTCCAAATCACAATTTCCTCCCTGACCATCTCTATGGCCAGGTCAGGTTTTTATGGCAGATAATTAGAGGATGTGCATTAAATTTGGCTCGTTTCTTCTGCCTGTTTTGTGGGCATCAACTTCTAAAAACATGATTGTGGCTAAACAGACTTTAAATCCATCTTGTAGCAGTGACAGTCTGTCTGCCACACAGGAGGCTTTTTAAAGCTCTGTTCACACTGTACGCATTGCAGGCATGCTCAACCACAGAACGTCGTCCTTTGTGACCCCCCCTTAGTCTCTGTGAGAACGTGGATGTGTGTGTGGTGCAGAACTGCCACAAAATAGTCAGACCAGCTGGACTGTCCTTGTACTCCTCAGGCTCCTTTCTTTCTAACTTGCTTTTAATTTGAAGCTCTTGATGGCTCATTCACCCCCAGTGACCCTCAGCGACTCTCAGTGACCAAGTATGGGAGTTGTCACAAAACCAGATCCTCCTCTGTAGGATTTTTAAAGCTCTGCAGAACCTCTGCAGTGTGTTTTTGCTGGTGTGTGGACACATCCAGCCATGCTGGCATGCAATATGCTAGTCAATGAACACGTGTTTTAACAAAAAGTGAGAAAATGTGCTTTACTGTTAAATGTAGCAGCCTCTGAATTGTTAAAGTTATTTCCTCTAAAATCAGTTTTTAAATGCTCTGCTTTTCTTTGAAAGAGAATATAAGTAAGGCACATACTAGGAAATTCTAATTTCGAGAGGTTATTATTGAACTTTTTGTAACTGAAATAGTGAGAACATATTTGGAAGGACTATTTCAGTGAATTTTAGTTAAGTAAAGCTTAATATTTTGGGTTGGTTTTTTTTTTTTTTTTTTTTTGAGAGCTTTTCAGGCTTTCCTAGTGTATTCTTTTCTTTGATCTTCTTTTGTAATAACATGATAGTCTCACATTTCAATAGAAAAACTGGAACTAAAGTATACATGAAAAAGTCCATAACAGCTCTCTTGCTGTTTATTTCAACAATCTTAATTAAAGAAAAACCTAATCCTACAACAGACTTGTGATTTGCCTTTTCTTTGAAGCACAATTAGTTTTCATTCGTATCCCTTGATGTCAGTGAGGAAAAACTACTGGTGGATGCATCAGTGCTGATGGGGTTCAATTAATATTTTTTCTTTTTATTGCCTGACACGTATCTCACAATTTACATGAACACAGCACACATGCACACACACACATAGGAAAGTTACCTCTGTATTCATGCTGCCTGCAAAGCCATGTCTAAGTCTCTCTTGGCTGCTAGCCAGAGCCTCTAAAAACCCATTAAGGCTATTACAGAAATTATTTCTCTTCCTATGTGAGCTGGGTAAATTTCACAGTTATCATTGCAGAAGGAAATGAATTGGGAATATATCTGTCTGGGGATGGTTGTCCCTTCAGAGGGAATTAAGCCAACTCAATGTAGAACAGCAGCTGTGTCTGTCAGTGCACGTACTTGCAGGAGAGAGTCAGTGGATGGCACTGTAATATAACTATTGTGCCAGAAATATCCGAAAATTTTAAGTGCTGTCTGGTATTTGTGAATAAATTTATATCTTTGCAATTACAGTCTTTATTGGAAATCAGCTTTTGCTTTAAAATTATATGTAAACCAATATTTCCCATGAGGTGCTCTTTCCAGATGCAGGAGAAGTAAGCAATTCATTCCCAAAATGGTGCTGCAGCATCACGTATGGCATTGAATGGTGACCTTGTCGGATCATGATAACAATATAAAAACATACAATACAAATTCAGGAGATTTACAAAGATGGAAGGATTTGGCCTGTGTACTCTCTTATACTTCACAATATTTGCAGTTGGAATTACCAGTTATGGGGAGGTTTTTGATCAGCGTGGAAGTGGGAAGCAGCAGAATTTCCTTTTGATTTGTGAGCTTAGGTAAGTACAACTTATACAGTCTGCCATTTCAAAGTGCACAGAGAATAGAATCATTTTTCTTTTTATAAAAAAAATCCACTTTTCCAATACTGTGAAAGTTTCTGGAACCAACATATAAAATATATGGTGGAACAAGTACAGTAATGCAAGATAAACCTTTAACTTTGCACCGAGTCACATAAAGAAAATTTCATTTATTTACTGAAACAAGTGAGATATGTTTCCCAGTTTCTTGCTAGTATTTTTATTAGTGATTTGACAAAGGAACCATATTTCCCTCTCCACATCATATACTCTTTCCGAAAGGGTTTGTTTATTAACCTTTCTTTTAATGCCTTGAAATCTTGGTCTACTTTCCTCATCTAGTTGCTAGCAACTAGCAATGGTCCATACAGAAGTTTTTTGCTACTTCTTTTAAGTGCTGCAGGTAGCATAATTATCCTGACCATCTCAAATTATTTGTTGTGCTCCCACTGATCTAGCAAGTTTTTCAAACCTTAATTATGACAACTTCTTAGAGGGACTTGCATGTTCTCTAGCCTTCTCTCGCAGACATGCAACGACACAGACTCAAAGGAATAGAACAGTGGCAACTGAGCACATGTGAAGCCCTCACAATTTACATTTTAAAAAATAAGTGCACATGGATCTTTCCAAAGAGTGGATACTGGTATGTGGAATAGAGGCTGGTATGAAACCTCTCTTTTCTTCAAAAGGATAGTTATAATAGCTGAATGAAATGTAGTGAAATGAAATGAAATGAAATGTGTGAGGCACTTAAAAAAAAAAAAAAAGTAGCCATTGGTATGACTTCTACAATTGCCAAGGTAATCCTTGTATGATATTTGCCCTGAATAGCTTATCTTTTTTGATCTGCTTCTATTTTGTCTGAGCTTTCTCCCTTTCTTTTCCCATTCAAAAAAAAAATTCTTATGCAATTCATGTATCCTTAAAAATAGAACATTTGATTATTTATACTTATTTTCTCTCAGTGTTTCATTGATCCGTTAAAGTAGAGGTTGTCTTTTGAACCTATAGTTTTATAAGGTGTAGTAAATCAGTAAAATTTTCCAAAGAAGTAAGTGACCATGTCCAAGTGGTATATATCCAAGAGTTTTGAGGGTGTTTTAAGTATGACTCAGCTGAATTTCTCACAAAGCCAACAGGTTGCTTAAAATGGGCTAACGAATCAGATGATGACAGGGTAGAAATTCTGACCATATCTTTCAAAAAGGTTCCAGAAGAGCTCTGTGGGTCTACTTGTTGATAAATCTTAGCTGGAATAACTCTGAAATAGAAAGAAGAGTTGGAAGATAACAATCCATAGCTAATCATATAGTTCTGCAAAGCAAACTTTGTCTGACTCCTGTCTTAAAATTCTTTGAGAATATCAGCAAATGAATAGGGGGGATGTTGAATGTATCTTTCACAAGATGTCTGACAGGGTGTCAGAAGAGATACTCTTCAGCATTTCTAACTCTTGAGGGTGTTTCCTATGGCTCATATTACCAGATTCTGCTTATTTAAAATTCTGCACTACAGTAGTCAAGAAATGGGAGGAGAAATTTTTGTAAAAAAGAAATTTTCTAGAAGCTCAGGAGTTAAAGTTCATGATCATGAATCAGGCTAGCATAGACATCAGACACCGATAGAAGCAGAATTGTTATTATGTCTTAATATGTCCTGATTTGTAAGCTATCGTGTGATTTTGAGGCTAATCATGCATGGTTTTTTGAAGGTTGTGGATTGATAGTATCGCCTCTAAAAGAAATCAAGTAGCCGTGAGGCAATGTAATATAGTGGATCAAAAAGTAGCTGAGAAGCAGGAGACAAAGTGGGAACAAATGGTCCATTTTCATCATGGCAAAAGGTTAATAGCCACAAATTTCTGTACTAGGTCTGCTGTTGTGTAATGTATTTATTAGTTATCTGGAAAGAGGAAGGAGAAATGAGGCAGCAACACCACGTTAGTGGTAGATAACCTCCTTGTAGGTTACTTGCTAATCAAGTCCAGAGGAGCCTTAAGGAATTTCATGGACTCAGACTTGGTAACTGTGAGGTACATTCCTTTTGAAGAAATACAGAAAAAAAATTTAAAGTAATCACACACAAAGTCATTGCATCAGCCTGCAGTGTGGTGTTCTATAAAATTTATTGGGTATTAGAAAGTCCATCCAGGAAAAAAATATTGCAGAATTGGATAGGCCCAGATAAAAGCAGAGAGAAAGGCTAGTGACATAAATGTATCTGAAGTGATTGTTTACCTGAGGACTTAGATGAGAGTGGAAGTGATAAAGTATGTGGTTGAAAGAGAAAAAAAGAAAAAGCAGAGGTGTGCAACAAAGAAGAAATATGTGGCTACCCTTTCTCCCATCTCTTAAGAAGAAAGAAATACCTCCGAAAAGGTTCCTATATAAACTGTAGAACTCATTTACTCTGAATGAAGACAAAATCAAGAATTTTGTAAACATCACAGAGGGAAGGGGCATTTGTATGGATAACAAGAATATCCAGAGTTATGATAGTAATGCTAAAAAAGAGTATTTGAAGGGATAAAACCCCTCATGCATCAGGATTTAAGGGAATCTATAACTAAAGGGATTAGGATGAGACCTTCGAGGAAGACAGATTATCCTGCATCTGTGAGGATCTTGTATCTTTCACCAAAGCATCTGGTGCTGGCCGCTGCTGGAGACACTGTATTAGGCCCAGTGGGTATCAAGTTTGAGGCAGACTGGCTAGTCCTGTGGTCAGATCTGGATTTAGCATTCATTGCCTCTGTCTGGGTCTTATTTCTACTTACAATAGGCTCTGTCTTCTGCTTATTTGTCTCATGACTTTGCACTAGGTCAGGCTCATATTTCTGATGGTGCAATGTATGTTTGAAATCACTGCAATGAAGAAGACGTGTGAGCTAATGGGCATCACACAGCTTCTGAGAAACCACAAATATGGGATCCAAACAGATGGGAGTTCCTCAGTCTTTTCCTCTATTTCTCCAGCTGTAAAATGGAAAACCTAGATAACTAAGTGGCATCTGTGTTCAGCCCAGGAACTTGGAAGAATCTAGCTTTGAGTAGTTTACAGTTTTTCAGTTTCTTCTCAGGGTCTTAAAGGTGGACAAGTACAACTTCAAAACCCAGTATCAATAGAGTGTTCTAAAAAATTTCCCATTTATCTTTATATTGGATTAATTCAGCTGTTCTAACTATAGAATATATCAGTCAGAATTTTGTGTCTATGGCCCTAATTCTATCTTAAAGTGAATTTAATTTTTATTGCTACTTCATTTGCCAGTGATCCTCTACTTCTGTGTCTTCTTTTTTCGAGAGTATTTTGCAATAATTCTTGATTAGTTTTGTTTAATTGACCTTTAAGTTTAGTGTTTATTCCTAAATATTAGGACTCCTGTATTTCAAGGGCCTCAGTTGGCCCATGTGTCAGTAAGCCTGGAGCATGATTTTGGCTGCAGAATCACAAGAAATTTTTGAAATTAAACTCGAGTTAAACAGTGGTGCAAGCATCATTTTGCATCACATTTTTATTCAACCATATAGCAAAATAAGTTAGCATTGACCAGGTAAATTTTCTGTTTCCTGGAATTCGTGGGCCTTTGGAATATTGACATCCACTGTGATGTGAATTAATGCTAAAGGTATCACACCTACTGCAGAAGATAATTGTGCTAATTAGGCTTTTCATGAATGGCAGATAACTCATCCCTATGACATAGGATCCTCAGATACTGTAGCATTCTATGTATTCTGAAGTGTGTCTACATATCTAAACTGTCCAGGTCTTTAGTCTCTTTTTTGTCTCATCTACTTTCAGATATTATGGCTCAGAAACTGAACATTAACCACTGCTAGCTTCGTCCTAATTTATTTTTAATTTTCTTCTTCCCAAAGCCACAATGATTCTAGTTTAAACATAAATATGATGTCTTCTTTTAGTTTTAATCAAACTGATTAATGTGCATAATGTATTTATATCAATTTACCTAAGTGCTTTTACAGATGCTATTTGTGAAGGAATTTGTATATTTACAAGCCTTATCTGTTCAAGAGTGGCATAATTAATAAAATTGGAGTTGGTTTCACTTTTAAATTCAGTGGTATATTCAGGCATTGCAGCTTGTCTGGCAAAAATTTCTACCTGTTTACTGTTACATTGGGGTATATGACCTTTAAGCAGTATTAAAACTGAGTCAAAAACTCAGTTAGTAGTTGGTGTTAAAATTTTAGGGTTATGCAGACTGATTTGCAGCCTCTTCTGCTATAGCTTAAACAATAAATATTATATTGTTGATATAAATAGTCTTTGGAAATATTTCACTTCTTTTGAGAAAGACTGTTCAAACCTGTCTTCTCTTCCTAAGTCTTTCAGCTATTTGATGAAGCCAGATAACCACTCAGTAGATTGTGTTGAAAACTGGCAGAATGATTTTACCAAAATAGAAGCAATTTCACAATTTCTACCTTTAAAGGTAAAAATGATATAAGGTAGAGCAACTTTCCATTTGTGGAAAGCACTGTATACTGATGGAATAGCCACATCAAAATGATGCAGGCCTAACATGCTTTTTTCTCATCCCTATCTTTCTCCTTGCATTGAAATGCATAATATCTGTGGTTTAGTCTCTTTTACTAATCTGCAATTTCAGAACTTTTGGCAGTTTTAGGAAGTTGAAGAATAACAGTTAAGAANAAGGAAAAAAAGAGCACAGTAAGAGAATGCCAAACTTTTTTTCTCCTGCCTGTGGAATAATTTCAGTTGGAGGCTTTGTTAACAGCTAGTTTAATTTACTGTTTGAAAAATTTAGACGTTAATTGCTTATGTCAGAATAATAGTAACAAAAAATTTTAAACACTATTTCTGCAGAGAAGTTTTGGAGTCATCCTAACAGTGGGCTTCACTGGATGACAGATACTGTGCAGTAGATACAGGTATCCCATATTTCCCTTGAACACTCTCAGTGTATATGCATTCTCTCTTGTATCATCCATATGGCAGAGAGTAAATCTCTTATGTAACTCCTGTAAAAATTTCTCCCTTAGCCGTGAAGTCATAATCATATCATAGTGTAATTCTTTCCTAGTCAACACTACTGTTGTTGAAGTGGTTTTAACCCCTTCTCTGGGAGCAAATTAAAACAACTTTCTTGCAACATCTTTTTGTAATTATTTTTATATATCATTGGAGTAATACCTAAACTGATATCTCTGAGAACCAAAGGGAAAATAATATGGAACCACTTCCTGAAAACCAAAGGTTAGATAAGGATTGACAGCTCTTTTGAACTTAAAATATGTGGGAGGGTGGAGATGTAGAAAGTAACATAGGGTGTGTAGATGTTAAAATGTGTGTCTGACAGTAAACAGCAGTTAGCTACTGTTTAATGCTACTCATATCCTGGTTTGTAAAGATAGTGTTTGAAGGGGCCTAGAGTACCCTGTTATCATTGTCTTTGCTGGGACCATGTTCTGACTCATGGAGCAACCTTGTGATAACAAGACTGGCTTATTTTAATAAAGATGTGCTGCTCTGTGTTGCCTCAGAGAGGCCAGCTCACCTGTCGGCTACAATAGCATCAGCTTCACTACACACCAGCTTTGAGCGTACTCCAGCGGCTTGGAAAAAGCACAGCTCCTTGGGAAAATGCAGGTCAGAAATGCCCCCCAAGATGCCAATATAATAGTACTTCTTTTGGCAAACACTTGTTTTGAATATTACTTCCAACAGCTCTGTGATCCTGGCCCTTGTATAGTCCAGGAGCTCTGGGCATCCTGAAAGAACAGGAAGTCCTTTAACCTCACTTCATTGTTCACACTACTATTATCATGCCTGGTTTGCCCATGCTGCCAGATGATGTTTTTTGGCACATATGGTAATCCTAACTACTGTTCTACAGTTCAGTCTTGTCCTCATTGCTCGTGATAGAAGTTCCAGATTGTCTGTGTGCCACTTTGCTGTTTCTGCCTCAAGTTTCCCTCCCCCTATTTTTCTGGAAGCTGTGGGAAAAAAAATCCTCCATTTTCACTTTTTTCTTCCTTGGGATCCTATGTTATCCTGTCTGTGACTAATGAAATGACATGACATTTTCTGTTTGTGTTTTTTTCAATTAACTTTGCGTGTTTAGGTGGACAATAGTCTAGTTGAAGTTTTCCCCTTTTAAATAGCATTAATGACTCGCAACAGAAAGAACAAACACACACTTCTGACTTCTGGTATTACTAAAACCTAAATCATGTTATTCAGAACAAATCCAAGCTTTTTCTGTATGGGGTGGGTAGACAAGCCTTTGGCCTATTTCTACTTCTCAGCTGAGAGCCCCTGTTCATATTTCCTTGCTGTAAGGAGACAAACTGGTACATGCCCCTAGTGAAAGCCAACAAATATAGAGGTCTCCAAAGTCAACATGAAGATTCAGCCTTTGTGGAAAGGTGCAAGCTAAGGGAAACTCTATTTTAAATCAGGAGCTATGTTTACTGTGATGAGCATGCTAAAATCATGTCATGGGGCATGGCATGGGTTACCCATTGCTCGTGTCAAATGAGTTGGCTGCAGACAATCCTGTCAGTAGGACAAAACAGCTTGCACAGTGAGGTATGCTAATTCTTCTCACATGTTTATGGAGCACTGCTTCATTTTGTTGCACCAGATGCAAAGAAATTTGGAGCTTGCTCAATGCTCTCTAACATGTTCCCAGTTGTGCTGAGTGGACATGCTTCTTATCACCTTAGAAATGTTAATCTTTTAGAACGTGTCCTTTTTTCTCTATAAATGTCTTTTCTGTTAGTGCCTATTGCCCCTTTTGCTATGTGCAGAATTTTCCTGATTTTCCTGTGAAGTGGAAAAGAACCTGTGATTTTTCTTGAGGGGTGGTTCTTCAATTATAAAACCATAAACTAAATGAGAGCCTTAATTATAATGGAAAACAGATTGGAATATTGTCATCTGCCTTGCTGGGGAGCCAAGGGGAGATTAAAAAGCCAGTAGCCTAAATTTATGTTATTTGTATTTCTGTGAGTCAAACCTCAATCATGTAAAACAGCCAGTAGGCCTATATTAATGGGAGAGGCCAAGAGAACTGAATCTCAAAGGGCTGTTGCCCTTAGGACATGGTACATTATGATAATGTGATGAAGAATAATTACCAAATGTGAAATATATATTGTCAAACATGAGAGCAAGCTATTCCTAACTGAAAATGAGGATGTGAGAAAGATAGTGAATGCCAAGCAGCTGGAGCTTGGTTTCTAAAGCCACCTCCACTAAAGCTGGCTTTTGAGGCATTGAATTGTCCTTCAGTTCCTGCAGGCTGCGGTAGATGAGTGGGATGGAGTAAGCTTGTCTTGTTTTTATTGAAGCCAGACCTTAACATGTACTGCAGAAATCATCCTGATGATGACCATTGTTATGATAGAGCCCATGGAATGGCAGTGATGACAAAAGTGTAAGACCTCACCAAATGATATTAAAAGATGATGCAAAATCAGAATGAAAGAATTTATATATATATGAGCTATTTATGTTAGTTGTTTCTGACAAAATACATCAGTGCTTCCTTTCTCTTCTTTCTAAGTGTGGTACGATTTTTTTTCAACAGCTCTCTCTGTAGCTGTTGTGCATGATGTTTTCTGCATTAATATTGTGTTTGTCACATGGAGGGTACGGCACAGAACATCAGCAGTCCTCTGACTGCTTTTCATTTCGTATTTGTGGGGTGCCAGGCAGCAGTGTTGTATCCATGCCCTTCTTTCCCTGCCATTTGTCTTCAGGCAAACCATGCTGTGTGTACTGAAAGATTTGCTCTTGGCTCTTCAGTCATTCGAAGAACCTTCTCCAAGATGTGGTGTAAATGTATGGCAGCACAGGACAACCTTGCAAATTTGTGACTTTAGTTGAGAGGCCATAGATGCCCACATGATTGTAACCATAAATATCTAGCCAGCTGGACTGAACTCAGTGACATTATTTTCATGTTTCAAGTTATACATGAATTAAGTGTTTTGCTGGACCAAGCTTTTATTACAGATGTTTTTACAAATTCTGAGTGAAATCTGTCTATAAAAAACTCAGGTAAGAGTATAACTCAAAATAGAAACATCTCCAGCTAATGACACAAAATGAATTTTTAATGAATTTTCAATGAATTTTCTGTCTTTGAAGAAAAGACTGATTTAGCAACTGGATATAATCAACTATAGACTAAAACTATTAGCAAATTTGTAACATGAGCTTTACTTCTTTTTTTTCCAAACAACATGCCTATGTAATAAGTCTTCCCCTTGAGATATTGTCTGGTTTGGGTATTATATTGTTGGTATTTTCACAGCTCTCAAGGCTGCTAGCTGTGTGTCTTATTCTATATAACATCATACCTACACACTACTAGTGCTTTGTAGGATGGAATTGTCAGCCCATTGTAAAGATGGGGAGCTGGTGTTCATGTTACTTGGTCAAGATCAAGTAGGGAATTTCTGAAGAGAAGACTCCTGACTCTGTGCTTCAGAATACCACTCAAAGCACTGCTGTCTCCATTTCATTGCCTATCAGGGCAATAAACATCAATAAATCACTGGAAATAGCTTCTTTCTGTTAAACTAAATAGCTTCTCATTACTCCTCATAAAAAATTAGCATCTTAAAAATGTTTTTGCAAGTCACTGAAGGAAGCATTTTAATTGTTTGGGAATCTTACCGCTCAAGAAAAACACACCAATACATGTCAGTGTTTGATGGTCCCTAATCTTGGATTGCCCAAATGTATGGACCAGAGGCTAGACATTAAATCAAAGTAAATGGGCAGTTCTGAAAAAAATATTGCCCTTTTAAATCAAGAGACAGAAAGGTTTAGGCTAAATAAATACAAATAAGCCTTAAATTTGTATTTCGTATTTTGTATCCTATAGGCAAACCCAACAAACAAATGAGATTTTTAGAGACTGAATCAAGCATGTCTTTTGCGTTCACCCACTTTTATGTATTTCCTTTATAAGTCATAAGTGTGTGACTTGCAGCTAAAAGGTTAAACAGTAAACAATAAAAGATTTTTCCTCTGTTTCTCTTGAATTTTGTAATGGTTTAAAGATGAGGGAGGCGTAAATCATTGCTGGGATCCAGTCTTCACTTACTTCTGGGATATAGATTAATTCCTAGAGTCATGTTTTAGAGATGGTATTAGTTTTGTTTTTCCTGAGTTGGATGGGAAATAGGGCTTTCAGTTTCAAGTCTTACAAACATTACCATACAGCTGAGAGAGGTAGATGTTGAATAAAAACATCAGAACTCATGAAATTCTGTCCACAAACCTCTGTAAGAAAGTGTGGTAAAGCAACAGTTGTAGTACATGCTTTGGTCTGAACTATCTCCCTCTCTCAGTTTGCCCTTAGGCCAATGTTAATTGCTGAAAGGCCAAATGGTATGAACAGGTTTTCAGAATACAGAACTGCTGAAAAATAAATGCAATAAGAAAACAAGATAAATACCCACTGCTAAGAAATGATGATTCTCTAGATTTCCTCAGTCAAGCAATATTTATCAGGTGCATTGATTTAACTAGCGGCTATTGGCAGTTACAAATGGATGATGACAGGAAACAAAAAACCACCTTCATTTGCCATAAGGGGGTTTTTCATTTTAATGTAATGCCTCTTGGAATTACCAGTGTCCCGACTACATTTCAAAGATTAATGAACATCATCTTGTCAGGTTTAATATATCATACTTCTCTAGTACACTTGGACAGGAGACTGTTCTCATAGATTCCCAGAGTTTTCAACAACACTGAGGAGATTTTTTTTATATAACATAAGATCTGAAAGGAGCTAAATATTTAGGATTTTTAAAGAGAGCTTTCATTCCAATCTGGATACATAGTAAATACTTTAAAATTAATTTATGTCTGTGGAAAACAAAGGCAATTTAAAACATTGTGGGATCATGCAGAAAGTTGCATATAGCTATGTTCTATTATCCTGGAAGTGGTACTATATCATGTAAATGTAAGGAAGCAAAAAAAAAATTTGCTCTTAGACATCAGGAATCATGTAACAACCTCATTTAGTCTCATGGGTCTCCTACAAAAGTGGGACTGAATCAGGAAAATGCATTCTTCATTTTTTATAATTTGAAGAATACAGTGCAGTGGATTAAAATTTTGATAGTAACAACAACATTAATAAACAAATCAAGTTGAAATGTTAGAAATCCAAGGTTATAATGATTTAGGCTTAAATTTATTTTGTTTCCATGAGTTTACTTCATTAATCTCAGAAAATACACAACCACATTTTTTTAATATAAACGACACTATGCTGTTATGATGAAATAACATAAGAAAAAGAATAATTTTCTCTTTCTTGAAAAAAAACTTTGTATTGTAGTACAGATGGCATTAACCATTACTTACTTTTTTACATACATGAAACATATTCCAAAATAAGAAAAATGAAATAATTTTATATGTTCTATATTTGGCCCATTATTCAGTATATATTAAACTCCATGAGCAAACTTTCTTCTTTTACACTAGGGAAAATCTTAATTTCTGAGGTAAAATGAGATTTTCCTGACTTGTTATGTATCATAGGGTTCATTCATAAATTGTTTTACCTCACAGTGTAATTTGATCTTAGAAAAACATTTTCCAGTGGATGGATAGCTTTCCATAATTATTATAATAAATATAATATTGATTGTGTTATATATGTGTTAATTTAATTCATGTGTGATTTATTCATTTCATATAGAATGTTCCGTTAGCTTCATGTAACCCCATAAAACAAAATAACCTATAGAAAACAGGAAAGGCACATGCTACTTGACATTAAAATTAGTCTTCACATCAATGTTAAGATTTTGTTTCAGGGTGCATTTTCATGTCAAAGATGCACAGAACACCTTTGATGCTGTCTTCTTTTGATTTGTATAAATATATTCCTATTGCTCTTTTAAAATTCTTAGACAAAATCTTAACAAAATGCAAAAGGTAGAACAGTGCATATGGGTAAGGGCAGAAATGGAAACTACATACATAGTTTTAAGTAAAATGAAACACCAGCAAATACCAATAAGTGCAGTGGAATATTCATTGTTAGGTTCTTAGATTAAGGTCAGATATTTTATTAAAAACAACTTCCATCTAACCACAAGTTACCAGCCTTGCCTCAGAAATGATTCAGTGACATTGTAAAGCTTCTCTTACACAGGAATTTGAAATACATTGTGACTCCTGATTTTAAATCTCTGAACAATTCCTCTACTTTGATTAGCAGAATATAAACGTCCAGATGAACTAACAGTTTTAACTAGCCACTCTACTTTTTTACGGTAGTCTTGAGACAGCTGCAAAATAGTGACATACTTGGACTGATTTTTTTTAATTTTGGCATCTATTAATTTTTGTGCAAAATAAGTTGGAAAACCTCTTTATGAGCAGGAAATATTTTTCTTTTTTTAAAGTGTAAATGTGGTGGATTTGTTTTTGTTATAATTAATATTGTCATAAGTAAACAAAAATGTTCTGTGATCAGAATATCTGACGCTGCTGAAACTAAACAGTCTGCTGTGTTTAACTTCAAAACTCTTGACATTGCAACTTTGCTCTAGACTCTGAAATTGTGAGGAAATGCTATAGTTAACAAAAATGCCTGAAAAAGAATTCTCAACCTGAACAAGGTGTTTTGTGAGCTGTATGAGAAACAAACTTTGTGAACTTTGGCTACAACACCTTGCCTTAAATAAGCAGCAATGCAAAGTGAAGTAAGACTGAACAGAGCTGTGCAGTGTGGGAAGCACACAGCACTACTCAGTTTTTTGGGTGGAAAACCACTTGATCATTATTCCTTTTTACACGCACTGATTTTTAAGAAGACTGCTTAGAATTTTCACATTGAATTCCACTTCCACATTAGCTGTTTGAAATGAATGAGAAAGAGGAATCTGATAGTGACTACTCATGAACCTGATTTCTTTAGATTAGGGAAAATCCTAATGCATCAAAATGGGTTTTCATTTTTGCACTAAATTTTGAAAAACAGCCCACACCTTTGTAGCAGCACAGGTTTTAGTTAAATATATTGTGATATCTGGGATCAGTTTTTAGGTTTCTAAGAATCTTCCTAAATTCCTGGAAATATCTCTTAAGCGTCATTTATTACTTCTGCTGTGTAACGCTTGCTTTGCAAGGTAGAAATATCAATTATTTACTCCATTCCATCGTTGTCCAGGAGATTTCCCCCAATCACCTCAGGCCTTCATCCTTAGCCATACCTCATTCACCTCTAGTTGCACAGGTAGTGTTATTAGCTGTGATATCAGCGAGGAGCCCCTTTCCTATGCTGTGATGCTGTGGCGTTACTCAGGCTTGCGTTACTTATCATCCCAGCTGCAGAAATCTCTGCATGCTGTGACTGGGTAATATTGCCTCTGGGAGGTTTAAGTCCTGCTCTTAGTCCTTCCTTAGTTTTCCTTCATTTGCCACGGGCAAAGCTTGATCTGGTCCCTCTGAGGTGTAAAAAAGGGGTTAAACTTTAGACGTCTATCTACTCATAAACATAATGAAGCAGAGGAGGAGGCAATTGAGTCTTACACTTGTTCCACCATTTCCTTCTCTCTTGCTAGAAAGTATTTGTTCCTTTTACTCAGACAACTGAGGTTATCTGCTCATGTTTCTCAACTAAATTGTTAAAAATCTCCTGCGTAGGTAAGTGACTGTTTCTAAATTTTGTCCCTTGAGCTAGTGTCCTGTAAATTCTTCTGGTGTCTTATCAAGCCCTTTACAGCTTTAGTCATTATTGTCAACCCTCTCAGTGGTGTGCTGAGATGCTGAAGACCTAATTTTTTCAAATTAATTTTAGCAGACTTTATTAAGCCTTATCAAAGAAAAAAAATCTTGAAAAATATTAGACTACAACTCTGTTTTGTTTCCTGGACTGATTTTGAAGCTGTCATTGTCTTCTGCAGAGTTCTTTGAGATTTCAAATTTGGCCTAAAGTACAATCATCTGTAGTTTTTGTATGGCGTTTTAAAGCTAAGAGATTTTTTTGAATGCTGGTAGAGCCAATAGAGTGGCCTGGAGGAAGCCCATTTTCAAATCTTTCTTTTGATATTGCCATACTAAGCTGTGGTAATATAAATTACCTATCTGGGTTGTGTGTTTGTTAGAACAGTTGCATTCTGTCTTAAACAGTGTTTAGAACAAGGACTTTCATTGGAAGATCAATTGGAGGCATGGTGGGAACATGAGAGGCAACAAGCCCAAGCTGAAACATGAGAGAGTCCAAGCATGTATAAGGACAATCTTCTTCCCCATAAGTTCAGTCCAGCTTTGGAACAAGTTGCTCAGGGAGGGTGGACAAACATTTCCACCCTCCTTGGTATTTCCAAAATTCAACTGTATAATGTTCTGAGTAACCTGTTCTGACCTTAGAGCTAACCCTGCTTTGAGCAGAAGATTGATCTATAGGACTACTTAAGTTCTTTTTGGATATTGGATAAGCAGTTTTTCAGTCCATTTATACATGCATTTCTTAAAGAAGCAAGAACTGTTAAGAATTCTCTAAGTTTTCACTCAGAGGTTTCATCATCTTGTTGCTAATTTAAACATTTAACTTATCATTTAGAATTTCTATAGAGTTTTGAAAAAATAGTAAGCAAAATGCCTTTTTGTTTGAGCCCCCTTTGCACAGAAAGTTGTATTAAAAAACAAACCAGAAATACATATATCAGGAAATACTTTGTTTGGGGTCCTGGACGCTATATGCAAAACAAAATATTCCTAGATATAGTTCAGAATAGACAAGAATATTTTTATGCAAGCTCAGACACTGCAATAAATAATCTGTGTTGAAGAGTTAAGTATATCAATTGTTTATATCAGTACTGTGTGCATTGCTGTAAGCCTAATATTAATGGTGATTGGAGTGAATACACATATGTATATGTAAGTATCCCTAATTAATTTAGAATATGTGAGTGTATCACTGCAGTAAGATGGTGCATTTTGTTGCTATATGATTGTTAAGTGAGCTGCCTCATTTGCTCATGGAATTGACATTCTAACATTCTGCTTTCAAATGCATTATCCATCCTGAGCAGAACACAAACAACATAAAAACCTAAGAAAATGATTCTTCCCTGAAAGATAATGCCACATAATTGAGTCTCTGTATAGGTTGTTTGGAGACAGTAAGAAAGAAATGTAAAACAGGATCCCTGAAACTGGTACAGCTTGTAAAATCTTGTTAAGCCATGTTAAAAAAAATACATTAATGTCCCCATTAGAAGCTGCAGTTTATTTATTGCATCCTATTCTTTAGCTCTGATAGACATAGGCTCTTTTTTAATCTTCCATCCGTCCTTCCCCCTCCCCTTTGAAAGTGCACTCATTGAACTCTTGGCAATTAGTGTAATTGAAATTTATTGACAATTCGGCCGTCTGCTGAAGCTTCATTGTTCCCAGTGCTTAGTGCACAGTGCTATTGAGCAATGCCATGGCAGTGTCAGACAGCTCATACCTTGCTCAATTATATCAATGGACCAGTGACTGCCAAAGGTTCCTTTGGGGGTACGAATGTTACTTAGTGATAAGAGCCTTTCGAAACAGAATCCCTGGGCCCCATCTCTAGTGGGAGATGGAAATGAAATATGTATTTCTCTGCTGTGGAAAATTAATGTAATTGGCTCCCTTAAAAAGCTTTGACAAGTTGACCTGTTTGAAATCTGAGGAGGTCTTATACTGCAGTATCATATTATCTCCAACATAAAACCCCTCCTTTGGTAGCAGTGACAGTGGGATAAAATGGAATTTGGATAGTAATATTAAACTTCAGCTCTATTGAAGACGTTCATATGTTTTTCCATTTATAGCTGCAAGGTGGGGTCTCATAGAAATCCTACCTTTTTTTGTATTACCATCTAATATTTTGTTTTGATTTATACTAGTGCTGGAGAGAAAACAGTGTGTGAGTAAGATCTCTATACTTAGGTTTTCATCTAAAAAGTCTATTGATGGAAATTTAAATAACATGTCAAAACAGAATATTTGTTTCAGGCTAATTCTGAAATCAGATTTAAGCTAACAGAAAAAAATCAATATATTCCTTTCATGCATAAATGTTTATACACAAAAAATAAATAAGAGGTTTTCACAGCAGTCAAATAACAAAACTGAGTTTCCAAATATGCATTTTATGTTGTGTTTGAATATAGATGCATGCAGCAGTTTTGTCTTTTATTGGAATTAAATTATCATGATTGAACTGGAGACATTTGCAATGGACCATATTCTGCTCAGGCTTAAGCATCATGCATTTCTACTAAATTCACTGTAAAAGTGTGTTTGAAAACTAGTCAAAGTTCAAATAATTGTTTTTTTTTAAATTTTTTTTCCAGATGATGTAATGACTTAGCACTTTATTCAAAAGAATATCAAAAAAGAAAGAAGTTTGAAACTGAAACCTCCATATATAAGTACAAAATTTTATTATATTATTATTTATTTTCCTTCTTTTCAAAACCAGAGCAAAACCTGTCTTTGGTAAGAGATGAGGGAGAATTTATTCACGCTGTAAATTTTTGCATTACAGTTGTCTTTACCCTTCAGCACACAGATGAAGATCTCTTATTCATGAGAGTTCAGGGAATATAGAATTCTGGTTCTCATATGTAGGGGTTTTGGGCTGTGAAATCCTCTTTTGTCACCTAAAAAGATTCTCCAGTAATGAGAAGAGGCAATTCTGGAAGACAAAAGCACCTAAGTGGCAGAGTCTTGGGTGAGAAAAATATAAGACAGAAGGAAAGTAGGAATTTAATTGAGATAAAGAAAAACTGCAGAAGAGATAATGAGGTAAATTATTTGTTATTGCTCTTTAAAAAAAGAAGAAAAAACACCCCAACAAGGAAAAATCAGATTAAAATAAAGATTGAACAAGTCTCCTTTGATTCTTGTGGAGATGGAACTTGGTGCTTACCTTGTGATTTGAAAGGTTTCATCTGACTATATCCCTGCATCTTTGCTAGTCATTGCTCCCCACACTGGAAGAGCACCTTTCCTGGTTTCAGTTTGGAAGCTGTCAAAATTTCTTGAAGGTACCTTAAAGATGTAGAGTACTCTTAAATCAGGATTAAAACCTCTATCCAATATTTGGTCTCAAATCTAGGATAATTCTACTTTTCTTCCAAAATTACTATTTCTCAGATTATAGCTCTTCAGAACCTAGCAACAGTTGAACTCCTTGATTTGTTTCTTGCAGTGTTAAAAGCTTTAGAAAGAACTCTAGAGCTAAGTAACATAAAATTTATCCCACCAGATATAAAATATTGCAACATACTTCAACCGTGCCTGTAGACAGACAATACTTTAGTCAGCCCAATACTTTAACAAAGTCCAGAGTCAATTACCTCTTACTTCTGGAAAAAATTATGGGGAAGGAATGCAAGAGTTTGAAAACTAATGTATCACTATTTGAATGCAGATATTTTAAGTGAATTTGTTCAAATAAGGAAATAATTACTTTAATATTTTAAAATTATTATTATTTAATCCTACCAGTATTATCAGGATTTAGTATTATCACAGAATGCATTTGTATTTAGTTAACTGGAAGTCTACCTTGATAAACTAGATTTTTGTATGGAGCATATTTTACACCGAGTGATTTCTTTATGTAGTTATCACCCCTTGACTGCTGGATGGTAAACTAGTTTGTAAAAGACTAATCCTTTATATCTCAGACAAAGATGACACAATCAAAGCTTAATCATAAAACCCATCCTGCAGATCTTCCAACCGTGATCATCTTTCTTCTGATTCTCGGGAAGAGAATCATGCAGAAGATAAATATATATAATACTGGATTATTTATATAACTTTAAATAATTTCCTTTAATCGCATTAAACTTCAGTGAATGTTGTACATGTGATGAATTTAAAGCTTTCATCCTAACTTCATAAAAGTTCTTTCAGAGCCTGTACTAGAGAACGATCATTCTGAATTGCTACTAACTAATGAAGGCATGCAATTATTTTAAATGTTCCTCCAAGGGATTGTCTTGATAAAGTATTTTAAATTCATATATAAAAAATTAATGACAATGTGATTTTAACTTCCTCTGCATCTGGGCTGACTGCAATCATTACACAGAGAAAATTATTCAGATATCTTTATTAAAAGTATAGCATTGAGCTGCACACTTCTTTGTGCATCATTAATTGCTCTTCTGGACTTCATAATATTGCCATGCAGTGAAATACCTTTTCCTAATAGTTGTTTAAATAGTCTGTATTTAGTTTTAGGGACATAAATTACTGCTTTCTTTCATGTATTGTGCATACTGGTAGATGTTAAGATTATGCAACTTGCTACACCTTTAGGTGATAACTACGGTCAGAAACAATATATAGTAGGCCTGAAAGTACTTTAAAGTACTGTTATTTTTTTTCTAATTCCCTCACTGCTGAAGACATATTATATTATTTTAGGCATTTTTGTGGATTCATTAAAATGTCCATGGCATTATCAGCTCAAGAAATGGGTAGGTGGGGGGAAGAAGGAGAGAGAAAGATAAAAATAAATATGAAACTCTTATACATGAGTACATGTACATCTGGAGGAGGAAAAGGATCCCCATAGCTCTAAACCTGGTTACATCTGTTCTAAAACCTCATAAATTTCTGCTTAGCCGTCCAGCTGGGCAGAATCTTAAAAGAACATCAAATAGATACTCATCTTGATAAAACAATTATGTTGTCAGTTCCCTTGATCAGCACAAGCTTGACAAAGCATGCTCCAAACTTGTAATTTTAGCCTAGAGCTCACAAAACTTGAAGAGGTGATCTATGGAAAGGAATGAATTATCTGAAGATTAGGGTTTTCATAATTCGTTCCTTAAGCACCAAATCTTGGCCTGCAGTTATTTGAAAGTTGGGCCGTACCAGCCCTGGGGTGGAGAGGGAGAATAATATTTAGGCAGTGAATGTATTTTTGCTCCCAGCTGACAGCTCCATACCATAACTGTCAGCCATGACATCTACCTTAAGAGCGTAGCACTTTTCAAGTTCTTTTGTGTCTGTCATTCAACTCTGGACATGCTGTGTGAAATTGTGGCCTGGCAGACAAAACTCTTGCTGACTGCCTGGATTTCTTGCCCTCCATATGGAGTGGGAGAGAGGCCCTTTCTGCATGCATATTCCTTTCTGCCAGAAATTGCATCCCAGGCTTGAAAGGTTGGTGTCTAGAACCAGCATGAAAGGGGACATGAGTGAAGCTGTTGCACAGTAAAGAGAAGAAGAAAATTTTGTTTGAATCTTTCCTTTTGTGCTTGGACTGGGGCTGGGATAGGAAACTATGTAGTGCTCAATGAAAGAGAAAGGAAAATTATAGGAAACAACTGTGCATGAGGTATGTGCAAAACAGCAAGAATTTATGAGGAGTACCCACATACTTACATAATGCTTAGGCTTGATTATGCATCTCAAAATATGACAGTTTTAATTACAGAGATTCTGTTGTATTATTTTTCTAATCTTCCTTCCTGGAAATAGAAAATAAATTCCTAACAGATTTCAAATTAAAAAAGGAGTCTGTGTTGTTCAAATTCCATTTTCTAAGCTGACAAAATTGAAATATATTTTTATATTTTTTACTTAAGTCTTATTTAAAGACCATGAGGATGAAATATTTATAGAGCCAATGCAGTACGTTGTGGATTTTGAGACACGTAATGTGGTGTTGAACCAATGAAAGATGGCAACTTGACAGAGATACATGTATTAGATCAGAGCAGTGGCTGAGTGTTTTCCTTGAAGTTTTGCTATTTCACTGCCTGGTGCTTTTTAATTCATGCTCACACATAAATTTGACACATTGAAGTATTGAGTATTCAGCATTGGGTTTCTGATAGAGTAAATGCAGTCCCTTGGCTGTCCAAGAGTATGAGTGGTTTGAAACATGATCACAATGCCTGGGAGAAATCTTTCTAATAGGCACTAGAGAGAGTCGACATTTTTAAAGGATAAAAGCATATGGTAGTCATACAAGAAGGTGCTCCTCTGAGACAGAATTAACATGAGATATTGATAGTAGTTCTTTCAGATTAACGTGTTGCATAGTCATTACTAGTTTAGTTTGCATTTACTTAATGCATTTCTTCCCAGGTGCTTACTTACTCAATAGGGACTGTCTTCTAACATACACAGTGATGTGTGCTGTTAGATATGTTCCGGCATATTCTCTGAAAAACATGCTGGGGTGGCTGGAGTACGATTGGCTGAAATGAAAGGGCAGAAATAACCTGTTGAAAGATTTTAAAAGGGTTCTTTGCTAAGGCATATTGAAAAGCCTACAGTAAAGCTGCCTAGATTTTTAAGAGACCTTTTGGCTTCCCATCGTTGGAGTAGTTTTTGCATGTTTGCCTGTGCCTTTTCAAGCTCCCTTAGAGCATGCCATTAGAGTGCTCTTTGGCAGTGGAAAATGAGAGATACCAGAAACACCTTGCAATTCTTACAACAAAATAAATGATTTGTTTCATAAAAAGGTTAGTAGCATTAGTTAAACAATGAGTTTTGCCTTCATGCAGGCACTTAAGAAATATTTCATTGGCCTCAAAAACAGCCTGGTGGCTTTATGATAAAAAATTGAAATGGAAAATATGTGTGTAGATGAGTTTAAAAAATGATTGATATAGAGATAAAAATGCTTCTGCAATTCTCAGCAGTATTTCAGGTTTATCAAAATACTAAGTCATTTTTTTGGAACTACTTACAGTTAAAAAAAAAAGGTCCAAGAACCTCAAAAAAAGTGTACTATATTTAGTGGGCTAATTTTGAAATGATTCTATAACCTTCTGCTAGAGAGAATGGTTTATTTGTTTCTTTTTTGTCTTATGCTACAGATCCTTTGGAGGTCTATCCTGAGCTCCTTTCACCTACCCTGTTTTGGACAGTCTTAAAACTCTTCTAGCACGGAATCCTTAACTTCTGTTTGTTTTCACAGGGCAAAAGGAACAGGAATTTTTTTCCAGATAGGGAGTAGCATGCATTATGTGGGGTAATGCGCATTATGGACTGGCAATATTAATAGCTGGAAAAACAAACAAACAAGCAACCCCCCTTATATTCATAAACCTTCCTGAAGCTAAACCAGAAGAAAATAAGTGTCAAATCAGCCAAATAAAATAATAATAATAAAAACAGGCAAAAAAAGCTACAACAAAAAGCGATTGTATGTTTCCTTTTTAGGATGTTCAGGGACATCCTCTTGTGCAATAACTGAAATTTTGGTCAATCACAGTCTCTGCTGAACCAGTGCAGTGTGGAAAGCAAATCTAATGGTATTTATTTTTTCTTAGGAGTTCTTGTCTTTTGTTTAGCTAACTGTGATAGGCCCTGAAATAGTTTTCTTTCCAATTTTGTGCTAAGACCAAGAAAGCTGTTCAGGTTTGCCAGACAACTACATCATCACTTTCTCTATAGCTTTGTACCATAATTTGAAGAAGCTACAGGGTGTGTTTCTTGCCATATGGTAAGTAATAAAACTCAGTGTTTCTCTAGTGTGTGTCTGTATTTGCTATTATGGAAGTGTTGGCAGCATAAGAGATATTGTACGTTTTCTAATGTATGAGGCTAATATTATTAGTTGGTGTTCCTTTTTTTTTTTTTCAAGAGGATGGATTTTGTTGGGGAAATCAGAGAAAAATGTTGACTGATTAATCTTGCTTTGTAGCTTACATCTACTTAGAAAGGTTTTATGTAGTCCCACTCTTGCTAAAGTAAGTCACAAAGATGATTACTTTGAGGGGAGGAGAAATAGGCCTTTGTATTTTCAGTGTGTTTTCAGAGTCACTAGAGAAACAGCAATAGTTTTTAAAGAGGCTGGTGAATTTAGAAAACCCAAAGAGAATATTTATAGACATTTCTTAGTATATAAGACTTTTATATGAGTTAGTATAAATAGTACTGGCTTGCTGAGACATGGATTACAGTAAATTTACTGATTTTGTATATAAGCAGTCTCAGTTATGTAGGAAAACAAATGCATATCAATGTGACTAACCTACTCTGAAATTTTTCCATGTCATTCTATAGGAACTATAAATACAAAGCAGAATGACATTAACCTGATTTTTTTAATACCAAAGACAGCAAGTGAAAAAATGTCATAAAATCAGATTTTGTATGACTGTCACAACTTGTCACCTACGTAATTTATGCTGTAAAAATATGAATAGAGCAGGATGCTATACATGATTTATAAAGATATAAATAGTAAACAGTCCTTGAAATGTATATATTTTTTATTGCTAGCTAGTCTCTACCCCATTGTGTAATGCTGAGAATTGAACTTTTTTCACAGTTTTAAACTTTTTTTTTTCAGCAAATCAGTCACATTGGAGAGGGGCATGCTGAACTGGCAGGCAATTGTGAGACCAGCTAGATTTCTGTAACCTAACAATCAGGATAAATTAAAAAGTCATGTAAATACAGCCTCAGACTATTAATAGGTGGCATTGTTGTCATATTTTAAACAAACAAAAAAAGAAAATGTGGGAGCTTTTTGACAGGTGATATTTTCTCTGTGTTGAAGAACTCTGTGGCTGTACTTTTGAACTGTGTGAATTTCCTAAGTCTTGAGATGAAAGAGAAAAAGGTGTGCTTTGAGGGTGAGAGGCCAGGTGAGGAAAACGACCATAATTTTTAGGGGTCACAAAGCTTTGTTTGCTACCTAGGAAGGTCATCAGTGAGTTGTGAGTGTGCTTTTTTTGGTTTTTAATTGAGAATGTATTGTATTTATAATGTGAGATTGGGTCTCTGTAGACTGATATACAGCTACTGATACAGTATTGATCATGAGATCTTTCATAGCAGGGATATGTAGGCATATCGGTAAATAAAGTTAATTCACTGTGGTTCCCATGTGAGTGTCATTACTGATTTCTACCCAACCCTTAAATTGCTTTGTTAGGCATTAAGAGCAGTAGTCATAGGGTCATTTCACTAGCTTTACTTAACCAGACTTTCCAAGCTGCCTCCCAAGCCACCCTGACTATTATTATTGTTATTTTTGTTATTATTTATTTTTGTTTTGGAGTAGGTTTCTTGAGCTAGGGTATCAAACATTGTATTTCTTGGGGAATATTTTAATGTCACATTATTTCCATCTCTGGGTAATCATCTGTCACTTTAAATACCACTGTCAAGTAAAGACGCCAAGTCCCTGAGGCCAAAAAGCTCATGCTTTTCTCCACTATAAATTAGGGCACATTAGGACTCACCATTCTTACAGTTTGTATTTTATCCCATTCTTGCTTCTGCTGACCACCTGGAAAAAAGCTCTTCCTTGAGATAGCTAATATTTCGTTGTTGTCTAATTTCTGGAGTAGGAAAAGGAGGCTTGGATGGTGCCATTGAATTTAGAAGAAGTGTTAAGAAACCTCCTGTTATCTGTTCCATTGCTGCTTCTGAAGGCTCAACCTGCTGCAGTACTACATTTTGAATTGCTTGCTCCTTTCTAAGGAGCTTCTTTTCTAATGTAGCCGGAATTATTGCCAGGTGTCTGGAGAGGTGTCATACTACCAAGGGATACTACTCTACTCACCTGAGTAGAGGACAGTTGCAGTATGAGGGGGATCCCAAGATCTCTCTTTTCAGACATCCCTCTAATTTACATATTTTGTGTTGAGAAACCATTCAAGAGTCATTGTGAAGACAAGCTGGAGCTGTTACTGGATAATCAGTGTCAGGGTTGATTGGATATTGCAGATTAGTGAGGGTACTAAAATTTTGTCAAGTGTTTAGGCAGTGAACCTTGTGTCGTCTGTTCTGTATATTGCTTTGCACCTTTAAGAGATTCTTAGAGTGCAATTTGTTTTGAAAACTATGTTATCTCCTCACATTCCTCTCCGGGACTCTGGCTCTGCAGCGGTGGCTCAGTCGGATTGCTCCAGGACCGAGGTCTCCTGTGGGGTTTTTTTTTCTCTTTTTTTTTAGTTAGTTTTAGCTAGCTAGGACAGAGAATTCGTTTTGTTTTTCATTTTCCTTTTCCTTAGGACTGTTTGAAGCTGCTTGGGACTGAAAAGCAGAGGAGAGCTGAAAGATTTCCTTCCCCACCCCCCTCACCTCCTGC
>WBMY01007255.1:0-17852 GCA_013397315.1 Donacobius atricapilla | reverse complement strand
TTTCTATGAGAAGAGATAACTTTCTAGAAGATACTTTAATTACCTGCTTTTCATAATCTTGCATTCATGCCCTAGCCTGATTAGGTGGTGAAATTCCATAACATTTACTTGATATTTCATAGGCCTCCCACAGTTCTGTACTAATTTTTTCTTGTCTGTACATTCCTTTCACCTGGCCCCCAAGCCTTTCTCCATATTTAATTTTTTCTTTCTTATTAGACTAAGAAGTGCCTATTATTGGAATAAGAAGTACCTCAAGATTCACACCTACATTGGAGCCAAAATTCACCTGTGATTAATGTGCTAAAGCTGAAAAGTGTGTTTTTTTCTCAGTACTTCTTCTGACTTCCATATTTTTAGTACAAAGGCAGAAGTTGTTAACCTCTGTATTGCCAAGTTGGAAGACAAATGGATAGTAATGAACATATAAATGAGGTAAAGAAGAGACAAACAAGGGACAAAGATCAGAAATGATGCTACTTCTAAAAGTATCGATCAACTTATTCATGACAAGGAAAGGGTAAGGAAAGAGAAGGAAATTGCTGCAGATTTACTTGTCTAATAACTGTCAGACACTTAGGGAAAGCTCCCATGGAAATGCATAGGTGTACATTTAAGAAATGTGGTTGGACATGCTAAATCTAAAATAGACATTGCTTATTTATTCTCTGCCAAGAGAGAAATGTTTCTTTTTGATGACTGGGGTTTTGTTTATTTGGCTTCTGGGTTGGTTTTTTTTTTGTTGTTTTGGGGTCGTTTTTTTTAATGCAGTTGAATGGAATTCTCTTGTCTTACACTGGAACCCCAACTTATTTTAATTTTGGGCAGCCAAGATGAATATTTAAAGACACATTTAATGCACTGAAATTTTTTTGGGAAAAAACTTTGCTGAGAATCTGATTCGCATCATGCCATAATTTCTTCCCTTGGAAACTGAAAGGACATGAGCTGCATATACAATTTAGTGGCAGGAGTCTGTTTTCATAGTAGTTTTAATTAAAACCCCTTTTGCATTTTTAGAAGGGTGTAGAAATAGAAAACAAACTTTTCAAGGCTAAGTGGCACAAAATGTTATTGAGCAAATCTTAATTTGTTTAGATCTCTCTATAAAAAGGGGGTGCCAGCCCGTCACATATGTTGTATGCTTGATCTGCACATCTACAGGGGACTTTGCACTGCACACCAACTGAGAGTAGATTTTTGGTACATGACATGCATATACTGTATCTGCATCCTCCTGATTAATTAGGAAGAGTTAGATACAAACCACTGTTTTAATATTGAACTAGGTTCAAGCACATTTTTTTCATGTAGAATGTCATTATCTCAGAAATGCTGTTCATCTTACAGAATCCTATAATGTAGGCCCATATTCAGGATTCACAATAAAATGAAAAGTTGTTTTTAATATTGTGGAGGAAGGGAGATAACTACGAAAATTTGATGATGGGGGTTTTTGGCTTCTGTTGAGTCTTATTTTAGGACAGGGGGCAAGAGGAGGTGATTTCACAGTTTAAAGTCCAGACATCCCTGTAAGAAATTTTATGACTAAAGGGTAATGTTTTAACACAGTTAGTTTTAGATTGCACTTAATAACAAAAAAACCCTTGACGGTTAGTATATAAATCAACAGGTACATCTTCTCCCCATGAGCTTTCTAAAATATAGTTGAATTTGATTGTAACATTTTTTTTGATCCACACTAGGATGGGAAGAAAGATTTATAGATTGTTAATAAAGATTGTTAATAATTAAAAATTACTGAAATCAATGACTTTTGATTAATTTCAGAGTTCAAAATCAGGAATTTTGGGGGATTGGTAGTAAAACCTTAGTTAAGGAAGCAGGGAAATGGGAAAGTCCCAATTGTTGATGATTTTGTTTATATGCTTTTTATTTAATTTTTTTTTTTTCAGTCAATGGCTGTTAAGAAATTCAGTCAAGTGGTTTAGCATGAGAAATAACAGCATGATTAGAAGGTCCAGTAAATCAAAACCTCCCATGCATATACTCAGTAAAATTAGCAGCATTATATTATTAATATCTGCCGTGGTACCTGTGGGTTGATAGGAAATTGTATTCTGAATCCTAATTACAAAAAGTCTGCAAAAGAAAACAAAGCTCTGAGCAACTTGAATTTGTATTTGGACAAGTGAAAGTCAAATCAATTTGACTGGATCTTTTTAAAAACAGGTTTTACTTGGTTTGTTACCATTTTAATTTTTTCCCATACTTGGTGCTAATCAGGCATGACAAATAGGCTCACCTTTGAACACACTTTGCACTAATAATGTCATAAAGCAACTCCCTTTAATTGGTACCTCAGGCTACTCTCATCAAACAAGCTCATAAAAAGAAATTAGTGACAGCTTTCACTTCTGCTAGATTTATGAAATACTTCTCATCAATGCCCAGGCTGCGTGTGTTTGCATTGCTACTCTAAGCCTGACCTTTGATCAAAGAAACAATTTATTTTTTTGTTCCACAACAAACTTGTACCATCACTTCCATTCAAACATTTATTCTTGCTGTGCATGGCTACCGTGAAAACTTTGCACTTAGAAATACAAAGGGCAGTGCCTTTTCAGTCAGTGTTACAGTTCACTATAATGTAACAAATATGTTTTAAAGACAGATACATAACTTTAATTTTATAATTTATTCCAGAATTGATATTATTTTCTTCACAGATTGTATAAGCAAAGACTCTCATATGTGGTCATTATTCAAACCTATTCACCCGATAACTTGTGTGGATAATTCTTGGTCTTGGTCTGTAGCTCATTCTCAAGGATCTCATTGTGAATTTTTGATCATCGAAATTCCAGCTTAGTGGCTCATCACCTAAATCATATGGTATGCTTCTGCCAGGATGGAGGAACACAGCCCTTAATTTTCTACTTAATGATTCAGAAAGTGGTGAGCACTTGTCCTCTGAAAGTCAAGGCTCTTTATCAAACACCAGAACTTAGGTCTCATCTTAGCCATTGGTTTTAGCAGATGTTGGAGGCAATAACCTGTAAATGCAGATTCAAATTCTTTTTTTTTTAATCTATTGAATTTTAAATTAGGTACTTTGATCCTATTTTAAGTTTTTCTTTTCTGGCAAGTATATAGGGCAACTAACTGATAATAGTGAAATTATTAAAAGGGTGTTTCTGCAAAACATACAATCTCAGGTAGCAGAAATTCCTGCTAATGTCCAATAATACATTTTCAGGAACTGAATTATGAAAACAGAAGTTTATTTTCAGCCTTATACTACATAACTGTACAGTCTATACTGTAACTGTTACAGTGTTTTCTATAATAGGGGTAGTTCACTGTGGAATTTCTAATCTTGATTAGTATCAAATTTCAGAAAATATCTAGATTTTACTTTCTGGATTTTATATGAACACTCTTGTCATCAGTAAAGAACACTAATTCTTCCAGATTTGTTTTATGATGTAATTTTTTGTGAACTGCCTTTTGTCTGTACAAATATTTTTTCTTAGCAGTGAATATTGTTAAGCTAAACATAGATTTATTAGTTTTTAATGAAGATGTTTTATTTGATCTGTCCATAATGCCTTGGTATTAGATTAATTTGCCCTTTTCCAAGCCAATTTATGTCAGAGGTTTTTCATTACAGCATAGAATTTAGAATGAATGAACTTGGCAATCAGTGATGTTAATAGTTCATAGAAATATGCATTAAGAATGTGTTAGGAGTATAACTACATATCCATTTATAATTTGCCCAGGTCTTTTTAGGTGACTTTTCTGTATTTTGGGCTCTCTGGATTGATAGGGACCTAAGTTAGTTCACTATGAATGGTATCAGAAGGGAGTTAATGATCCTCAGAGTCCTAGTTCTTCCTCTTTTCCCTCATTATTATAGCAGTGAGAAAGTTATTTTAGTATTTTCTAATTTACCTATCCATCTGCCCTTCTCCTGACAGTCTGTATAGATCAGTTCAACTTCGGTGATACATAAATGTGACTCTATTAACCTCTTTAGGAAAAGACAGTCCCTGTCAAATGCATAAATGTACTGTCAAAATGACAGGTTGGATGCGGTTCTGAATGCTGTTTATAGGATTTTATTTACCACCGGTGACTTCTGGTTTATAAACTACCTGGTGTGGCTGGACTCTTATTTACTATGTGGATAAACTGTACACCCATCAAACTTAGACCTAGTTTTAAGCAGAGTGCATGTCTATTGTTAAATTATGCTGTGAACTGAGGAATTTTAGACAGTCTGCAGTCATGTAAAAAGACATTTATTAACTCTTTGTGAGGAACACGTATATTTGAATAAATATTTTTGTAACATTCTAAGGAAGGCCACAGTGTTTGGAAAGAATAAGATTAAAAGACTTTGGTTTAATTTGAAATATTTCTGGTTGGATTTTAATCATATTTGGATAAAAGATGACATAGTAACTTTAAATAATATAAAAATATCTTGTAAGCTATTAATATAGCATTTATTGTTGTCAGCATTAATATATACCTGTCAGCATTAATACAGCTTTTATTGTTCTTTTTTTCCCCGTGGACAAAACTTTTATATAAAATCACTTTCCTAGTTTATACCTGATAAAAGTTTCAAGCAATACTTATCCATTTTTGGGCTATGTGCAAAAATTTGCAAACCAGTCAGGTACTGATGCCAGATATGGCAGTAGACACATTTGGGAAAAAAACCCTCTCAACAATGCCACAAAATATTATTTCCTAATGTGCTGTGAGGTTTCAAAATTCAGCCATCCAAATATGTGAAAATTCAGTGAGGAATAGAAATATCTAGTTTTTCATACTGAAAAGTTCAAAATATGCAGTTAAATAACAGTTGCTCTTAGCTAGATGAATTCATTTGAATAAGTTCTTTCTCAGATCCAGTAATTCCCAAGCAAGGTTTTTGGTCTGTTTGATTTATGATAGATTTAGTGAAAAGACTGGAATAGCTTAACAAATTATGTCTTCTTTTTTCTAATCATTTCCTAGCTGAGTGTTATATGACATTGACTATTTTCTATTGATCAGAACTATTTTCACACATGGGCATGTCCTCACCTTCTAGTGAACGGATGAAAGCCACTGAGGGGAGGATGGTGCAAAGCTTCTGCTTTGGATCAGGGGAAAGGAAGAATAGACTGAATGAATTCGAGGTTTAAATTATCATCACAGGAAGTAATACCTTTACCTATCAGTAGAGAAGGTGTATGGCAAGCAGCTTGAAAGTGACCCTAAGTGATTACTTCCATTTACAAATGTCATTTGCCTCCTAGGGCTGCTTTCTAAAAAAAGAGAGGATGGGAAGGGACTGCTAAACTTGAAGAAACTTCCTGCAAAGCCACCAGACTGGAAAAGAGGTAGTTTTGCCTGAATCTATCCTGCTTCACTAAGCCAAATGGCTTGAAAAGGTACATTGTACTCTGACGTTTTCCTGTTCTAATTTATTCAGTTGACATCAGAAATGTGATAAAGAAACCAGTCAAGGATGCCATGCTTTGTAAACAGTGCAATAGCCAAGTGCCATTAAGGACTTGGAATTAGAAGGTAGTGCACGAATTTCTCATCTCAATTAACAGGCACAGACCCTACAGTGAAATCTCAGTCTTTATTAGATATACAAAGAACTAAATTTGTGCTAATTCTAAGAATTTCTTTAAATTGCTCCAGGTGAAAAGGGATGTTCTAAAGGTAATAAAGCCTGTTTTTCAGATATGTAGATCAGTAGAGACTTCTTATGAAAGTAGGATATTTGGAATGTGAAGTTAACTCAAGGTTAAATCTTTCCCATTTCCTCCTCTTATTGAATCTTTCCAGAATCATTTTTTCTGCTGGGGCAGATGGTTCCTTAACTGCAGGGCTGATGCTGCTTCTGATCACAGGGGAAAAGTTTTTTGGAGTAAAAAAAACACCAAACAGATGGTGAACACTGAAAAAAGAGATGTTTGCAAACATCCTGATGTGTCTGCAGGACAGTGACAGAGAAAGAGGTCTGCGTGGTTGGGGCTGACCTTATTCCTCTGACTGGGGAGGGAGGATTTGATAGAATGGTTCATAGTTTTCCATCTTTCCCTCTTTTATGGCAGTGTGCAACTACAGGTGTGGCTTCTGCACCTTAGTAGCTGCAAAATATACCTGAAGGAAAAATTCCTTTCTTCCAAAGCTAGTGTGTCCTAGTTTTCAGGTGGTGTCCAGAAACAGCATATTTGCTCTTTGATGTTTTTTAATGATATGTACTTTCAATAATGCTTTCAAACTCCTTATTTGTAAGAATTCTTGCCTTAAAATTGTTTGGCTTTGATGAATGCAAATGTGATAAAAACCTTAAAAGTATGTTAGCATTCAGAACCACCATAACCTTGCTTAAATACTGTATGCAGTGAATGTAAATAATTTTAATATATCTAAATGTATAGTGTGCTGTTTAAAAAGGTGGTCTTCATATAGTTTCACATAAGTTCTGCCTATTCTGCATCCCCGCACTTGTTCGCACAAGTGACAGAATTTACACAATTAAATCCATTTATTCTGGTGCAGTACTGTGAGAGCTCTGTGCCAAAACTACTCCTTCGTATCCATTATTTATAACTACTTTTTGTCTTTTCTGTATTTGTGCTGTGTCATAAAGAAACTGAAAATACAGCTCTGACTGCACCTAATTAAACAGGGAAACAAAATCTCATTGTTAAAAATGTTTTGTTTTTCTTTTTTTGCTAATGGCAGACACTTTGAACAGTTTTTCTTGTTTTCCATCTCTGGTTGCCTATCAATGTTGAGGGCAGTGCCTTTGCCCAAAATTTAACTCTTTTTCTGAATATGTTTCTAGGTTTATCTGGACAAATACATGCTTAAAAAACCCAAGACACACAAAACCTCTCAGAGTAAGCAAAATAATTGCTGAGAACTTGCCAGAATTTTTTTTTCTTTTCTTTTTTTCCTTTTTTTTTTTTTTTTTAATCTGCTACCCCAATAATAGTGTGAAGGAAAAGGTTTTAGTGAGTTTAGTATTTTTTACTCAAAGCTTGTAGAAATTAATACCTTTGTCTCCGCAAGTGTCAAAACATTAATTTGTGTCAAGAACATATGCTTTCAGTACTTAAAACAAGCTTGGTTTTGTGCTGTTGCTCTGCCTTGTTAGCACTTACACTTCCATTGTCTGGAAAGGTTGCCCCTCTCTACTATGCAGCAAAAGGACCAGGCATAATTTTGCCATGGATTGAATGTGTGTAGCGAACAGTCATTCCTGGTGGAGAAAGGCTGAGCCTCCTGCCATTGTTCTCTTGACAAATAGTGAGTGTCCTCCCTTTCCACTGTCTGACCTTGACTAATTGTGGAGAATTGGTGCAGCTGTCCCTGGTTTATTCTGCGCTGCAACACAAGGGCATGTAAGAAACTTTAAGCTGCCATCATAAAACTCCAGTTTGAGGACTTCATCACAATGCGTAGTGCTCACTTGTTTTGTTGTGTGATGTTTAGTATGTTGCTGATTTCTTCCTCTGATAGCATGTTTTAGAGTCATGCTGTGTTTTCTTCTAACTTGCCCTTGTATGTATTTCAGACATCTATACTGAGAGAATAAGGGTAACAGTATATTTCTAAAATAGCTGGATAAAATCACATGGAAAAATATTTATAAAACCATCAATTAAAAATAATATGGAAAATGAAGCTTATCTAGAAAGTGAGTGGAAAGGCATGTTTGTACTTTTCTTTTTTCTTATTACCATCACAATCTATTGTTGCAAATTCTTTTGGTAGAAAGCTTCAGTATATTAACTTGGAAACTGAAGAATATAATCAGAAAAAGAAGTACCATGTGCATATTAATACAGGGATAAAATTTTCAGATGATGTTTTTATATATTGAGCCTAATTGAATATTTTAATTACTGTGTATATCAAAGCAAGCAAAATTATTTTCTTGTACAGGTAATTTTCCATAATACAGAAAGTGGTTAAGCATATATTGATAACAATATGATATGCAGTTAATGTAACTAGACAATTTTACTAGAAATGTTCTGAGATTTTTTATAGCTTTATTTACTTAATTAGGGTAAAAATTTATTTTGTGAGGAAGGAAAATTCATTGTACCTGCACTATTTTAAAGTCACACTTAGCTTTTAGCATTAGAGGTAAATTGACTCGTGTTTAAATGGTAAATGGATCTCACATTTGGGCAAAATTAATTCACACAGAAAGATCTACTAGCTTGATTTATTTAAAACTGAACCTAGTTCAATAAAGTCCAGTTTTCAGCCACTGTGCCTTTTCAGTCACACTGCTTCTCAGTGACAGATTCTTTTTATAGAATAAGCAGATTTCTATTAAAAAAATCATTCAGAAGTGAGGGGCCTTATATGTCTGCCCAACATATAAGTCTCTCCAGAATAAAGAGAACTTCTGGGTCCTTGGATTGTGTTACTGCCAACAGGATTACTGTTCAAGGTAAACTCATGAAAAAGATTGGGAAAACCAAGTAAAATCTCTACTAGAAGACCTGCAGGAAGACAAATTTCAGATTCAGTGGCAAAATACGTATTGAAGGAATGCAAGTAGTGGATGAATTTTCAGAAGTGATGAGTATTTGGTGGCTTACATCACCCTGGGCAAGTCTAAGTCAAAAAAAGGCTGGCAGTGTAACACCTGACCCCATGGGCTGTTTTCCTGGATCTGCTCCAAAGAGTGTAATTTACCTCAGAGAGTGGGAAGACTGGCAAAATTTTGGTCAGGAGCTCTTTCTCCCACAAATACTCTGCCATCATTACCTGTGCTGATGTTGCTTACTGCAAGGAAAGAGTGGCAACACATGGCTTAAAGTACTGCAAGGAGACATTTCAAACATGATTGTTCCAGGTTCCTGGTAATGTGCTAGAAAACAGGATTCCCTTTAAACTCTCTCATGTCCCTGCTAGTCAGACCTGTGCTAGGACAGCCTTTAGTACCACCTTATGACCTGCTTAAAACATTTTCAGTGAAAATAAAATTTGAGAAATATCCAGCCTGAATGATATGACTTGACAAGTCATGACATGACATGATAAGATTCGGTAGTCTTATGGCAATGGGGTACAACTGTGATGAGGAAGTGTTTCCTTGGTTTGACCTGAAGGCATGATGGCCATTTTTCTCCTCACCCTTCATAAGAGCTTTCTGATGACCGTGATCCCTCCCTAACTTTCTGTGCAATGGATGTAACAACCTCATATTATCTGACAACCTCTTTTTGACTTCTGAAAATTATTAGACCTTGAAATTTGGAGCAAGCCATCTTGAAAAATACTTTGCCAGATGTTGAAGGTGGTTGAGTCACTTTTTAATGGTCCATATGTAGAAAACAAAGCTTATTTTAAATCCTATAACATCAGCAAAATAAAATTATACGTATAAATAAAATTGTTGTTACTGGTAACTATCTGTTATCCCCCAGGAGCAGTGACTATCTGTTATCCCCCAGTATACCAGGGCTCTGGTGTACCCATGCTGCTGGAGGTGAACTGACAGCCTAGGGCCTTTCTGAGATGTGGAGCTCCCAAGATCTCAAACTCCAACCTAGCTACCCAGTAGGCAGCTAAACCCTGTGGCCCTGGTTGTAGGTCCCAGGTACAAAGTCCTTGATCAACAGTGCCAGGTTAAGTCCTGCTTGAAGCTGCAGGTTGTTGGTTTTGCGTGACGGCATGCTGCCTTCCTGCTTGTGAGAGCACAGATGTTGCAGGAAGTGACTGGCTCAGGGACATATTAGAAGCTCAGTGAGCTATTCTTCCATTTTATATAGAGTTAAAAAAGATAAAAGGCTGCAATATGCAAAGACAAGGGATATTTTCAATCCTGTTCACACTAACAGTCTAGCTGCTGCAAAGGCACTGCAGGGGCACGTGGGAGTGTTGCACATTAATTGGAAGGTGTTCTGAAGAAGGTATCTTTAATCCGACATTGTGGCCAAACACTTTATTCTGTGGAAATGCACACACCAGATGGTTTTAACTGTCAGTGATTTAGATTTTCTGTTGTGTGTAGATTAGAACATGATTAGTAAGATGCCACGGTTGTGCTTCCTGTCTTCAAGTACTGTGTGGATTTTGATTTCAAGCACAGAGAAACAGGCTGACTGAAGAAAGTGTTCAGGGACAAAACAGACAACATGCCAGCTTTTTTGCCTTTTTCACTTCTGTCTGCCCAGCAGAGAGCTAACATGGGGGAGAAACAAAGGAACAGAGTGATAGTATTTCAGTGTTGTGTTTAGGTACAGCCTTGCACACTTTTCAGCTGTGCCCAGCAGTGTAGTACTGGCTGACTGGTGTCTGATTCTGGGTCTCCTGAGTGTTGTATCCTAGCAGTCTTAGACATGTAAATCATCAGATAGGGCCTGCTGGATTGTGTCTGGAAAACGGGAGTCCTTGGGATACTTATATCTTTTTGTTTCTTCATAGAGGATATGGAAGCTTAAGACAAGTAATGCTTCCAAGAAAACTTGCAGGTCTAAAATAGTGCCTCTTCTGCTTCTTTTTCCCTGGATATCTATTCACTAGTTCTTTTCATTCCTTCATTTTCTAATATTCCATCTCTGCTCCAGTCAGAGGGGCCAGCCGGTATTTTTTGAGCTTTTTTAAACTTTCACTTCCTCAGGAAAGAAAACAGAATCACTGGAGATCTAAACCAGAGCAACAGTGAATGCAGGTTATGAGCAATGTTGAAACAGCTACTGTGTTTTACAATTTGGCATAATAGAAATAAAAAAGGTTTTTAAAAATGAACCCAATTTAAATACAGGTTTTCTGTGTCCTCTCTCATAAAAGATTGTTTAATATACTAGTAACTTGCCTGCTTCTGTTCTAAGTTCATGGCTTCATTTGTGAGGAGTATGGAGCAGGACTGTAATCTTTGCATTGCAGGGCTTCAGACAGCCTCCCCAAATACTCTAGATATATTGGGAAGTATTGGTGATAATATTCCATAGCTGAACTCTGGTTTTTATGTTGAATAATCCCCCTGAATTCTGACTGTACCATATGCGTGTGTTCTTTATGTCTGGAAACACAGCCAGAATGGCTTTCAGAATGCGGCACAGAAGTTGAAAACTGAAGAGGTGAATTTTTTATTTAGGAATGAATACTAGCATTAATTAGTTAAGCCTTGAATAAAATAACAGGTTTTGTGAGCTTATCGTGCAGCTGGGCACATCTAAACTCTCCTATCCTGAGTGTTTTGGGGCAGCTTTATTTATTTATCAAGCAGAAGTGAGAATCAGGAAGATCACATCTTTTCTTGGTGTTACACAGCCTGAAGTGTTTATGGCATCCCATGCACAAAGACAGATATGCATACAAAAGTAGGGATAACATGCAAAGGATTACAGAAGAGCTAGCTAAACTATTTGATTTTCATATGTACAGGCACATGACATGACTTTAGCACAATGAATCTGTTTCATAAAATCCTATGCACCATATTAACTAGAAATTCAATTAAAGCCTTGCCTTTGCTTCCATATAGAAGAGGGATTGGCATATTTAGATTTAATGCTTCTAAGTTCTCTTCAGGAAAACAAAGCATCAAACAGAGTTGGAGTGCAATTTTTCTAAGTAGAAGACAGTACTGCTCAGAGACAGAAGACAAATTATTATGTGTCTGGTTTCTGCAAATCTTGCTTCACGGGAATTGTAAAAGCAAAGTGCTGAGGAAGACATGCAAGGGTTAATATAATTTCCATTCCAGCGAGTTTTGCTTGCCATTATTTTCTTTTTCTTTTCTCCCTTTTAACTGATTCATAGCATAAAATCTTCCTGGACACCTAATTATCAAGCCAGCTCACAGTCACAGCTGTCTGCTTGGAGAACCCATTAGATGCAGCAGTTGAAGCCTCCATAATTCCCCAAACTTCCCGGTTGTGAATATTAAGAAAAGATTTTTACATGTCATATGCAATTCGGAGGTGGTGTGAATGGCGTTGGAAATGACGAGCTCTGAATGCTTGTCCATCACTCCATTCACTGGTTACAGGTGGTCTCATTTTCCACTTTCAGATATCGGCTAGCTATGACAGCAGGCACTTAATTTGCATGTTCGACAGACAACAAACGGCCCTGTGCATGTCAAAATAGGTGGTGATGCGTGACAGTTCCTACACAATACTGTCTCCTCTTTGCTTGACCTTTGACCTCCCTGCATGTCTTCTTTCACAATCAGAAAAAAATGCACTTTTCGTCTTTGGAATAAATTTGATACCAAATTGATTATTTTCCTTTCTTCTTTTTATTCTTCTTTTTCCTCCTCCTCCACTTTTCAAGTATGCATGCATCCAGGCTTTCATCTTAACGGCTACAAAACTCTGCCAGAAGAGTCTCATAAAATTTAAAAATACGCAAGCAGTGAGAACAGGAAGTGCCTTGTTAAAATTCATTGTAGTTAAATTGCTTGAAAGTTCTTTGTAAATGCAAATATAACCTTTAAAAGAGACCTTAAGTTGGGTTAATATTTGTTAAAAATAAGATTTTTTTAAAAAACCACAAAAGTGTTTTATATTAATTTTTTCCCCAGGCTGTATATCCATCTTTATATGTGCAAGTTGAGTAGTTTAGTATGCATTTCAACAAAACATTCCTCCAGTGTTTTTATGGCTGCTGTGACATGTACTAATGTTAAGTAACAAGAATTAGTCTTCCAGGATCATTAGAAGCACACTTAGACTTTAGAGTTTTATTTAAGTTAAAATGCAAAGAAGTGATTAAAGTGCAAAAATGTTTGAATGATGGCAGCATTGTGCACTTTATGATGTTATTCAGTGTTTGGTTCCTGGAAGTTGTAGCCTTTTGTGTGTGTTACCTCCTAGTTAAATCACATTAAAGGGAAAACTAAGATGAGGTGGATTCAAACACAGCTCAGCATTGCAGAGTTCACCCAAGAACCTGAATTTTAATTCCAATGATACATGTTCCCCCTTGTCTAACCAAGAATGACCATAATCCTCTCACAGATCTTATCTGAGCTGCAGCCCTTGTTTTAATTAAGAATTAAAGCATGACAGCAGATAATCACACCTCTGGGGTGTTACAAGCCTTGTGATGTGGTTATGTACCCATTATACCAAGGGGATGATTATTCTGTGATAACCCCACCCCTAAGGAGTCATCCTGTCCTGGCCTCAGCAATGGGCAAAGCACCATTTGTTGCTGTTGGCTTCAAGCATCAAACTGGATCAGCAGTGCATAGTGGGCTGATCATAGGTGATAATGGACTAGTATGTCTTTTCTGTTGTTTTGTAATGTATCACCTTTAGGGTTTTTAGACCATGAGAAGACTTAGCAAGTTGTAAGCATTACTTCCCCCACCAGGGTAAAATCTCTTTCATGAAGCAGCATCTGGTAAAATTTGATGGATAAGGAAATTCAGTAATAATTTGAGATATGAGATGGTTGCTTTGGTGTGTAGCTGAAGCACTTAGAGTGTTACCTTAGTGAGTTTGTTCTGACTTTCTTGTTCCGTAATAACTTTACTGTCAGTTTGGATAGTAGCTGTAGCCACCAGACCAGCTAATGCTCCTCAGGAGCATTGAAATACTCGAACATAGTTGATCAGTTAAGAGCTTAGGCCATAAATACAATTTACATGTGAAGTTAAGTATGGCATAGAGCATGGCAATTCTTTCACCAAAACGTATTTCTATGAAGAATATTAATCATGGCATTCACAGGTGGGCTCAGAACCACATTTTAGGTACTGATCCACATAAATCCTAGGTGGAAATGAGGGAACCAGTGCTGAGACATGAGGCAGTCCCAGCTTTTAGCTCCAAATGGTGCTGTGACAGAGCTACATCACAGCACCTGCTCTGCGTGTTTCAGTTGGTGAATGCAAACACTGGTTTCCTTTCAACAGGAAGGTTTGTCAGGAAGATAAAAAATGAAAGGGAAGGAAGGATGGCCATATTTCCTGTCAGTCAGATTGTCTGCTGCTAGCTCAGGAAGGTATTTTAGTCTTTACCTTTAGTCTTTACCTCTATCCACTGGCATCAGCAGAGACACCAACTGAGGAAACAACTGTTTTGCTTAGAGGGAAACAGTTGTTCAAGCTGAGCTGCTCTTGGATGACATTAACTAGTTCACTGAACTGCCAGCTCTGCTCTAGTCCAGGAAGACACTTATTTCTGAAGTTAGATCTTAGACTTTAAGGTCTAATGACCAGTGAGGCTGCAGCAGTTTGTGATGGGGGAAGTTTTGTGGAGGAATTGGGTCTGAGGCACCTGGAGTAGCTTGTTCTGGCCACTGTAAAAATAGAAAGGCTTGAATTGCAGTAGAGAGGAATGCATGCTCTCACTTTCAAATCTTCTATATAGTTTTTTTTTTCATGTCAAAGCATTGCTAAACAGTAAGGTGGTCTCATGTTTTTTACTGCTGATCATGGATTTCTCAACAGACATATCATAGGTGCCAATATCAGCCTAACAGGCTGTCCAAGGGCAGCTGATGCACAGGATATTGTAGACTGAGGTGGAGCTGAAGTATCTGCCCAGGTGGACATAAGCCAGGAGTCATTAGTTTCTCAAGGGACTTACCAAGTGAGGCTCAGGGCTCTGCTAATGGATACCCAGCATCTGCATCTGACTTTTTGTGTCCAGTCATCTTAGAGCACAGGTAAAGAAGGGAGACAAGCACATGTTGTGCAGTGGTCTGTCTTAAGTGGATAGATTACAGAATTATATCTTTGGAGAGGACGACATATATTCTGAGACATAAAGAAGGGAAGAGGGATGCAGCCAGCTTTGATATGATGAAAGATACCTTATTTTTCTCTCCTCCCTCCTCCCATCCTATAGTAACCTAGCCAAAGCTGAACTATATGCATCATTAGTGATGAAATAAAACCAAGAGGAATGTGCAATAGCTCATGCTCTGTCAGCTGTGTTTTCTTATGCATTTGCTTTTAGCATGCATCTTGGCATACTCTGGATGGATACACAGCTTTCCCATTAGAAATTCACCCCTCTAGTTGTAAGAATTTGTAATGAGAAATCAGAGCCTAAGTGAAGTCCCAAAGAAGAGTGGAATTGCTTTTCCAGAAATTGTTTCCAACATGGTTTGATAACCAGCTTATTGGTTTCTGAAATTGTATTTCTTCCTTGATTTTTGTGAAAAAAATAGGCCCAGCGCTCATCTGTCCAACCCGTAACTGGATGACCATTGCTTGAAATTTTACTTTTACATATAATTTCTTGGCTTGTCATTTCTCATCCTTGCTTGGGAATATCTTACTCACTAAGGAAGGCACAGGTTTTTTAGGATTTTAGCATTGGAGCTCTGATGAGTTTTGCAAGTGTTTCTGGATGTCTGAGGCTGTAAGGTAATGAATTTTTCAAAACTCTGGGTGAATTAGACCTTATCACTTTAAATGGAAACAGAATTGAGAAGATAAATTTACTGTTAACTCAATTAGTAGAAAGTGATATAGTAAAGCAATAGGAACCAAGACAAGTCTAGTTTATTTTCTTAGCTCTCAGGAAGGTAGATATAAGGCTTGAAAGTTATTGGTAATCTTTCTGTTACAAAAAGACACCTTTATAGTAATGTTGCACTTATTACCACCTAGTGCACTGAAGTACAACATTTAATAGCATTCCATTGCCCCTGAATATATTTGTGTGGGATTGCTTATCATTGTGCAGTCTTCGTGCTCATTAAAAGAGGGTAATTTTTATGGTCTGCTTACTACAAATCTTTTTTTTGAAAATTCTTTCTGATGTAACTTCTCTGGCTAAATAAAGAGGAAAAGTAAACTGTGACAATTGTTCTTGGATCCATGGGTGACATAGTTCCATCTACCTGTCTTTGTCCTTTCAATCCAAGGATGAATATCAATTAATGATTGATTGCTAAAATTCATTAAAATGTCTTTTGCTGTAAGTTTGCCATATTTCTTTTTGATTTATTTTTAATTGTAATTGAATAGTAAATTTAAATTAACAAATAGGAAATTTACAGTCTACTTACATGCTAAGTACAGTGCAGAGATTCTTCAATATGGAAAAGGACAAAAACAAGAGAGGCAACAACCATAACATCCAGAAAGAAAGCAAAGCAAGGATTTGTTTTCATTCTGTTTTGTGAAAGCTGGTATAACAAGTGCAACACAGATGCATCTTGTTTGAGGTTAGATTTTATGTTCCCCTTTCAGAGATCTGAAGTAGGCATTGTCTGATCAGTGCCTACCTCACTGGAGCATTTTATAGGTCTTGAAAAACTTTTCTTCAGTGAGAACAATCTCAAAAATTTTAATTTGCATGAAGTTTATTTCTGTTTCAAAAGGAAAGATTGGGTTTTTTTTTTTTTAGTTGCTCTAGCATAGTTGAGGTTTGTTCTCACTTGTTAAAATGATAAGATCTCTGCCCTTGTCTTTATTTGTATCTATGGCTTGAATGAAGGAAGTAGTTCTGTTCCTCTTTCTTCTCTCCTCAAAGAATTTGACATAGAAGCCCTGGAGCACCAGGATACCAAATCTACCGTGCAACAGCCTTGGGAAACTTAACAAGATTCAGAATTTGAATAAGAAAACATGCATAGGTGGGACTTATCTATCACTTTAGATTCCTGTGTCAGCTTTAAGTTCACTAAGCTCCTTCTGTAATCAGGAGATAGAGTGTGATTTGTTTCAGAAAAGGATCAAAGAGACCTGGGGGAAATCTCCCACTGTCATGTGAGAGAGTGTAGAACACTGTCTCTGACTAGATGCCAAACATTCAGATGGAAGTTAGACAAGTTCTCTTGCACATACTTATTTTGAGTGTACACAGATAGTACTCCTCTGTAACAGGTAAGTCCTGAACAGAGTATGTGAGAGATGGAGTTAACGTGTGATCATGGAATCACAGTAATTTGTTGGCTTAGGTTGGAGACTCACATGCAGGCCATGGGGGATGCAATCATGAAATGATTAGTAAAGGGCAACCAACAGATAGTTGTAAGTTGCATTATTAAAATACATCTTCTAGGGTTATTATGAAGTGAGAAAGTCTGATGATGTCTTGATTATAATTTCCAAAGTACGTAGAGACAAAGAACTTTACCCTTCATGCTCCTTCATGAATGGTGTCCTGGAGTGACTTTATGATGCTTGTATCCCCAATTATCTGTTCTGTGTATTGTGTTCTGTACCTTTAAAACTGATTCTGAGAGCAAAACAGGGAAAGAAGAAAAGGAAAGAAAAAGAAAACACTTAAAAAAGAATTAAAAGAAGAGAAAAGATCATCCAGATTCTCCTAGAAGTCGGTTTCACTATCAATGAGAGCAAAGTTAAGGGACCTGCTCAAGAAATCCAGTTCCTAGGAATAAAATGATAAACAGCATCAAATTCCCACTAATATCATCAACAAGATCACAGCCATGTCTCCACCAACCAACAAGAAGGAAACACAAGCTTTCTTAGGTACCATAGGCTTTTAAAGAATGCACACTCCTAAATACAGACAGATTATGAGCCCTCTCTACCTAGTTATCCGCAAGAAGAACACTTTCCACTGGGGCCCTGAACAGCAACACGCCTTTGCCCAGATTAAGCAGGAAATTGCTCATGCAGTAGCCCTTGGCCCANCCCAGTCAGGACAGACCCAGATTTGAAGAACGTGCTCTACGCTGCAGCCGGGAGCCATGGCCTGTCCTGGAGCCTTTGGCAGAAGGTACCTAGTAAGACATGAAGCCAACCACTGAGATTCTAGAGTCGAAGCTACAGAGGGTCTGAAGCCAGCTACACTCCAACAGAAAAAGAAATTTTAGCAGCCTATGAAAGAATCCAAGCCATCTCAGAGGTGATTGGCACAGAAGCACAACTCCTGGAAACCCGACTACCGGTGCTAGGGTGG
>WBMY01007253.1:281032-308216 GCA_013397315.1 Donacobius atricapilla | reverse complement strand
GGGGAATGTCAGGGTGAAAACCCTGTCAGGTGAGGTGTTCTGACCCCTCTCTTTGGCTTGCTGACAGGTGGAACAGGTGATCCTGGTCCCCACTGTTGCAGTGCAGGGGCTACAGAGTGCCAGTTTAGCACCTTAACATAAATTTGCATTTATTTTCCATTGGCAACGCCCCCAGCTTATTGAACCCCAGCATTTCGTCTGGGTGGAAGCAGCGCAGGCATGTGGATCTCTGCAGTACAGTGTGGGCTGTCTGGAGCTTTAGTGCTTGTGATAAATGCATATTGTATGATTGCCTTTTCGCAAATATTAAAACTATACGTGTTATGTTTGAAAGTAATGTTGCATTAATCCTTTTTTTTTTTTTAAGTAATGTTGTGGTAATCATTCTAACTAGTGTGTTAAATATAGTTTCAGGCTGTAGCATAATATTAAAATAGAAGCCATGTGATGTAAGATACTTTTTTGTGACCAGCACAAAGAATAGATGAGATAACCAAGAAATCACCCAGAGATAACAGCAAGAGTTATTGCCTCCTCATCAGAAAAGACAAACATCATCCCACCTTTTCTCCAGTCTTTAAGGAGCTACCAGGATTAAGGGGAAAAAGTTGACAAAAACCAGAGAAAACCCTAGTTTGCAGGCAATTTATGCATCATGTATGAGGTATATGAATATGCAGCAGGCTATGGCTTTTAAGGGTCAATCTTTTGTTCACAAGGCATGCTCTTGGGGATTCATGTCCCAAGAGCATCCAGACATCTGTAATTCTTTGCTTTTTGTTGTCCTAGCTCTGGTTGCCCAAATTCTCATTGCTCTAATTTTTATTATTGTTTTTAGAACTATTTTATTACGGTTAAACTTTTAAAATTTTTAAACGAGTGACGGGCGTTTTTCACTGTGCCTGTGGCCGAGCTTGAGCTCCCGAAGTGCTCTGAGGGATGTACCTGAAAGGCTCTGTGCCTTTCCCTGTCACAGGAACATGCTGTGAGGTCTTCGATTTTCTCAGCCTATGAAGAGACATTTGTGTGAATTTCTCTCCATATCTCAAAACAAAAGATTGGTGGTATCTGCAGACATCTGCATTTTGCCCTTGGTAGGTAGAAAGGGACAAGTGCCTGAAGCATTTCTCTGCTTGGCAGTGAAATGGTTCTTTTTTTGGAGGAGATCCCCATAATCAGCATTATCATCCTTATGGGGATTTTTGCGTCTGTTTGTGACTTGTGTGGACTGAGGAGTGCTTTTAGAAGGGTGGAAGTGAGTGGGAACAGGCATTTATCACTGGTGTTTTGCCTTTTTTTTTTTTTGGTAAAACCATTTTCTTTTTACCAGTTCTTCAAAAGATATTTTGTGGGACCAGTGTGCAGGAAGGGATTTGGTGCACTGGATCCCACTTGACTCAGAGGCTTTGGTGAAGCACCTGCTTCAGTGAACAAGAACGTTTTTGTGATGCTGTTGTTGTGTGTTTTCATCCTCAGCAACTGTCAGGATCTGCCTACACTGAGAGTTGCTAGTTTTGGATCATCCTTCTAATTTTGGTTTCATTTTTGTAAAGCTGGTGACTTGAAAAAAAGTGAGGCATTGGGGTGATTTTTTTTTTGTTTGGTTTGCTTTTTTAAATACGGTTTTCAGTTTTATTGGATTTTGCCCATAGCAAGGTAAAAGCTAGAAAGCTGTAATATTCAATTCTTTAATTGCTGTAGCTTAAATCCAGATTCTCTGTTGTTGCAAGGTTAATTCCTACTTGCTTGTCCGGAGTGACTGCTCAAAGGTTCTACTGAAAGCATGTTGAAGGAAATAGCATTAAAATGATTGAAGTTACCAATAAAGCAATGTGTTCTGCAGTATGTTCTCTGCCAAGGGAAGTACACGGTATTCAAGCAGGCCAGTGAATGACAAAACGTACCTGTTGCTTTAGAAAATGAGTTGATCCGCAACTGAATTTCAGTATTTTTCCTCTGATGGAGATATGTATTAAAGAAAAAATATTCCCCAGGTGGATTGGGATGTGGCTTTTAACCACTGGTGAACGTTTTTCATCACTTAAAATTCCATCCCGCATGGTGATGTATTTCCCTTTGTACAGAGCATTGTTGTCACTGTCAAAGGGAGCTTGGCAAGCCCTTGGCTTTCTTTCCTAGCATTATCCTTTTCCTTCTCGAACCCATTTTGTTTGCTCCCGCGTGGTGGTGATTTTCTTGCCGTTTCGAGCAGAGCTGATGCCAGCCCCTCCGTTTCTCTTGTCTGGGGCTTCTGATGTGTTCAGGGTTACAAACAGCAGAAACCCGAGGTTTGAATTTTTAGTTGCCAGAGCTGGTGATGCACTGAGCATTGAATCCACACAGGGAGCTGCGACTTGAGGGTCTAAAATAGGCTGGCTGAGGACTGACGCTGATCCTCAGTTATGGTACCTAATTCCATTTGGCATTTAGGGTTAGTGGGCGCTGAAATACCTGAATGGTTCATAAGTGTCAGGTAGAGCTTGGCCTGACACCACTGGCCCCAGGGCAGCACTGCTGTTCATTTGGTTTTGTGGTGAAGTGAAAACACTCCTGCGCTNATATAAAATATATATATATAAAAATGTATGACTTATATTGATAGTGAGTGTTGTGAGGAGTTACAGCCGTGGGTAGAATTTCTCCTGCGGCTCAGGGTGCAGGGCAGGGTGCTGTGGGTGTGCTCTGCAGCCAGAGCTGTGCTGTGGGTGCCGAGCCCCTGTGTCAGGGCAGCCCTGGGTGCTGCTTCCTCTTGTAGCTCTCACAAATGCATGTTACATTATTGGCTTTTCACAAATATTAAAAGGAACGCTGTATGTGTAATGTTGGGATAACTTTGCTGCATGAATATAGTTTTTATTTCTGTTAATAAAACTTAGAAATAGTAGTGTGATGAATATATCTTAGGCCATAGCATAATATTAAAATGGAGATTATGTGATGTAAAAATGCTTTTATCCATGCAACTAACTCAGAGAATGGTGAAGGCAATTTTTGGATTACCCTGTCTGGATGAAGTTGACAGTGACAGAAACCAGAATCCGAAAGGAAGAATTTATTGACCCTCTGTTATCAGAGAGGGTAAAAACAACAGGATGGGACCACGAGGAGAAATAAAACACATTGATTTAATCTACGGGACGGCATGAAGACAAGTCAAAGGTTAAAACCAAGTAAAAGAACATCTAAACTCAAAGAAATGTTTGAATAGTGCATAATGGTCTATGAATATGCAAGGGGCTAATACAATGGAAAGGGATTTAAAGGGTCTTTTCAAGATGGGAGGTGTGCTTTTGGCTAAATGCCAAGCTCCATCTCTCTGCTGTCCTTTTATTAAACTTTTTAAATTTCACCAAGAAAGCGAACCTCGTTTTTCACATAGCTCTTTTTGGCTCGGCAGGGTTGGGCTGAACGGGCTCTCAGGGGACAAGGCAGGGTGACAATCTCAAGGGACAATCCAGGAGAAGGCAGGGTGGCATCCCTGGCTGTGGGGAGATGGTGCCAGGCAGGGGAGATGGTAGTAAATAAAAGGTTGTTGTTGCCTGTCCTGGCAAACCAGACCACTGGTTTTTATTTGCCACTTCTTCCTTGTACCCACAGCTTAAAAAAAAAAAGAGAATTAAAATCAAGCAACACAAGCTGTCTCTGACATAGGTGTGTCTCATGCTTTTGTCCTGCTGAAGGTAGAAAATTGCCTTTACCTGATGCTCTGAGCTGATTTCTGTCTCTTGGACTTGCAAATGACTGAGGATGCTTGCTTTCTTTCCTCAATTTTAGAAACACCCTGGTATGTTTTAAAAAACCCTCCAGACAGTCACTATTTCAAATTAAGGAAATATAATCACATAGAAGGGCATATGAAAGTCGTATCTGTGTTTATTTATTTTGCTGAGATTGCATTATCATTCAAGCATGAAGCAATGTTTCACTGAAGATTGCTGTATAAACCTATATTGTTCTGTATTATGTAGGAAATATGACATTTCATTACAAGCAGACAGTTATTTTTATAGAGAGCATAAAAAGTATTTTGCCTTTCAGGCACCTGTGGTGAGGGGGTGGGTGTATTCTCAATTTTTCTTCTTATTTTATATATTTTTTTTTCATTCTGAGGTGTGGAAATCTACCTGAAAATAGAAGGCTCTTATTCCAAATGGGTTGTACTCGCAGCTCATTTGTATGGTATTTCCTGCAGAAATGAAGCAGAACACAAGCACAAGCTGCTGGGAAAGGTGTGTGTGAGGGCAGACACTGCCTGAGAGGTGTGGGGGCCATGCCATGGGCACAGGAGCTGGGCTGTCCTCAAAACCCCTCCTTCCCAGCATTTGAGCTCCAGGTTGCAAGCCCAGGTTGTGCTCTGTGGGTTTTTTATCTTCTTCTGTTAGAGCCGGGATTAAATGCTCAGGAGATGCAGTTCGTGTTCGGACTCTGATGTTTATTAGTTCTTACCTACATTACAGTGTCACCAGCTGTGAGTTCTAGCTAACAAAGTGAAAAATGGCTCTCTCTCTAACTCTCCCCAAGATCTTTTAAGCACAAATGGACCAATAATGGGATGACACCTGAATTATTTTTACTTTTAACCCAATAACCAACCACCCCTGTCCCACAATGAGGACTTTTCTCTCCAATTACAAAACACCACCCAGAGCCATGGAGAAGAAGGTGAAAAAGAAGGACTGGCCCCCACCCTAAACCTCCATCTTGCTTTATATATCTATTCTGTATTCTAAACCCTTAAACTCTAAGTTTTGCACCCTGTGCTATCACACACCTCTATTCACACTGCACACCCACAATCCCGGTGCTGTCACTCAATTTTGGGAGCCTTCTCCACGGGCTCAGGTCAATGCAGTGTTTGCCTGGGGGTCAGAGCCTGCCAGCACAGAAATCTGAAATCCTCAGTGCCCAGGGTTCCAGCAGGGCTGGCACTGGGGCACTCCCAGACCCCGTGTGCCCTCGGGGTCCCCACCAGCCTTGCTGCCCTTCTCAGCTTTACCAGCTCACCATGGAGCTAGTGGGAAAGTCCCCTTGTAGTTACTGAGACCAGGCTGTGGAAAGCAGCATTTCTATGGGTGTTTTGGCTTCAGCAAGTCACTTTTTCACCTGTCTTGCAGTCGGGATGTCCCAAGGTGCTGGTACAGACTGCACTTGCTCCCCAAATACATAGTGCTGTACTTGGAAGTGTGTTAATTTCTGAGAGCCTGCTTATGTAACCTCCTTTGTACCAATTTTGCTAGCACAGTGTTGCAAAGCAACTGTAAATACTCTTTGTTACCCAGTAGTTTTGACCCACCACTCTGGAATTTCAGAACTTTGGATCTTACTGATTTTAGTCAACAGAGAGCAAATGTCAATGTTTCATGTGGTTTTAGTCTGCTCTTATCTATGAAGAGGTGGTAGGGAATAGCAAAATGTTTCAAAGCGTGTTTCTAACTGAAGTAGTCAGTGCACTGGTGAACCATGGATGATTCTGAGCAAGGAGCCCTATATTTTTATATAAAATTTGATGGATAGGTGGTGGGATGTGGGCCTTCCTATAATGAGAAACTGTTGTACTTTGCAAGGCTTGACTGAAGTTTAAACATATATGTTTCACTGACAGCACTGCCTGTGCTTTCACGTGAAAGAATTTTTGAAAGCTTTGTTAAGTCATATTTTATTTCTGGTAACTGTGACACCTTTAAGAAAAAAAAAAAATTGTAAGATATGAAGGTTTTTAACCTTCAAAAAATGATAATCATCTTCATCTGTCAGGTCTTGGGCATTCTACCTCTGAGTCTTGTGCCTTGGAACGTGCTACCAGTGGGTTTTCTGTTTCTGTAGATAGCAAACTGGATATTGGTGAATTTATGGGTCTGTGGGAGACACAGTTTTGTATCTCTTGCATCAGCTTTTTGAAAAGAAACTACGCGATATTTATGGCCAGTAATACCACCTGCTAGGTGAAGATAATGGTGCAGACAACAAAAGCTAATAGGTAAAGACAACATCTGGTATGCTGTGCTGGATTGTTTATTCTCCTGTTCCTCTATATGATGGCAGCGGGGATGATTTCTGCTCTTGGAAGCTTCATCCTCTGCTGTGGTATAAAAGTGGCACAAGTAGACAAGTAGTTTGTTCATGTAAGGTGGGCACTGTGTTTTTTTATCAGGGGGATTCGAGCCCCTGGCAAAGATTTTTAAATGATGACTCGTGATTTTGGGTGTCTCACTCCAGTGCTTTTCACCAGTGAGCCTTTCAGAGTGCAGGCATGTTACGAGCCTGGGTGTGTAAGCTCATTTGGAGGGCTTTAAGCTGCACAGGAAAAACTGAGACCCCCAATTACCAAACATGCTTGAATACTTTTTCCTTGGAGTTTGGTTTCAGTCCATGGCATTCCCTCAGTAGTTGTGTGTTTGAGGTTTTAGGTTGTTTTCCAAGCCAGTCTCTCTCCTCTCTGTCTGCAAAGCCTCATTTAATGACACAATGGGGCCTTTTTATGGGGTTGGGGATTTTTTTCTTTTTTTTTTCCCCTGCAGTGAAATTCTGAATTGCAATTTTCATCACTCCTTTGTGTGTTACATCCTGCATGCTGGGCTGGATTCACAGCATTCAGCGGAGTTCTCTGGTTTTCTACCAGCTGAGAATTCGTGCCAGCATTTTTGGCTTCACAGTAAAACCTTTGGAAAGCAAGCACCCTGGGTTTCTGATTGCCGGTGACATCCAGGAGCCGCAAGTGGCTCAGGTCTTGCAAATGTGTGACAAAAGCCCAGCGTGAGAGACGTGGCAATGGGTGGGAAGGTGAAATGCCACGATTTCTCGGCTTTATTGTTAATTCTGTCTCATAATGATGATGCACAGTGAATAAAAGGATGAGTTAAGAAAGAATGTGGCGGGAGATGATGCATTTGAATCTTAGAAGATCAGCTGTGAGAAGGCATGATGCTGCTTGGACATAGTCAGGATTAGCGAGGCTGGAATGTTTCTGCATCCGCCCGGTCAGGCTGTAGTTTAATAAATATTGCATGAGCTGTCATCCTCTGCTTGTTTAAACCGAGAAATCCCTGGCACGGCCGTGGATTGGAAGCGTGTCTTGTATTTCTTTCTCAGGCAGGAGCACAGCGCAGAGCATGATTAGCAATAATACATCTCTGCCTTGCGCCGTGCAAGGACAGGCTCCCTGCGATGTACGAGGGACAGGTGGTAACAGAGTCAGTGGCAAAAACTGAAGCTGGTGAATTGTGCTGGGAGAGGCAGCGCCTGAGATTTCTCAGAATTTAGGGGCCTATTTATCTGGCTGCAGCACACCTTATTTACAGCGGCTTAATCTGCTCGCAGCAGACACAAATGGCCCAGCATCCCATCAAGAGATCCATCAGAAAATCAGCAGCTGACCAGTTGTGAACTTGTCAAAGTGACAAGTGGGCTTGCTGACAGAGATGGCATTTGGGTTTTTTCATTGAAAAAGTGCAGTGGTGGACCATGGCGGATGACTCTCAAAAATGAAAAACACTGATGTGAAAATGAAAAATGTAATCTGAATGTTTCTGAGTTGGCATTTTTACTAGACCATTATTTCCCTTTCTTTTTTCCTTTTGAAAATAAAATTCTTAGATACAGAAAGAGAAATCCACGGGGCACCCCATGTGAGTGAGAAGTTAATTCAGCTCTTCAGGAATAAAAGCGAGTTCACCTTTCTGGCCACTCTGCAACAAAAGGCATCGACTTCTGGAGTTATATTGTCCATCCGAGAGTTAGAGCACAGGTAAGAGGAATTTGTTTCTCCCTCTCTTGCAGCAACAGCATAAAAGATACCAGGTGCTCAGTGGTCTGTTTGGACAATGTGTTGAAATGGTAGATGTAAAATCTAACCTGCAAGTCAGAGCCTTTCTTCACAGTTTGCAATTCGCTACTTTTTTCCTAGTTCTGTTTTTTGGTTATGGGAGGAATTCATTATTTATGTGTCCTGGTCTGTAAAATAACTTAAACAGAAAGATCAAAGGCAATGTAGTATAGATGCAATGCACTTTGGAAGTTACAAACCTTGTAATGCAATTTTCCTGACTGGTTTATGATATGAGCTCTGGAGTTTGCTTTTTCATAAAAGTTAAACTTGCACTTTTCTTGCTCCACTATGTTTTATAACATTACAAAACAATACATTTTCTTTGAGATTCAGCAACCAAGCTATTAAGCAGTTAAGCTGCTTGTGCTTCCATATAATACTGTGTATGTTTTCTTGCCAACATAAATCCATTATAGTCCTATTTCCTGTATGTCTCTTTCCCCCCTATTTTTTTTTTCAGGTTGTCAGTGTAGGAGGAAAAAAGAGGTCTCTTTGATTAACTGTTTTAGTGGCAGACATCAGTTTGTAACAAAAAAAAAGTGTACTTTATATTATTATGGTCCATAATACAATTCCAATGATGTTTTGATGTGTCAAAGTGTGTGTTGTATCAAACAGTCTCCTATTTGTAACTTTGTGAGTGCTTTTTAAATAATTTCTTGGGTCTTGAAGGACCTTTGTGTGTAGTCTGGCACACAGAAGACTAGTGCTGGTCTTTTCTGTTGTAATACAAGTATGGGACATTCTTTAGCTGCTCCCATTTCAAATCTAATACCAGTTATTCTGCAGCAACTCTGTTTAAAAAAATCTTGTTGGTTATGTGTCTTGATCATGTACATGGCACTCAGTTGTGAGCCCAATTTCTTCCCTTTTTGTTGAGAAAGGGTATGAAGGAGAAGGCAGTGACTTCACCATGACCAAACTGTCAGTGATGCCTTTGCCAGCGCAACAGCGGAGATGTCCAGACAAGGCTCCTCAGTTCAGGGAAGGACTTTGCTATTTCCCTGCTCTCTGCTTTTCTGTCACCTCTGCTTTCTTATTGGTCTTTCTTTACTTTATTCCTTTTTGCATTTTCAGGGCAGTGTCTCAGTCTAGAAGAATATTGTTCTACATTATAGAGGGACACCTCCCTCCATCTCTTCTCTTACTCATTCCTTTTGCATTACTTCTCAATTTCTCCAAGCTCTTCCAGGCCGTTTGAAGTCACGGTTAATAGGATCAGTTTGCCATGTTAAGAGTTTGTTTATTATTTATTTGAGAAAGAGGACATTGAGGATAGGCACGGAACAGAAAAATGCTGTCAACATGCCCGCACTTAGCAAAATCCAAGGTCAAACTAGACAGGCAGTGGTGATTATACAATGCAAGGCACATGGATTTTGAGATATGGCATCTACTGAATGCAGCTCCTGGAGTCCTCTATCTTGACAGGCAGAGGCTTGCAGGGAGATGTGCTGTGCAGGAGTAATCTTGGTTGAACAAAAATACACTGCTGTTGTCCTCTCTGGCTCTGAGGTTATCTGTAATATTTAAAATGATGGCATCTGCTTAAAAATACACGGAGTTGAAGGATTGCCTGCTGGTCTCAGTTAAACCTCTGTAGCTCTGTGTAGTAACTGAGGAAGTTTCAGTCTCTGTAGTTCCATGCAGGAGTCAGAACAGGCGTGTCTGGTGTTGCTCCTGACTGCTGTTACTTCAGGTGGATTTCTGTGGCTATCCTTTTCTGGGCTCAGTGTGTACCCCTTAAAGCCAATGTTGGTTTCTCAGGGTGCTACTCAGACCTTGGTAAGGATCCTGCTTCAAACCCCCAGGCCTGGGACGACAGAAATTAATAAAGTGGGTGACAGTGGAGAAGGTAATTTTTAGCACGGATGAGAGGCAGAGAACAAAGGTTTGGGGCACTGCTGAAGAGGACCCTGCTTACATTAGGTCGGTGTAGTAGCAGAACTTTCAGGTCGGTAATTTTTGATGTTTCTCTGACAGTTCCACTCCACCTGTAGCTTGGCATGGGAGCTGAAATGGGCGCAGACACATGTCACAGGGCAAGCCTTTATTAACTGTTGCTCCTACCGAGCTTCTGATGGCTCTGTTCTTGATGACACACATTTTTTTTGATCAAGCTTTTTCAATTTCCCCTCTGTCTATGAAAACAGACACTGCAGAGAGGATAATAAAGAGTGTCTTTATTTCATCAGGAGCAAGATGTGTGGCAGTGAGTATAAGGGTACAGTTGTTACTTAACCTGTTTTTGCCTATGGAAAACCCAAGAACTCGTCTCAATTTCTTCTCTTGGCACAAAATAGGAGATATTATAGTTAAAGGCTTGCTTTTTTTAACTTACCAGCATACCAAAAGTGGCCAAATTAAAAGTTCAAGCCTTCAGAACATACAGGAGGTCAACAACAAGTGAAAAAAAGAAGCTCTGTTAGCTGTGGAAACCAGAGTTCATATCTCTGTGGGAAATGTCTTTTTTTGTTGTGCACAGATTTAATAGATGAGAAATAGGTGTTATTCCAGGCAATAAAAAGGTGTGTGTGTTTATTCTGATTTTTGATGTAGTAGAGGTGATTGTCCCAAGGTAGTAATGCATTAGAATGCCTGGTTTAAATTTTATTTCTCTAGTAAGTTTTAGCAGGCTTTTATTTTTCAATAGCATGGCGCTCTTAAACTGAAGATAATAAAGTAAGATGAATACAATTTTTCTTGAAGTCAGTAATTTAGATATACTATTTTGTTATTCTAAATGGATATTTCATAGCAATTAGAAATTTGCTGTCAATTTATATCATCATTTGATGGACAGGACAGTGATGACAGTGCATCTTTATTATCATTTTGTTGAATCAGTTTAATGATGATAAACATGATTTGTTTTCATGCTTCAAATGTATTAAAGTGAACCTTGGAAAATGGAAATCTTAATTAATGCAGATAAATTCTAATTGGACAGTCTGACAGTTTGTGCAGACTGTGAGTATAGTTATCTGGAGTAGAGAGGTAAACCTGAAGATTATATTTTCCTTCCTAAATTAGTGATAATAAAAGGTAATGTAGGATGGACAGACGTTACTGGGGGATGCAGAAAGTGGAAACTGTTTTCCTGATCCGCAAATTATGCTAGCCAATTCTTTCTAGATGAGCTTTGTGAGCTATTTTGCTCACAACCTTTGACTCTCTAGGCCACCAAAACACTCAGAAACGGCCATCAAGATGTTTAAAATGCCACCCACAATGAATTCCTCATTTCAACAGTGATTTAATACAGTTTCACATGAAGCTGTCTGCCTGCTCCTTTACCTGCTCTGGCCTTGCATGGTCCAGAGCCCAAGAACATAAATTAGATGGAGTCAGCATTGCCTTTCAGCTGTTGAATCTCTGGGCTTGAGATACACTGATGGCTCTTCTCCGCCTCTGGCCAAGATCAGCATGTGGAGAAATTTGGCAAGGATGCTCAGGTGCCCATGTGAGGAGGAGAAGGGAATACAGGTGACCTTGCTCCTGATGAGTAGCAGCCGTGTTAATTACCCAATTCAGCCTCACCCCTGATGAGCCACAGCTACAGCCAGTAGAGATGAGTGTGATAAAAGGGAGGGGGTTTGCTGGTGAGGGGAGGATCATCATGGAGGAGGAACCTTGAGGATCACGAATGGGGAATCGTGAGGCAGGATGGTGCTGCTGTGAGGTCAGTCCGGGGNTGCTGTGATAAACAAGAAGTCAGTGTCTCTGCTCATTTCTGTCCTCTAACAAGAGGGCTGCTGCAACGGTATTCTTTCTGAAGAGTGTTTCATAGTGGGAGATATCTCCATGATAGAATAAAGGGCTGAGTGATAAGATGATTGTTTTGAAGATTTTTCTTACAGGAAGCACTAAAAAATTTAATTTTTTTTCTCTATTTTTTTTTTTTTTTTAATATGCTTGTAACCTGTGTCTGGCACCTGAACTTCAGCAACTTTATGCCATGCCAAATATCTGGAAACCTGTAGTCTGATTGTACTGCTATAGTGAAACGGATTCACTGAGTCAAAAATCTGCTCCTTCACTACGTAGCAGCCAGCTGTGTTGCTATAAATATTCAGGAGGATTCTGATAAATACGTCGGGTCCATAATGAGACTTTTGTTCCTTGCAGGTCAGTTTTGGGTGGGGAGGTAAAACAGGCATGAGGCTCCAGTCCATTGTTGGATACTTCCCCCCAGTGCCTCCTGAGGCTGTTGAGGAGCAGATAGAAAGCTGTATGTTCACAAATAACAGCTGGAAGGCTACCAGGCCGTTATATGTTTAATTAAAAACACAAAGGGGTAATAAGCCAGTTAAATTATTCACTGAAACCTAGCTGATGAAAAGGAGCCTCTGCAAGTGACTTCTGACCCTAGTAGTAAACCTGAAAAATTGGATTTACTCCCTGCTGTGTTTTAGATTATTCTCTGCAAGATGGGTATCTGCATGTTGGATTCCAAGATGCCTGGGATTCAGAAAGGGAAGGAAAAACTCTGCAGATGTATCCATTAACCTTTTTCTTCTAGGGTAAAGGGCACATCTTTATGAATATTTATATGTTGAATTGCTAAACTGGAAAGCTGTAAAGAGAATATAAAGACGGAGCCTTACTTCCACCCCTCTGAGTGAGCTGATGTGAAATGTGTGAGGCATTTACGTGTTTTTTTCCTTCTCGAAAGGTCTTCAGAGATGCAGATGCAAATAGAATTGTGCTCACCTGTTTCTGTTCTTGGGGTTAAGGTACGCAGAAGAGTGAAGTGAAGAGGAACTGTNTGATTTTTTTGGGATGTGTTGGCAGTTCAGGGATGATGCCTGTGTGCTCTCTTTGCTCCAGGCTCTGTCTGCAGGAAGGGAGAGGGGTGGCAGTGCCTGCCCTGATGGTGCTGGCTCTGGAAAGCTGCCAGAGCTTGGGAAAGGGAAGGTGGAGAGACTGAGGGCATGTGGATGGAGCAGACATGTGCTGGGCCTTGAAGGAGGGCAAAGGAAAAGTTGTTTTGGGGTATTTTTTTTTTAATTTTTATTTTTTAATTTTTTTTGTGGTTTTTTTTTTAAGAGCNGGTGCGTTATTAATTTTTATTTTTTAATTTTTTTTGTGGTTTTTTTTTTAAGAGCCTAGGAGAGCTGTGTTTGTTGTCTGTTTACCCGGTGTGCAGCAAGTCAGTAATTACACACTTGAGAGAGGCAGCAGTTGTTTATTTCAGGTCTGCACAAGCCTGGGTGCTTGGTGCCAAGCACACCAACAGGACTTCCCACACCCTTAGCTGAACACAGAAATCCAGAGTTGGTAACTTTGCAGGCACAGTTTCCTCTATTACTACTGGTTAGTAGTTTCCATACAGGTTTTGTAATCTCAGCTAACTTCTGTTTGTGCCTGAGGGAAGGGTCTTCACCTGGGCAGGTGCCTTTGTGACCTCTGGGTGTGATTTTATTACGTGAAAATGGAGATGGTTCAGCTAAGGGATGCATGGACCTAGAGTTTTTTGCCAAGTTGGCAATGGATAAATAGGCATACAAGGACATATTGATTTACTACATCCTTATAGTTTATTAGTTCTAGGATGCTCTTCACTAAGGGATGGTAATTGCCCCACTGATTAAGTGTCCTTTCTTGCTGATTAGAAAAGTCTTAATTAGCCAGCTTAAAGTGTCCAAAGAATACTGACCAGTGCAGACCAGAGATGATTTTGGCATATTCCACATTTTGCAACGCGTGGAATTTATCATAATGTAAGAAATCACTGAAAAGCTGCTGAATTCGAGAGATTAGAGAGAGGGAAGAACCTTCCTCCTAAGGACACCGCAGTTAGGGTAATTTGTTTTCAGATAATGTAGTTTTACTCAGGTGGCAGACCTCATTAGTTTAAAAAGCTGTTATCCTCTTGTTTTATTAAAATCTGGCACTCAGAGGCTGTGGGTTTGGGGACCCCCTGAGCTGAGCCGTGGCTGCAGTGATGAGCATGAGGGAGGGACTGGCCGGGGCTGTGCTTTGGTGGCCGCTCTGCTGGGCTCTGTCCGGTCGCACTGGCAGCTCTAGGCTTCTGCATTCCCACAGAGAGCCCTGCGCTGATGCAGCCAGCCCCATTCAGGACGTCCTCAGCTACCAAAGCTTTGTGGCCTGCCAGTGATCCGCTGGGGAGCCAAACCCCTGGCCAGGGGTTGTGCCAAACTGCCCCCAAGGACAGCCGCAGGATGCGAGCGTGCGAGGTGACTTGGTGTTGGAGTGGTGATGCGCAAAGGAATGAACATTTTCTTTTGTCAGATTCCTTTCAACAACGTTAAGGCAGCGTTTAGTGTGAGGGTGTTTTTGTGTTGGTTTAGTGTGGGGTACATTTAAGGAGTTGTAACTTCAGCTTACTCCAGGCAGCCTCTTTCCCATCCTGCTGGCTGTGCTGGCTCTGAAGCCTGCTAAGATGCTGTACTGTTTTTTAGGTGCAGTGTGGTACTACCTACTTGGTTTATTGGACTAGGAGAGAAACCAGGCCTTTTTATTTTTTATCTTTTTTTTCAGACGGTAGGCAGGTTGCAGCCATGGTGAAGGTGGATTTTTAGACATACGAAATGAAAACAAAAATGCTTAAGGTCAATCCTTGCAGCACATGCCGTGGAAATATGTAGCTGCTTTGCACCAGCTCTGACTCTGGCTGCCTTTTACCTGGCAGGCAGATGTGGGGGTTACTTTTTTCTTTATGTGATCAAAGAGGACAGCAGATTTGTATTAGCATGACCTTTGCCTAGTTGCAGGTACACAAGCACATCATAAATGCTTTATGCCTTGCAGCTTGCATCCCCAGCTGCCACGTGTAAGATGGGTAGAACAAAAGACAAAATGTTAATAAATATTCTATACTAATAGAAGGTGTCAGTGTGGGAGTGTTTATTGTTAAATGTTTCAAACTAGGCTGGTAGAACACAATTACTGTTGTCCTCAGAGTGGTCTGAATAGAAAAATAAAATCATTCAGCTGGCTGGGTTTAGTTCCTGCTGCTTGCAATGAAAGGATAGGAACGTTTGGAAGAATCTTATTTGGGTAGCCAGTAGCACAGTGCTGTTGCACTTTCAGGCTTTTACTTGAGGGGTTTGAAAGTGTTTAGTATTACATTTTGGCTGCATTGGATTTACTTGCATAGAAGGAACACTTTTAGAATGGAGTAGGAATAGGGTCGGTGATGCAATGTATGGGATTTGGCTTTTGTGTTTCCCTTTGTAGGGAGTTAATCGGATATTTAGCAACAGATGTCATTGTCGCAGGTAATGCTTCCATTCAGGACGCCTTTTGTGCTGCCCGATGTCAGTCTGATTTTGGTGATACCAGGGCGTAATCTCTGCCACAGCAATGGGTCTTTAGTGCCACATTAGTGACCATTTGCCGTGTATGGTTTTGCTGTGCAGCCTCCGGCTCTGTCTTTATTTAAACCAGCTGTAAAAGGTAGCTTTGGATGGTTTGTAAGTGTTGTGAAAAACGACATTCATTTTCCTGCTAAAATTTAAAAGGTTTAATAAAAAGACAATAGGAGACAGAGAATAGAGCAAAGGTTAAAAGGCCAGGTGCTTGCATTCGGCAAAGAGCACACCCATCTTTGGAGACACGCCTTAAATACCTTTTCTATTGGATTGCATTGTTACATATTCATAATTTTTCACAAAATATTTTACACATTCCAGGAGCTGTTTAGCCTGGCCCCTCCTTGGGCCTTTTTAGAGCAGGCATCTGTGTTTCTTGGCTGTGGTTTTGGTCCTCCTTCATTATCACCTCCAGTTTGGGCCTTGCTCCTGACTTTCCACAGAGGGCAGGTGCTGATAGTTAGCATGTCAGCAGTAGGGTCCTCATCGTATGTTCACTGGAAGTTATTCCAGCCAAGCAGGCAGTCCAAGCATGCTATATCAGCCATCACCACTACGCCTAATTTTTGCTAACAGCAGAAATAAAAACTACATCCATACAGCAAAGCCATTTTAACATTACGCCGACAGCATTCCTCTTTAATACTTGGGAAAAGCCAACAATGTAATAGGTATTTATAACAGCGTGGATGTTAAGGAGGCTTCCCTGGCTCACCACCCAGGGCCACTGTGGCAGTGACTGGCACCGCTGGAGGCTCTGGCTGCACCAAACGTGCTCCTCGAGGTGCACACGCAGATCTGTGCGCTTGAGCGTGTTAAGAGCGTTTCTTCCAAACCCCGTGTTTCACCATGCCGAACGTCTCGGAGCAGGGATCTTGCCCTGTCACTTCACAGGAACTGGGGTACAAGAACAGTGCCTGTGGAAGCGACTGAAATATTTGCCTTGACAGCTGTAACTTGTTCTGGTTTTGCATCCTCCCAGGGCCGCGGTGACAGCTGCAAAGCGAGTGTTTCCTTTCGTTTGAAGAGATGCATCTTTTCTTTCAGAGGCGCTGCTTTTCCTCACCACGGCTTCCTCACTGACAGGGGCACTGCCTTGGGCATCTTGTCTGCATCTTATCTGCATCTCGGTGCCCAGTGCCTGCTCCTGGCCTGCTTTGCTTTGCCCTGAGTGCTGCTAAAGCAAGATCTCGGGTACTTGCCTGTCCTGTCCAGGCAGCACACCCCACAGTGTGTCCCGCTGTGCACACAGGCTCTCCTGGTGCTGAGGAGCAGCAAAAGGCCAAGGGAGTGATGGCCTGTGGCTCATCACAGGGTCCTGGTAGACGGAAAGTCCTGGAATCTCTGTGATGATGGCTGCAGATGTCTCAAAATACATGGAGAAGTGTTTCTATGAAGATGCCGAAGCACAGTCCTGCCTGAAGCCATTTTTTATCATAAAACAGCACAATGCTATTGTAAAATGAAAAAGCTGTGTGCACAAACAAGTCCAAATAGATTTTTTCAGAAGCTTGCTGAAGTTATAATTTATAGCTGATTATATCAAAATTACTATCTCTGGACTTTCCCTGAATTTGCATTTTTATTGAAAAAAATGAAACGCTGTGCGTTGGCCAGACACTCGGGTATTTTCCAGAAGTTTCTGTGCAGTAACAGTCTGATTTTTATGGCAGTGGCTTTTTTTTTCCCCCAGCATTTGGGAGGCCCAGCATCATCGTGCTGCTGCAGCATGCGCAAAGGTGGACGGGGCTTCTTCCATCCTTGAACTCCCGTGGTTTTGTGACCTTCTCCCATTCCGTGTGAAGCAGATGCACCACGTTTTGGCTAGATGGCAACCCCGAGTTTGTACATATTTGCAGGGCTGCCATCTGTGCCTGCTGCTTTGCCCTGGGACATCTGTTCAGTAGCTCTGAGAGCATCTGCGCTAAGCGCTGGTGCTGCTCCTTGAAAGAGGCTGTGGGGCTTCATCTGGCACTTGATCAAGGATGGTGGAAGTTGTAAAGTCAGGATGATAACCCTGATTTATATTTGAATGGGATAAGGAGGAAGGCTGCCAGAATTGAATGATGTTTTCAACTGAAAGTCCAGTTTTAGGAACCTTTCTCTCCTGATCTGGAAGGGAAATGAGCAGTCAAATGTTTGGTTTGGTTGCTATGGTGTTGGCTAAAAGAAAGGGGAAGAAAAAACAATCATTAAATGTAACTTTGTCAAGCTTTTATCCTCTCTAAGGAATATTTTTGTGTGAGGTACATAAGGGTGGCAAAAACTGTCATAAAGAATTGTAAAATATCTTGAATCAATTGTGGAATAATACTGTCCTTCTGGAAAGCACATTGCTTGACCTTAAAATATCCCAGCTCTTTTTGATGTGCATAAAATCAGTCTGAATTTAGCAATGTTTTTCTCATATACATTGCGATTTGAATAAGAGACTGCAGATAGACCTATAAAAAGCATTTGAATTCTAAAACTGTACAAAAGAAGCCAGCAGTAATTTACATGCTTATCAAACAGGGAAATTCTACTAGTGGGGGAATTTCAGCCAAGGTCAAATAGCATTGCTGTTCCATAAAAAAACCAAGCTTTCTTAATACGTGTGTTCTGAGAACTTCAGCTGTCAAAATACCTGTTACCTTCTGATCACGCCTTACTTAAAATACATCAAAGTATAAATTGTTGCTGAGAAATAACAAATAAAAGAAGAAACCATCGCTTTGAGTGCTGAGAAGTTGACAGGGGGATTACTGTCTCACACCTTCCTTCCTTGGGAAAGGTCTGCAGGAGGGGAGCAGGGCCCTGCCCGCAGGACAGGCTGGCACAGCCTTCCTGAGGATGTGATGCAGGATCAGAGGCTGGCACAACGCTCAGGGATCTCTCAGGCTTTTGGGATGGATTCCATGGCAGCATTGAAAGCTCACACTGAGTCGTGAGACAGATATTCAGATGGTCCCAGGTGTCCCAATCTTATGTTTTCTTCTGGTTCCTGACAAAATACTGGGAAGTGCCTTCGAAACATCAGTTCATTTTCCTGCCTCTTGCATGGTAGCTTCCATTAATTTCCCCCCTCCCCGTTTTTACCTGTTGTTTCATCGTAGATAAAAAATTGTGCCGTGGCATTTGAAACTGAGGATGAGACGGCGATTTAAAAAAAAAAAAACCCCACACATTTATTTCCTCTGGCTTTACTAATTATTCTCTCACCAGTTGATGATTACTTGCCTGAGTCTGTTTTTCGCCTCATTTGTCTTTCGTTCCCCAGTTTGCAGGTTAGAACTCTGAAACGGAGCAGGTGCGCTTATTTCCAGGAGTGAATGGCCTTTGTGTCATTGCTTTGGAAGAGGCTTCTCCCCCCAGACTCCAGTGGAAGGAGGGAAGAAAAGGTGTTTGCTGCTGAGAAAGCTGTCTGCATGTCACTTACACTCTGGTAGAGAATATAAGAGATTATTGGTCGAGATTACTGCTTGTGTAATCAAGGTCTCAGTGTGAATTTCTGCATCTTAAAAAAAGGAAAAAAAAATCAATGCAAGAGCACTGGTTTACGTTGCCTTTTGTTTTTTTTTTTCAATGAGAGGGAGGTGTTGGGGTGACCCAGCTGGTTTCTGCTCTTGGGATTTTGTTGTCTGCTGTCCACTGATGCTTCTCTGAGTGTAACTGTTTGTGATTTGCACTTTTTGGAGGGTGGTGAAGAACAGGTGCAGAATTTTCCTGCTGTCACCCTCCTTTTCCTGCCACTGAGGAGGTGAAACATGGTGTTTAATACAGTCCTGTGGCACCTACTGCAATAGGTGCACATATATAGAAATGTTAGCTCTAGCTATTACAGGAAATTTGAAGTGATCTGTTCTGTACTGTATAAATTAGTCAGGAGATTGACAACAAGCTCGATGCCTAAGCAACAAGCTGTTCTCAGTCCTGAGGTAACTATTGACACTACAGCTTGTCAAGTGAGAGGCTTTGCAATTCCCCGTGCTGTGCAAATAATAGAGCACAAATGTGATTAAGTGCACTATCTGACTGACCTTTCCAGGGCTGCGCTGTTGCCTTTACATTAACAAAGAAATCATTGTGTGGTGAGTGATCAGCTCGGTGGCTATTGGAGATTATGAGGAATGACCTCAGGAAGCAATTTGCTTCCTGCAACAGGAGGTTGTCTTGTTTTGGGGCTCTTAAGCCTCTGTGATCAACCGTATCTCTCTACATCTATATGTATATACGCACAAATACTGTGTGTGTGAGGTACTAGAATGTTATGTACTTCTCCCTCCTTCTGTTTGTTTGTTTTGTTTTCTGTCTCACTTCTTTTGTGCTGTGACAGCAGATGGAAATTACAAAATGTTTAAGTGTTACATATCACTGACAGTAGTTGTCCTGGTGCTTTTCTGGCTTGGGAACACCAGCAGCAGGATCTTCTGGATATTGACAATATTGTTACTGAGCATCAGAATAATAAATCTTCTCCAGATTTTGTGTGAATGTAATCAGGTATTTTAATGGGTGTTGGCTGTAGCTAATCTACATTCTGCTCCACTATTTAGAAAACCCCTCTTTCTCCCCTCCTTGTGCCAGTTCCTTCACAACACCAGCCTGATTATTTTTTTCCGCTCTGTTCTGCATGTATTTTGTTTGTACCTATGCCTGCTGTGTTTTTATTCAGCGTTGGTTGTACCTTTACCTCCTCGTGTTTTTTACTTCGTCACTTGAGCTTTTGATTTTGAGCCAATAATGCTTGAAAAATACGATGACAGGGCATTGGCAGGGTGGAGGAGGGTTTGAACTTCACTTTTGGTGAAGACTTACTGTCTTTGTGCTCCCCTTCCCAGCCTGTTGTGATGTCTTGCACGTGTTTCCAGCCAGTGTTTTATCACCCAAGGCTCCTCCCAAGGAGCTCTGTTTCCCAGTTATGTTGGAAACTCTCAGCTTTACTGGGAAGATCTAATCCTGAAGAAGTGCACAGCCCCCACGTAATGCTTGTGCACACAGGGCCTGTGTACTGCCCAGCAGCGTGAGGGGCCGATGGGGAAATGAAAATTGGCACCCAAACATTTATTGGTCTGTGCTGCGTTTATTTTTTGGAATTGGATTTCATTACTGTAGTTCTTCCCACCTTACCCCCAATCAGCACCTATCTCTCAAATGCCACGTTCAATTGGTGTTGGCCAGCAGGGAAAAACATAACACTACGGGGAAAAGGACTATCTGGACAACCTGACATCTTCACTTCCTTGCAGGTTTATTTCTTCTATAAAGGGAGATCTGCACCACCTGTTTCTGTACACACAGCTTCATTTTAGCACGAAAAAGACTCAATGTGATGTAAATATTTCGTGAGGTCCAAGAGAAGACTGCTATTTATACTGCCAGTGTATAAATTCATCCTGCAGAGAGAGCTGGCTCCCCCCACAGCCCTGTGAGGCCAGTTAATAGCCACACTTGGTTAGCCCTCCTGTGAGTCTGACCGCTGTATGAAGGTTTTGACTGTTGGATGGTTTATGCCAGATCTGGAGACACCTGATCCAGCCAGGAGGTTTTGTCCTTTCCTTGCAGAGCTGAACGATCACGGCAGTAACAATAAAAGTGAGAAAATGAGTTAAGCACAATTGCATGTAGGGGAGTCCTAAAAATAAACAGTTGTGTTTTTTAAACCGGATTTGCAAGTAGTAAATACAAATTTAATGGTTACCTGGTGGTTTCTTACCTTAATGGCTTTTTATTTGTTTGTGGTAGTGATATATGTACCGTTCTTTATTTTTCAGTTTCTTACAAAGCCTGCAGTCATAAGAAATATTTTGGTGAAAAGAGTAAGTCCTAGTTTCTTGTAGTTTCCTGTGGGTGAAGAGAGGACTTGAGGAGGAGTTTAGGACTGGGATAAGAAGTGGTATGATGCTGTTTGTCACACAAACACACACATTTTGGTGAGAAGGCATGAACTGTTTATTTAAGAAGGTCTGACTCTATTTTATAGTATTTCTACAAAGGGCAGGGACTGGGGAGAAGGCTGACACCTCTCCCCATCCCATTGGTCAGGACAACTGTCCATCAGCTGTCCATGTCTCTAAGAACAGGAATGCGAACTTTCCTTGAATTTATGAAAACATTGCCTCTGTTTACAACACCCGGTGCGGGAGAAACAATCTGACTCTGTGAAAGAGAAGAGAAGGCTAAAAAAAATCAAGGCAACAGTGGTACTTTGAGCTGTTTTCATGTAGTTGGTATTGCAGGTTCTGTACTGGTCTGGATGTATAGCCTCGTCTTTCTATTTCTTTAAAAAAAAAAATAATTAGCAGCTAATCCACGCTGAGTAACCTCTTTAGCTTTGCAGCGTTTGCTTGAAGAAGTCCAGTCATTTCGGGAGAAAGTTCCAGGGGCAGTAGCTCCCTCCAGCAGTGTGTCTGACCCTTCTCCCGGTTTCCCCTGCAGCTACTTTGAGCTGGAGAGCAGCGGCCTGCGGGACGAGGTGAGGTTCCAGTACAGGTTCGGCGGGAAGGGCCGGACGGAGGTGTTCCCGTACCGCCTGGCCGACGGGCAGTGGCACAGGATCGCCGTCTCGCTCAGCGCCTCCCACCTGCTGCTCCACGTCGACTGCAACAGGTGAGCCAGTGACGTTGTTCATCGGTCTTCATCATTGTTCATCAGCACGTCAGTGTTCATCATTGTTCATCAGCACGTCAGTGTTCGTCATTGTTCATCAACACGTCAGTGTTCATCAACACGTCAGTGTTCATCATTGTTCATCAACACGTCAGTGTTCATCGTTGTTCATCAACACGTCAGTGTTCATCGTTGTTCATCAACACGTCAGTGTTCATCGTTGTTCATCAACACGTCAGTGTTCATCGTTGTTCATCAACACGTCAGTGTTCATCGTTGTTCATCAACACGTCAGTGTTCATCGTTGTTCATCAACACGTCAGTGTTCATCGTTGTTCATCAACACGTCAGTGTTCATCGTTGTTCATCAACACGTCAGTGTTCATCGTTGTTCATCAACACGTCAGTGTTCATCGTTGTTCATCAACACGTCAGTGTTCATCGTTGTTCATCAACACGTCAGTGTTCATCGTTGTTCATCAACACGTCAGTGTTCATCGTTGTTCATCAACACGTCAGTGTTCATCGTTGTTCATCAACACGTCAGTGTTCATCGTTGTTCATCAACACGTCAGTGTTCATCGTTGTTCATCAACACGTCAGTGTTCATCGTTGTTCATCAACACGTCAGTGTTCATCGTTGTTCATCAACACGTCAGTGTTCATCGTTGTTCATCAACACGTCAGTGTTCATCGTTGTTCATCAACACGTCAGTGTTCATCGTTGTTCATCAACACGTCAGTGTTCATCGTTGTTCATCAACACGTCAGTGTTCATCGTTGTTCATCAACGCATGCACTTCGGTGAGAAGGTACGAACTGTGTATTCAAAAAGACTTCATTCTATTATATAGTATTTCTACAAAGGCCAGGGATTGGGGGAGAAGGTTGGCACCTCTCCCCATTCTGCTGGACAAGACAGCTGTCCATCAGCTGTCCAGATCTCTAAGAACAGGAATGAAAACTCTCCTTGAATTTATGATGAACATTGGCAGTGTTTACACACCTGAGCGTGAGAACAGCCCAAACCATGAAAAACTGTGAAACAGAAGAGAGGCTGAAAAAATCATGGCGACAAGCCAACACCTTCTGTAAATTTGAATTGCTTTGAAAAACCAGCTCTGGTTGCGGGAATAAAATTGGAGAAGGAGATGTCTTATTTATTTATTTATTTATTAATTTTTTTTTTCCCTCCCCCCTCCTATAAGCGGCTCATCCGAGAAGCACGCTAAACTGCCGCGGGAGAGGAAAAGGAAAACAAAGGATTAAAGTGGAGCAATTCATTGTGATTATGAACAAACGTGGGAAAGGTTGATTGCTGATGGGGGAGTATTAAATGCATCTCCATAGTTTAGGCAGGAGCTGACGTTAGGTTTGCCAGTGATTGCGTTTAAGTGTGATGGATGGGTGGGATGCAGTCTGTTCTGCTGTGAACTGCTTCACTCAGCATACCTGAGAACCTGGAGAGTAGACAGATGCATCAGAGATGCTTTAATTTTATTTTACATAATCAGGCAATGGAGTCTCATTGATTTTTCTATGTGCTGCCTCATTTGGAAACTTCTGAGAAACCTGGGAGCTTCATTTTGCATGACTGGAACCAGTGCTCTTTATTTTCTGAAAGCTCTTCTGTCTTTTCCTTTAGAAGTTGTGAAGGCTGCGAGGTGGCACATTGCCAGGATTTCAGGGAATGAAAACCAGCGAGCCTAGAATCTCTCTGGCTTTGGGACTTGATCTCACAGTGTATTGTAGACTTCAGACTTAGTGGCTGATGAGGAAATTCAGAGAGCTTGAAAATGGGACTTTCATAACAGTCTTTATGAATGAGGAAAACAAACCATTACTTTTGTATTTTATTGCACTGAAATGAGTGAAAAAAAATATCCTTCGTGTTCAGTGAGAGGATCAGCATATGCATTTTGGTATCGTAGCACTTAAATGGATTGGGTGATGATAGCAGATATTTTTTTGGAAGTCTTCATTTTGTTCAGACAGGCAGAATGAAGTTAGATGAGTATTATAGGAGTATGCAGTTATTGGAACATTTGAAAAAGTTTGGATTTTGACCCAAGTAATTATGAGAGACTGTTTTGAGGGGAGTCATCTTCTGCAACTCCATTAACTCCTGAAAAATCTAATCTGAAGGAATGTTGCTTATTGGACTTCATTTGGACCTTAGAAGCAATTAAATGCTGAGACTAATTTTAATTTCAGCGAGGCGTGAAATCTACAGTTTGCAAAGATTCTCTTGATTTCAGTAATTTGATTTATTTATGTTCCCATTATTTTTCTGTTAATAGTATTTCTTTGCTTTAGTGAGAATGCTTTGTTTTGTTTTGTTTATTGACATACTGGGGTTTGGGACAGGTTCCTCATTGATATATCTACTATGATATCTATATATCTACTTTGATATATATTTTTTTTTTAAGAACAGCAGATATGTTTTGGGAAGACCCTCTTTAGCAGATTGTTTAGCTGGCTGCTTTCTTGCACAGAATATAAAATGAGGACAACACAAAACGACTGCCTGGTGCAGAATTCTATCCAGGGACAGGAGAACGGCACAGAATCGTGGCTGTGACCTGGTTTTCTTTACAGTAACGGGCAGAAATAGATAAATGCAATTATGGAATGAGCTGTGCTGCCGTACGGGGTGACAAATGTGTCCAGCCATCTCTGTCAGGTAGCCGTCTAACCACATCCCTTAAGGTGGTACATCCTAAGGTTGCTTCCAGCATAAATCCATTCTGAGATGTCTCTTTTTGGCTGTGTGTGGTGGTGTTTTATGACAACTCCTGTGGAAGAGTAATGGAAATAGTCCTGAAAGCATGACTTGAGGACAGACCATAGTAGAAGTTTAAATGAGAGGGGGGGAAAAAAAAAGGAAGTCTCTAAGTTCCTGTGTCAGCTGTGGCATCACTGTTGAGTTAATTAGAGAGTTTTGTGAATGCTGGTGTTGGTTTGATTATATCTTAACCCTTAATATCTTTGCACTCAGAAAGGGAGTCAGTATCTTGTTCTTCTTGGCATTTTCTTACGACAGCGCAATGAACGTCAAAGCTGTGAAAAGGAGCGAATCAGTGAGGGGTAGCTCTGAGCACCACTGAAAACCCCAGGCCTTCTCCATGCTGGCGTCAGGGGAGCTGCTGCTGCCAGTGTGAGCAGAGCCCAGGGTGAGGAGCTGTGGACTTCACGTGTAAATGTCGCTATTTAGGCTCCAGGGGTGTCTGAGTTCAGGATACCCAGTGAGAAGTGATGCTTCTGCAGATGTGAATGAACAAGAGGAAGCGGGATATGAGTGCGGTTCACCTGTCCCACCTCCTGCAGAGCTTTGGTGTCACCAGAACAAGAATTTAGCCTCCTGCGTACCTACCTAGTTAAAGAACTTCTCAGCTTTTTGTTTACGGTTTTTGCCAGCAAAACAAAAAGGGAAAAGAAAGAAAAATTGGCTGCTGAAATGTAAAATGCGTTGAATTTCTTCTGTATTTCTTTAGGGACATGGCATTTCTTTGCAACATGGCTTCCTTACAGACGTTCCTGAATTCGCATAAATGCATTATTTTTTTTTGTTTGTGGCGACGTGTTGTATGTTTAGAAGGCTATTGTGAGTGAAGGATTTGTGAGTGCAGTGTTACCAAAGTTCATCTGTACCTGAGAGTGCATTGGAAGTGCTTGCGTTGGGAAAGATATCCAGTCACAACCCAGTGCTGCTGCAGGACTCGTACTGTGATGCCCAGAGCTGCTCTCTGGCCTCCAAGAACTGCAGCTGATCAGCAAGCACTGGAGAAGAAGCTTTTAATTTGTAAACAGATAGTCAGATCTGCTTTTTTCTTCCCAGCCCTATCACCCACGTTACTCTGATTTGTGAAATTGCTTTGACATTTGTACTTGATTGTGGTTTGGATTCAATTCAAAGCCAGCTTTGTTTTTCAGGCCTGGGTAGGCTAGGGAGGAGTACTTGGGAGCCAGCAGAGACCTGTAGTGCTTTAAAGCATCACCTTTGAAGCAGTGCAATTGTCTCTGTTCTAATGAGAAGTCATATGGAGGGGGAAGCATATGTATCACAGGAGGTTTGTTTGTCCAAGTCCTTTTGAAATCAGCTCCTGCTGCATCTCTCTGGCTCCTTTTAGTGCTCCTCCAAGAACAAGGGGTGGGAATTGTAGCTTAGTTTGATGTTAGAGCATGGAGCGGCTGACTCAGGAATCATGGGATGATTTGGGTCGGAAGGGACTTTAAAAATGACCTTGTTCCAATCGCCTGCCATGGGCAGGGACACCTCCCACTGTCCCAGGCTGCTCCAAGCCCTGTCCAACCTGGCCTTGGGCATTCCAGGGATCCGCCACAGCTCCTATGGGCACCCTTCTCCCCACCCTCACAGGGAAGGATTCCTTCCTATTATCGAATCTAAACCCACCCAGTTTGATTTGAAGCCATTTTTTCCTTGTCCTATCACTTTGTTTCCTTGTCCGAAGTCCCTCTCCAGCTCTCCTGTGGCCCCTTTGGGTACTGGAAGGTGCTAGAAGGTCATCTGAGCAAGGAGCCTTGTCTGGGCTGAACAGCCCCAAACTTCTCAGCCCATCTTCATGGGAGAGAAAAAAGATAGCCTAAAGTCCAAACTGGAACCCTGTTGAATGTCCCTGGACTCTCCCCACCGACTTGAGGAGCTTTTGTGCTGGGCCTAGACAGTAACCTCTGGCCAGGGATGTGTCTCAGAAAAGTGATGTGAGAAGCCACGAGTGCACTTGCTAACATGCTTTTAACATTCCGTAGTGAGGTTCTGAAAGCTTAGAAAAATGAAAAGCCGGCGTTAATTATAAATGTACTACCGGTGCACAAGAAAAACCTGTGCTCAAAGTGACACGGAAATTCACTTTTCCTGCTTTTTGGTGGGGTCTGTGCCTCCCTGCTCTGGGCAGAAAGGGCTTCTCAGGGATTTTTTGGTGAATGTTTGGATTCAGTTAGAGCAACGGCGTCGTTGTCCTCAAATAACCAGTGCTGCTAATAGATATTTATACATAAATGTATGTACAATCCAATTAACTCTGCCATGCTTCTTCCCAGCTTGGGCCTCTGTTCCTACCTTGGGGTTTGCAACCCCAAGAGGCTGCCAAGTCCTACAGGAGCTGGTGTTTGTCCTCTCCGGGGATTAGTTTTGGCAGCAGAGCCTGTGCTGTTTCCCGTGGCAGCTGGCTGTCCACTGGGATGCTTGTCCCCTGTGGCAGTAACAGCACAGAAATGTGTTGCGTTTAATGGTGTTGAGAAGAGGGAGGGAGTAGCAGGGAGCCTACAGTTTATGGGATGGCAGGTACTGTGTCAAAATGAATTGTCAATTCCTCTGCAAGATAGAAATTCCAAGTTGTTCTCAGTGCAGCTGATTAATCTGCAGGGGTAAGCCTGAAAAGTGTTGGGGTTTTTCTTGTGTGGGTTTTTT
>WBMY01007253.1:215404-280892 GCA_013397315.1 Donacobius atricapilla | reverse complement strand
GTTTTTTTTTTGTTTGGTTTTTTTTTTTTTTTGGTTTATTTATCGTCAACCATATTGCCACAAAAGGTACTCCCCTATTCAGACAGTATCTATATTCCTTTACTTGAACTCTGGGCACAGAAGGGAGAGAAAGGCGCTTTGATGAAAAAATTAATGTTCTTCCAGTGAAAATCTGTGCTGGAGTGCCTTTTGCTGTGAAGACAGCCTGTGATTTTGATGGATACTCTCAGCTGTTTGATGGAGGGGGTTGGTATGAGCATAAGAGAATAGATTATAAAACTGGAGCAGGCTTGGAAGTAGTCTCCAACTGAAAAAACATGTTGTCTGCTTCTTTTATGTTAGAAGAGCGCATTAGGGAATAAAAAATGCATGAGCAGTGAGAACTTTTTAATTGGAAAAATAAATAAATTAAAGTAACATCCTCCAAATGCAGGAATCCAAGACCTCTGAGTACTTATAAATAAGATATTCCGGCTGCCAACCTGAGGTTTTCAACTGATCTAAACAAAGTTCTGTGGCTTTATTTAAAGTGTAATAAATTTGAAGAAGGTTAAGGGATGTATTTAAAAGAGAGGTTTTGCTGTTTTGGTTACTGTGAAACACTTTCTCTTGAGAGGGAGAATGGTGTGGTGGCAGTGCTATGCAGCTAGGTAATTTAGTCTGGCTGTTTGAATATAATTTATTCTGGCTATTTGAATATGAGTTTGTGACCCAGATTGCTTCTCTGCTCTCCAAGCTGTAGCAGAAGCTGTCAGAGAAATGGTTCCTTGGTGGTGCTGCAACTGTGCATTGTGGCTGCACCCAGCTTCAGGTCTGTGGTGTTGGGGACTGGAAGTTAATTTTCACACGCCAGTTTTCCCTTTTGTTTGGCAGAAAAGGCTGTAAAATGTTCAGGGTGAGAGGCAGCTCCAGCTGGCATGCCACATCAGCTGCCATCAGGCTCTATCTCACAGTTACTGCAGTTAACTGCAAGGAGATGTTGAGGATGCAGTCAGCATTATTTTCTTTTTAAGGAAGCTTTTAAATAGCCAGGGTTTTTCAGTGAATAGCTAATGCATCAGCAGTGGTAGTATGGGTGTGACCAAAGGCTGAATGATACGTTTTAATCCAGTCCCCAACTGCGAGGAAAATCTGTTTTTTTTATCCCCGAGAAATCATTTGGACTCCTTTGTGTACTGCATTGAGAAAATTGTGAGAATGCATGAGTATTTATGAAAGTGCTGATAAAGTATTAGGGGAAAAAAAATGGTACCAATCCATATCTGTGCCTGCCTTAGCCCCTTGGACCACCCTTGGAAGGCAGAAATCACTTGTACAGGTACCTGGGTACTGGGCTTCAGCAGGGAGGCCTCCCGTGGCTCCTGCTCAGCATGGAATCTGCTTCTGCTTCGGGCGCCTGCCAGGAGCTCATCCAGGTGCTGCTGGTGCCGGCAGAGGAGGAGCAGAAGTCACTCTGCAGCAGTTTGATTGAGGGTCTTCCCCAGGAGCTTGGGACAGAGTTTTGGGGACCTGTGGAGCCAGAGTTTGGTACCTGCAAAGTCTTGGATAGAGACTCAGCGCTGGTTTTGGTCCCCTGTTGGGAAAGATGAAAGTTTGACAGGAAAGTCTCACAGATACGTAGGTTTAGCAGAAGGCTCTCTGAACGTGGGACCTGAAAGCAGAATAGAGATGGAAGCAGGTTGTGGTATAGAAGAATAAAAGGATGTTTAAGTTAGGAGTTGCTGAGCCAGTAGTTACTGGACAACTAAGAAAGCAAAGGTTAAGTCGAGCTGGAAGGAGGTTTTATGGCTAGAGCAAAGGATGTGTTGACCACAAACAAAAAAAGATGCTTTTACCGAGCAGAAATAGATCTTAGGAAAAGTAGAAGATATCGTAGGTAAACAAACATGCCGATGTAGCAAGCCGAAAAAAAGTCTAAGAGTTTTCCGCTGCAAGAAAACACAAAAACACCTTTGAACTTAAACTGTAACTTAGTAATGTGGTTGGCCAGTAGTGACCATAATATGGTAATGACAGTAGTTATGATAGGCTAGGGTTAGTGGTAAAGGTATTGTGTATGATGCTGATTGGCTTTAAAATGCTCAGCAAAGAAAAATATGTAATGCATTGTAACTGGAACTAAAGGGGCTTCAGGCTTGCCTATAGCTGTAGCTGGCAGCTTTAGGCCTGGCTCTGTTACCCAGGAGTGCTGTGACATCTTCTATACAACAAACAGCATTTTGAAGAGCTGCCTGATGCCTCACGTCTCTCCCTCAGGCTCCTGTAGTCCCCCTCTCATCCCCAGTCAGAACTGGGGACTTGTGGTGCTTTCTGGTGGGCTCTAAATGTTGCTGGAGAGGTTGGTGGCTTCGACAGGACAGGGATATTGTGTTATGCTTTACCATTTGCATTCCTTGTGTTTTTGTGCTCTGGGTGTGTCAGAGAGAGAGGATGGATAGTGGGAGAGGGAACGATCTTAAATCAAGACTGGTGAGCCTCAGATGGTTTAGTAATTTCCAAAAGTGTGTGACTGGGTGTATTGTCAAATTCTCAAATACTTGTATATTGGTCCAATATACCTGTAGACATTTTTTAATGTAAAAAGCAATCTATCTTTAAATTGATGTGGTTAGTTACAAGACCAGTCTCTGAAAATTTGGCTTGCGTAGTTTGAAATGTATCTGGATATTTTTCTACGAATTTCTTTTCAGGAGAACCTGTTACATAGCTCTTTTTTCTTTTTATTTGTTGGTGTGGGAATCATATGGACAGAGAGGCGATCATAGTAATTTAAGAGTCAATCAGATAAAGCAGATGTTTTGAGCTTTTTCCTTTCAGATTGTAAAAACAATTATCTTGCTCCAGCCAGGCAGACTAACTGAGATCTAAGAAATAAATGAACTCTTCCATTTGAAGTGGTTAGCTTAACGCTGGAGTTCAGTGCTACAAGTCACATAGGATAATACTGGAGCTGAATTGAGAAAATGGTAGCATAATTCTAGTTAAATATTTTTGTAAAAACATTAGGTCTTTGCCACAGAGCAGGTGACGACCCCTCTGAACTATTCAGCAGCAGTCTTGAGACCTGAGTCTTCATGCAGCAAATAGTACAGAGCCTTTCCAAAAGATCTGAAACCTCCTGAGCGTGGTGGGGCTGGAGAGGGCGATGGGGCAAACAGGGCTGAGACTGCTGAGGGCTGTGAAACCAGCCCAGAGTTCTGTGAAGTGGTTTAATACTCGAGGGGTCTCTCTTTGGCAGTTTAGCACAGTTACCCAGAAGGTAATTATTTTAGGAATCCGGTCTTGACAAAATCCTCAGATTGGCTGCGGGGAGGTAGACACTGCTTGATTGCATTTCTCCATACCCCAGAACCTGACAGTTCTCATGATTTCATGATTTGGCGGCAGAAAACTGACAGCACCTTTGAGGAGAGGGGTGCAGGACCAGGCAGGTTTGTTCCGTGGGTGTGAGGAGCTGGGGCTGCTCAGAGGTGGAAGGTGTCCAGGCTTGGAAGCGCCCAGGGTGGCTCTGGGGGTGCTGGCAGTGGCACAGGTCTGGTTGCAGCAGTGCTGTGGGGCAGGAGCAGCAGCTCTGGGGTTTGGGGGGCCCTGCAGTACCTGAGGGGGCCGGGNGATGGGGGCCATTTTTCACTTTGTTAGCTAGAACTCACAACTTGTGAGACTGCAACATAGACAAGAATTCATAAACGTGTGAGTCCAAACATGAAAAACCGTCTCTTGAGCATTTAATCCCAACCCTTGCAGAAAAGAAGATAAAAAAGCAACAAGGCAGGCTCAGTGCTGGGGTGGGGACAGCAGAGTTCAGTGCCATGGGTGTGAGCTGCGTGCCAAATGTGCCAGCTGAGGGAATGGCAAAGGCAGTTCAGTCTCATGCCTCAGAAGGTGAGGTGTCCCTGCCAGTTGGGGAATTCTCCATTTCTACACAGGCAAGTGTTCAGTGGGCTGGTTGGTGTAGCTTTTTGGTGGTGTGGTTTTTTTTTAAATGGGGAAAAAAATATATCAGATATTAGCATCTGCTTGCACTTGAAATATTTGAATGACCTGAAGTGTAATCTGTATTGCCAGTGGAATGATACGTGGAAGGAGCAGTAGGGGGAAGCTGGTAGCTTGATCCTCGGCACAGGAGTAAGGTAACAAGCCATTGCCAGTCCTGTCACTCGTGCTTGTATCTGAGATCAGGCAGTAAATGAGAGAATCAGTGGAAACTGCATTAATGCAGTTTTGGTGGCATCCTCTTCAGCGCATCAACAGTGAAAGCAAATAATAACTACCACTGTGCCAACCAGGGCAACTTGAACTTTCTCAGCCCAAGCTGAATTTTTCCGTCACAGCAGCTACTTACCTTAAACCTGTCTGAAAGATGTGCCATGCAGGACCCCTGGGGGACAGCCCAGGGCATCCTGCAGCGAGAACTCTCACTGGCATGAGCAGAATGGTGCTTTCACCTCCCCAGTGTGTCAGATGCTGTGAGACATGTGCTGTCCCTGCAGAGCGCTTTTCTGCCTGCTGTTTCCATCTAAACTTAATTTTAGGACCGATATAATGGCGTGTTCTATGTTTACTGCCTGTTTCATCCACCTCCCCAGTCATGGCCAATTAGTTATTTGTGGGGAGAGTGTAATGCTGTCTCTCAAACAGCCGAGACTAAACGGGGCAGTTGGGGAATACCATGGGAGAAGGGAGACGTGGGTTACTGGGTGGACCTGCGGGAAGAGCTGAGAACAGGGGATGAGGCCGTGGAATCAGTGTTAGAGGGACAGTGGCTCACGGGGAGGAGGAGTGGCAGCTCCAGGGAGAGCCCAGTGCCTCTGCACAGGGCTGAGACGACACCAGGGGCAGGGCACGGGCAGAGGCAAAGCCTGGGATGCTCAGCCTTGCAGCTGCCTTCTGTCGCTGCAGCAAATTGGCTGTGGAATATGCATGAGGTTATTTTATGATTACATACAGATCCTCCAGTGATGGCATGAGCCCCTTGATGAGATGATCCTGTGACAAGATACCCTGTAAAGAAATCAGCTTCTCAGCAGATGTTTTTGGCAGGGGGGGAGGAAGCTGTTTAACAGAAAGGTTTCTTGTGGCTGGCTGAATTCTAAATTTATCTTCTGTAGCAGTGCAGAAAGAGTTGAAGTTAAAAGCCTCGTTCTTCTCACAACTGCACCTATCTTATTGTACTAGATAAATCAACTTTGGAGTCGAGAGGAGCCTGAGACAAAGGAGAAACAAAAGGAAAGGCAAAGACTGCACATATTTTGTGAAGAGGGGCTGTTCCAAAGCCGTAAAAGCTTATCATGCCTCATGTTCTGCTGGAACTGCCAGAGTCAAGATCTGTGTGCTGCAGGTCTTGGGCCAGGGAGCAGCACATCCCTCTATGTGGCAGGCAGGTGAAATAGGAGCAAAGTTTTAGAGCTGCCAGTACTCAATGAATACCTGTGACAAACCCCAAAAGCAATCATAGATTTTTTTTTTATTATTATTATTTTTTCGTGACAAAATAGAGATGGCATAAGCCATTTGATCATGGTTTTACCTCTTTGTTCTGATAACATTTTATTTTGGAGTTCGTTATGCTGCAAGACCTTTGTGCACATTTTAATGCACATTCTTCCTCTTTTGCTTTCTGTTTGCAAGATAGGCTTAATTGGCTACTGCTTGTTTCATAGATATTTTAATACAGTTTTTTTTTAATCTCAGATGTATCTTGCTCTAAGGGTTTCTTGTTTCATTTGTGGGAGAGGAGCTTTTCTTCTTTTTATATCTTGAAAGATCCCATTGAATTAATTTCTCCCTCTTATTTCTAGAATCTGCTTTTAATTGCTCGGACTTGGTGCGATGATATTTTGCATCTGGGATGTACTCTGAACATTTGGTTCATCTGAGATGGGCTTTTGGTAGGATACTTGGTATGGTAACAAATGAGTGTGCTGTGCTTTTAGCTGTTTAGTTTGCTTGATTCAGTGCTCTGGTTTAGAACCTGAGCTTCAAAGCTTGCTGAGGTTAAAGGGTGTCTTTCAGGGACTCTGGGAATTCCAGTTTTGCCCTCATTTATTATTTGTCTCCTTGACTGTAGTGGATACTTGTGTGCCTCATAAAACCCCTACTGCTGTGTGGTTTATGCTCTGGTAGCCAGATGATGATAGCTGCTCACAAGTGATAAAGAATGTCAAAAATACCTTTGCTTGGAGAGCCAGCTATTTGTTTGAAAAATTTGATGAATGCAGCTCTCGACTCTAAGTGGAGACGTTTAAAGTCCTGAATTCACATGAACCCGTGTCGTACTGTGCAGGCACTGCTGGCCATCAGCTGGACCCACACTGCTCTGCTCACAAATCCAGCCCGTGGCACCCTACCAGCTGCCATGAGGAAAATCAGCTCTGTCCTGGCCAAAAGGCAGTTGCCAAAGCTGACAAGTGTGATAACTATTTGGGTGTCAAACCGGCCGTTTTGACGCTAAAAGCCCTGCTCTGGCTCCGTCACATGTAAGAGACAGTTCACCTCATAGTTTGGCACCTTTTTTTTTTTTCTCTGTAAGTCTTGACAATCCTAAGCAGATGGCCAAATTTCTGTTTCTGCTTAGAGTCTGACTCAGCCTGTTTGCTGGGTTTTTCACGCTTTAGGAAGTGCTGTTTTTGTTGTGTGAAGGTGGGTAAACATTGCAGCCCTGTAGGCAGGCTGTTAGGGCTTAGACACTCTTTACGCTTCTGTTGTCAGGAACCATTTGTATCTGCTTTGTCATTTGCAAGTCGAGTTCATAATATTGACCTGGCTTGTGGAAGGTGTTGGGATCTACCCCAGGTTCTGCAGATGGAAGCTGCCAGAGAGGGAACTCTGACAGATGCATTTCTGCCCTTCCTGGGGCCCCTGCTGGGTCACATCGAGGGTCCAGCCCTCCACTTGGGGTTGATAATGATGATTTTAGTTCAGTGCTTAAGAAATTTTGGTAAAATTCGTGAATAGGTTTGTAGGAAACTGAAGAGTGTCATATGTTTGGTAACGAAAGCCCCACACGGGCAGATATATCCCTGTGATTCACCCTTGCTCAGTTGATGTGTGGAGAAGAAACCCCCAAACCTGACAGTGAAACGTGCTCTTGTGACCGTCTTCACTTTCCTCCTGTTCGTTAGTTGCTTTGAATTTCTCTCGAGTGAAAAAAAGAGGTTTTGTTAAAATAGGATTTTATTTAGATGGATTTTTTTTTTTAATTTTTAAGTTTAGATTTGTATTTGGAATAATTAAAGTGAAAAATATAGTACATTAACTTTGTCTCTGTGATTATACAGGAAAATCAATGAAGTCATTTGGGTGGCAGACCTTGAAGAGAACATAAACTGAGCATGCACTCTTGAGTCTTTTATCTAACATTTGCTATTACTGGACACCTATTTTTTTTTTTCTCCCAAAGCTGAACAATGACTTGATTAAATGGTTGGCAGTTACTATTGTATATTCAAAATTTAATAAGAGAAGACTTCCCTCATACACCAAGATGTTAATCTAAATTGCTTTCCTCTGTTAAGTGATTGTGAACTCCTGTACTATGGCAGAGGAGATAGCACCAAAAAATCAAAATTTCCCTCAGGAAGTTTATTTTTCTGAAGCAAAACACTGGAAACTGAATGAATAATTCAGTTAAAGTTGCTCCAGGACTGAATGCATGTCAAATAACGCATCCTATCTGTAAACACTATCAAGAAAATCCAATCACATTGGTATTGACACATTTTCCTTGGGAAGCATAGAGAAAATGGGTTGAAAGAGAAATATGTAAAGATATCTTAGTATTTATTTTTAAAATCAATTCTTAATCTCTTTGGAAGAATAGATATAAAGACAAATGCCAATACTGCGCCCTAAAGCAAGGAACTGATATGATCAATCAGTTTCCTTATGCAGGTGGGTTCAGAGAACATGTTGGACAAACTTTGTGAAGCAGCTGATGATTTTTATACAGCGGGCTGTGTTTGGAGGCCTCATCTGCTATTTCAGAGGTGTGCTGTGGTTTTGCAGGCTCAGCTGGCGGTGATAGCAAGGGTCAAAGGTGGTCAACACCTCTGCAAATTAGGTGAGGAAAAGGATTGATGCAGAACACGAGGAACTTCCTTCTCTCCTCTGACTTTCTTTACAGAAGCTGAGAGTGCTCTTTCAAAGACTGCCACGAACAGAACTTTTTTGTACCCTTCAGTATATTTAAAGGATCTGAAGATGCAGATGGATGTATACAGGGTAATGAATGGTTGCAAGAGAGTGCAATTTCTGAGCGTCAGGCTTTGAATTGCAAAAATCTGTTTTGATGATTCACCCTGGTGTCAGGGAGGGCTCCTGTGCAGCTGTTGGAGGGGCCTTTAGAGAGTGATTCATTTACTGTAAGATGAATCACACCCTAGAAACACTCATGTCTCTTCATTAAATAAGTGAGTCTAGAGAACTAGCTCCACTGTAGGTATGAACCTTTGAGACATTTAAAATTGGGAGTGTTGAATTCAACACCTGCTCTCTACATGGGAAATTTAGAGCTTCCCTCTGAGGAGGGACTCCAAACAAAGGAACCCCAGGGCTTTTGTACCCTGACAGTCTAAATCTCTGTTTCAGGCGTGATTAATGCAGATCAGGGCTGTGGGTGTTCACAAATTTCAGGGAACATTCTGAGTAGAAAGGGACTTTGAAGGACCAGAGTCCAGCTCTTAAGTGACTGGCCCATGATCAAGCCCTGAGCTTTGGTGCTGTTCAGCACCATCCTCTGACCAACTGAGCTAATCTCAGGGTTTTCATATCCAGCCTCCAAATAGAAGAAGGAACGATCCTATTTCAGTAACCTACTGCTATTGTAGACACAGAAGAATTTGAAAATGTCCTGATTTGGTGTGCTGCTTTGTAGTGACTGCTGAGTTGCAGTCTGTTCTATGGTTCAGAATTTTCGGCAGTGGCGCCTCCCGATCAGTCCGTGTTGGCTGATGTGTCCTCATGTGAGCAGACATGAAGTTTATTTTCATGCCCTGCTAAGAATTTCAGCCATTTCAGAAATGGATCTGGCGTGGCAAACACTGCATGTGTGATGCAGAGCTGCATCTCCACAAAGGTGGAGATGTTCTTCAGGCGTTAACTTGTGCTTGCAGAAGTTGTGTGTAAGAAATCATCTTCTCTGCGAGAGACAGTTCCATGTCGTGCTCTTTTCCAGAGGGAGTGTGACCCAGAGTGTGAGGCAGTTAAGCCTCAGTCATGCCCAGTCTGAAGTCTTAGATCTTGGGCAGAGACTCTGTGCTGTTGGTAAATCTGTGTTTCAGTCCGCACATGTATAGAACGAGGGGTTTTCCCTCTTTTACCATTCTGTATTAGGTACATACCGTTATACCACAGTGTATTTACACATTACAAAGATGCTAAAAATGATTTATATTGAGTGCATGGAGGGGAGCTGTCCCCTTGTCCAACAGAGGGTGATTTCTAGAGAAGTTCTTCCTCTGTGCAGAGCAAGTTGTGTGTGTGTGTGCGCATTAGGATGCAAATATGTTCGCTATGCCTCCTTTTGGGAATCCAGTGGTTATTTTATAGATTTTCTATTTTCTGCATATTGTGTTCATTATGGCAGAAATGCCTGCTTGAGATGCGTCCTTGAGAGAGGTGATTCTGATTGCACAAGAATACCTAATAAATCGAAGCGTGCAGGTGGGGTAGAGATATAGATACAAACCACAAGAATATAGTGGGTATTTGTTGATTAACAGGTGGATGAACAGGTGGATTAACAGGTGTATTTCTTACTGTATTTTGCTAAGTGGATCAGTGGTTACTGGATGTGTTCTGAGCATGAACATTTCAAGACAGTAGGATTAGTTCATTGTTCTATTAGCCTGGTTTTATGGTTGAACTTCTTTGAAATATGTTGGCATAAAGTAGGGGCAAATCAAGCTTTCTCTTGGAAAGTGAATGCAGCAGTCATAAATCTGAAAGCCTGGAGCCTGTAGTAGAGCTTCCATGAGCCTGGAAAGCTGGGTCTCCTCATGCTGGAGGGGCTGGCTATTCAGTCTGCAACAGTTTTAGTGGCCACAGTTCCCCTGAGTCCTCTTCCTGAGCGTTCCTTTCCTTGTGAAGTGTGTTGTGCATTCCTGTGTGTTGGGATCAAAGCCAAATGTGCTGGAAACTGGTCTCCGAGGAGGTCTGGACCAGCACTCCATAAGCTGAAGTGTATAATTTAGCTATTCATATGCCAAATACAGAGTATTGGTCACAAGGGTATAAAGCCATAGGAGGTGACACAGCTCAGCCCAGAAAGTCAAGTAAGGGAAAGTGATGTGCGAGCTTAATGTGGGTGTTTTGTTTTGTTTTGTTTGCTTGTGGTGTCTTTGGTTTTGTTAATTTTTTTTTGACTGATGTGCTTTTCCACCTTTTCATTTCCCAAGAGTATAGAGGGGCTTGAAGGAGGAGCAACATGTTGTGTCTGTACTTGCCAGGCCTTTTTTTCTGATGATGTTTAACAGTATGCAATAATAAAGCAAATTGACATAGTTTGTAAATTCAGTGGTGTCGACCAAAACACCTTTTGCCATGAGAAGATAATCAAGGACTGATCTACATCTCATGCTCTCTCTTGACTCCTGAGCCTGTTACTTCATAGACAGATCTAAGGAAAACAAACCAGCCTCGTCGACAGAGGTGGAATAAGGCAAAACTAACCTTAATGAGCCCCTTAATTTAAGGTAAATACCTGCTTCAGGAATGTACTTGGAACCAGAGTAGAACAGTAGAGGGGAATATGGGGAATTGTGGGCTTTTGTGTCTTAAGGATGGCACTTTGTGAAGAGGCTGGAAAGGAGGTGACTGCAGCCCTGACCACCCAGGCTGAAGGAGCGTAAAATTATCAGAAAAGACAAGATAAGCCACATCAGCCTGTCTCTGATTTGTCTTCCTAACTCACTATTGTTGAACTGTCATATAACAATGTCAGGTTCTGATTTTTTTTTTTTAATATGCAGTTGCAGATAGATATTGCAGAGTTCTTTTATCAACGTGAACTAGGCCAGGTGAATAAAAATCAAATGCTCTTCAATAAGTAGCGTTTTTGAAGCTGGTCAGCACTGGGATTTTATATATTAGGAGGAATGGAGTTCTTTATTGAATATCGACTGGTCTTTTCAGAAGATGAGAAATTTTCCAGCGAGGGCATTAGTAACTGAAATTATGAATAAAACTGTGCTGTATATGCAAAGATAAATTCCTGCTATGACAGAGCAGCTCAGTGCACATGCTCTCGAGGAGCTCATGCTCAAGGGCTGTGTCAATTCTTTGTTTCTCGTTCAGTATTTTGCCACAGCTTTGCGTTTGTGTAGTTCAATTTTGCATGAGGCACGACAGAAGGCCTCTACTCACACTTTAAATTATTGATAGAGACGGTGCATGCAAAAATCCTGTAATTCTCAAAACCTGCTTTAAAAAGAATATCGTGTTGTTTTGCTGTTTGGACAGGTAAAACAGCTCAGCATGGTAATTTTATAGATAAACCTAATTAAATAGTAAATTTCCTAGAGCTCTGAGTGTATCATGCGCATGAAATGTGATGAGTTAGGGCTGATGATAATTACAATAAACTTCAGCAATGAAATTATGAGTATTACAAGAAGCCTTCTGACTCCTGTACTCGCATTCTTAAGCTGCAATTTTTGTATAACTATTTTGTTCTTAGGCTGAAATTTTTCTTGCTGTTTCTTTAAAAAAAAACTAGCCTTGCCTCTAGTTTTATATATTGCTTCTATTACATCCTGACAAATGGTTTCCTCCTTTTTTTTTGATAAGCAAAAGTGGGTGGGATGTAGGACTCTGTACTTTGACATAACTTTACAGATTTTTCCAGAAGTTCTTGGACACTGGGATGTTATTCTGGACCTCTGCAAACAAATGAATGTCCCAACAGTGTGATATGGTGGATTTGCACCAGGTCCATCCTGGAGCTAGTTGGCCCTGGCTCTGCCAGATGTGGGGGATGTTTCTGGAAGCTTCTCACAGAAGCCACCCTGCTGCCTAACCCTTGCAATACAAACCCAGTGCTCACGGCAACTTGCAAAAAGGAAAATCACTGATTACACTCAGTGAGCCTCTGGTAGAAACCTGTGGAGTATAATTGTGAAGAGAAATTCAGTTGATTGACTTCTGGTTTTCTTTGGTGTTTGTTTTTTATGTTTGTTTTAAAGCCATGGCTTTAAAGAAAGAAAAATGACTTGGCCACAGATAATTTCAGCTCTTTAAGCTAGGGGTCTTGGCAGACTCAGTCTCTTCTCTTGGCTGTCCCACTGCTGTGATTGCACAGCCATGCATACTCCCTGTAAACTGGACAGTGATAGAAATAGATTTCATCATCTCCTCCATAATCCTTGGTGGTTTTGTTATGAGGCAGGGAGTCCATGGCTCCCTCTGATGTGACATTACAGTTTGAGAATCCAGGGTCAGTAACTCCAGCCTTGAATTTTTCATGTTGTGAGGTGATGGTGTCATTGCAGCGGTCTGTGCTCCCAGAAAAGTTGTCACCAAAACTTCATTACAGCTTTTCTAAAAACAAACAAAACCCCAAGCAAAGCCCTCTTAGAACTCCAAATGCTTTGTTAATTCAAAGATGGTGCTGCAGCAGTTTCTCACGGGTTAATTTCAGAAATTCGGTGTGCCGATTGCCACAGTCGTGCGCGAGTTTATGCAGCACAAAGAGGTTGTTTGTGGCCCCCGTATCCCTGGCTGTCACTGGTAGAGAGCAGGCATACAGAAAGAGGTCCCATTCTGTGCCAGACCCGTGCCGGTGACAGCCACAAGGTGGGTGTGCAGTGCAGGCACCACCCGTGAGCATCCAGCCCGAGGAAATCACTAACAAAGTGCAAGGATGAAAGACACAAATGTAGGGGGAGGAAAAAAAAAGGAGTGCAGTGGCATTAAGTTTCTTTGTGAAGTAGTCTATTCAAAATTCTGACCGGTCTGAAAACCCCTAGGAGTTGTTGGATTTGGTTGGATCTTGGGTGTGATTGCGCTTTTTCTCCAGGGTAGATTTTGAAAGGCATCCCTAGGCTAAGATGGTCCTAATTTATTTTTTTCCCTACTGTAGTGAGTTCTGGCATAGTTGAGTGATGCACAGCTGCACAGGGAGAGTTTCAATTTCATGGAATCTTCATATATTTGTGACTTTTAATTTTTTTTTTTAAGTTGTAATATACTTTCTTCACCACGATCAGTGATAAATACTGTGTGTAATGAAAAATTTTTAGCTGTTTTATTTTTGGTTCTGTTTTCTGTCTTTTATTGTTACCTGGTTTTGTCAAGGAAGTTTTCAGAGGAAAGAGAAAACTCAAGTAAATGCGATGTCTTCCCTCTGCAGGATTTATGAACGTGTCATTGATCCCCCAGAAACGAATCTGACACCTGAAAGCAATTTATGGCTGGGACAGAGAAACAGGAAACATGGTTTCTTTAAGGTAAGCAGATATGGAATGGCACACGAAGAAGGAAAAATAATAAACGGTCAACGAGACACTTCCAGTCACTTCTCTTAGACTCGTGCAGGATGAAATTTGGTAGGAACTGTGGACAGTTTGTAAACAGCTTGTTTACAAGGTAAAAGTTTCTGGTATTTATTCCAGTTTTGGATAACAAGCCACAGTGTTTATCTGTGAGAGGAGTCCACAGAGCAGCAATAGGCCAGTGTGCCTATCCTCAATCTGGGCATGGATTTGTTGCCAGGGTGATTTACCACCCACACGGTCTCCGTGTGAAGCTGTCGCTTCCTGAGACAATTCTACAAGTTGCCTCTTTTCGGAGGGTGTCTCCTCAAAGTCCCCAGATTTCCAACAAGCTAGGACAATTGTGCTGGACTTATTTTCAGCATAGTAGCTGGCAATTTTAATTGTGAAACAGAGGTAAAAGCCAATTTTGGCTTAAAAGATAGGCTGAGGGTTGCTCTGAACCTACGGTGCATTTCATCCTCCAGCAGCTGAGCTGTCACTGTGAAGTGAAATTGATAGTATTATTTTATTCTACAGCTGTTGGTTTTTTTACCTCAGCTGCTTCCCACTATTCCACAGATGGTAAACATATGTTTATAGCTACAGAGGGAAAGGAAGAAGTTATATTGGAGTCGCCCGTCTTAAATTCTTATTTTATGCAGGCAGTCAGAGCCTCAGAACTCTGGGATATTATATGTTTGTAAATTAATATTTCTACGTGTTAACACTTTGGAAACAGCAGGGTAGCTAATGATATGCTAATGAACTGACAATTTTTATTGATCATAATGAAAGCCGACAAGTGTCTTACTTTGCTTTATGCGTGCTTGAATATTTTACTAACTTTCTGCAGGGCAGAAATATAATTGGTTGTGGTTTTTTTAATCCTGCTTGAGAGTTTCAGAACTCTTACTTTTTTTACATTACTCATTGCAAAAACTTGGGATTTTGCCAATTTGTAAAGAGTACACATCTCTTTCCGTATATTTATATGCTCAGCAGGATTTCCCTTTTCTTTTTGGAGCAATTTGTTTCACTGTTTTAGCATATAAAAAAATAGATATATTTTCCTTAATGTAAACAGAGATCTGCAGGGGAATAAGAGCATTAAAAAAGAATTAGCATTTTTGTATGTGTGTTGGAGCCATGAAAATGTGTGTAAGGAAAAGCCACTCTGTTGCATGAATAAGTCTTTTTCTTAGACCCTTTGTTATGGATATTGTTACTGTTCATTTTCTTGCCTCGTTGCTCTTTCCAGTGAATGGTGCTTATCCATACCTGTGATCTTCACCTTTTGTGCCTCCAGTTCTCAACTCCATCCTGCCACAGCAGGGAGGGGCAGAGGAAGGGGGATGGAGAGAGGTCAGCCTGGGGTTTGGGGGAGTCTCGGTGGGGATTCTGAGCTGGGGAGCACATTCCTCAACCAGGACAGCCTTAACTGGTTTAACTGGTGCCAATGTGTGGCACCAGGGGTGGAAATAACAGCAGAGCCAGAGAGGGCTGGTAACTTGTTTGCCTGGAGCATCTGTGGTGTTAGGTGTGGAGCTCTGGCCACAACCTTGCCTGCCTTGTTCATGTGAGTGTGGTGCCTAATCTGACTCTCAGAAAGGTCTTTTTCAGTGCAGGGAGAGGGATCAGGATGACTTCCTTGCTGATCTGTGTGATATCTGCTTATGACTTGATAACATCGAGGGCAATGAGGGTTATTTTGGATGTGTGTTCAGGGTTGTTCTCCTGCCCCGACCTCCGGTTCTTTGCTGGGGAGTCCATTAATGGTCATATCTAGTCTGTGGGTTAAAGGTGGGGAGGGGATGATTTTCCACAGCTTTTCACCCTCTTTTCCTCCTTCAGGCCTGTTAAAACAGCTTTTGAGAATTTTTGGTTTCCTTCGGATGTTGAGGAGAGCATGTTCCTGTTGCTGTGTCTGCCATGTTTTCTCTGTATTGTCCACAGCACCACAGAGATTTCTGGGAGGGTTTTTCAGAGATCTGCCCTGAGGGGGAATAATCATGAGTGTCTTGGAACGTGGGAGAAAATGGGCTGGTATTTAGAGAAATTATCTGCTCCAGTGTTTTGGGAGTTCACCCCTGAAGCAGCAGCAGGGCTCTGACAAAGTGACAGGTTTTGCAACAAGAATGCTGTTGGTGACTCCAGAGAGGGGCAACTCAAGCAAAGGCAAACCCCTCCATGGAACTGTGTCTGCTCAGGGGCCAGGGTCCACTCGGTGGGTAATGCAGACAGACAGGGTAACACCATATGCACCTCAAGGGGATTTGAGGGATTTTACAGCAGCCCTCCTGTCCTGGGAGACATCTCGGGTGGATAGAACCCACAGGCATGGACGGAATGAGCTCAGCAGGCATCTTGGAGGGCTGGCCACTGACTGTGGAAATGATACCTGTGATGGTGCATGTTTATATGTCTATATAATTGGAAGGTGTAGGATGTGGATGGGACATAAGTGGTGTAGAATAAGAGGTGGGTAAGTTAAGGATGTCGTGGTTTATGAATGGTACTCCCCAGTTCAGTACCCCCCACCCGGATTCTGTAAAATCACACCTTGCTTCCTCTCACTCCTCCTTTCCTTCCCCTTTCCCACTGTGGTGGAATGGAATTCAGGATTAGAGGCACAAAAGGTGAAGATAAGAACAATTTACTGGAAAGAGTGATGAGATAAGAAAATGAACAGCAACAGTATTACTAACAAAAGATACAGGGAAAGAAATGATTTACACGTTCCTGCTAACGGATGGTACCAGATGGCTTCCTCCTCCACATTTTCTTGACCATAAGGAACTCCTCCATGGAAGAGAGTCCCTTCCCCTGCCTCCTACAGTGGTGTGAGTGCTGTAGAATAATCACCATGTCCCAGCCATGCTCTCTCCTGGCTACTGCAGAAATTAATCCTGTGCTGGGCAGAGCCAGGACAGCCACACAAACTCAGGGTTTGTTTCAGGGCTAAGGAGTACCATCATCATCATCAGGTTAAGAAGCTTAAGAAAATGCAACTGAAGGGAGAAAAAGATTGATGCCAGATATCTATTGAACACTTTCTAGGATGGATGTGATTGCTGTCAGGATCAGAATTATCTGCAAAATTTGTTTTATTGCTGAGGAGAACCCTTCCCCCTAAAGGTCCCTCCAAAGAGCTAGTGCAGAAATGAGCTTATTAATGCCTTGGTGAGAGGGTGATTTATGTTGCAAGACAGAAGTTTTCATAACTACCAGAGCAGGCTCTATTGATCCTGCTTGTGTCTGGGGATTGTATATTAGGTGCTTGAGAAGCATATTGGTATTTTTATTGCACAGTATCATGTATATAATTTATATAGTCGTATGACTCTGTAATAATTTTGGACTGGGAGTTGTATGGACTAAGGTTGTCTCAGTTTGGGAAGACAAGTGTCTGCCAGGGAAAAGCTGGAGCTTCCCTTGGAATGGAGAGTGTAAACCCCCTGCCTCCAGATTTTTACAATTTTGAGATTAAGGGGCTTTCAGGCAAAGATACGGGAATAGGAATAACAGTTCTTTACTGGTGTCTTGGTTTGAAAACCTAACCCCCAACAACTGGGAATATTAAAAATGTAGTAGTACAAAAAAACCAAATGAACAAAAAAAGAAAAACCCTGACAGGGTGAGAACACGACCCTGTTGCTCAGGCTGTTGGGATCAGCCCAGCCCTCCTGCAGTGCCAGACGTGGCTCTGCTGGAGCAGAGATGATCCTGCAGAAGGGCCCAGTGGTGCTGGGATGGGTCCGGTCTCCCTCTGGGAATGCAGTGCACACAGGCTGTGCTGGGTTCTGAATCCCAGCTTTTATCCAGGTGGGAATGCTGGGCTCCTCCCCCTGGGCAGAGCCTCTCCCCATGGATGATGGAATGTTCTCAGGCATGCCATGAGCCTGCATGGCCCCTGAACAGCAGAGATCCCCTGGAGGGAGGCTGGGTCCTGGAAGGGATAAAGAACCNATGGATGATGTAATGTTCTCAGCCATGCAGTGAGCCTGGATGGCCCATGAACAGCAGAGATCCCCTGGAGGGAGGGTGGGTCCTGGAAGGGATAAGGAACACTGGTTAAACAGCTGGTTTAACAGCTGGCCATTAACAGAAGGCACCTGCCCGCCTTCCCCCAGAGTTATGAGATAAAGAAAAACACCTTTTCAACCGATTCCAACAGACGGGAATAGAATGGATCTTGCGTTGAGCCCAAGGCAGAGGTGAAACTCAGAGCAGTGCTGCAGGCAGGTGTTGAGGTGCCTGGCGTGGCTGCCCCAGCGGAGCAGCGCGGTGCTGATGGCACGGTGCAAACCCGGGCTGCTGCCGTGGCTCGGCCAAGGCACCGGAGCTTCAGGCACATCTGCTGGTGCTGCTGTGTAGAACCTCTGCCAGCCCTGGCTGGCGCAGCCTGCACAGCTGCGTGGGGATCACACGATCTCTGTGGCAGGAGGAGGTTTAAGAGAGGCTGAGAGGCAACGGAGGAAATGAAAATGCAGGAGTGGCGAGCTCGTGGAACAGATGAGCCTTTTCGGAGAATATGGGAGGGCTGTTCTATTTAGTAGATATCTGAGAAGTGAAATAAACTGGGCTTTTTTTTGCATTATGTCCTGATGGGATGGGCTCAATATTTAGTGCTGCAGACCTGAATTTCATTTCTGTAGCTGGTCATCTGCCTGCACCAGTTGAAGGCTCTTCCAGCTAGCAAGTCCTGATGCTGAGCTGATTGTCACTGGCCAAATGTTTTCATTGATAACATAAAGGTGATGTCTGCTTGGGAAGGGGAAAATTGGAAAGATTTTGACCACTGACACCACACTGTTAAGGACAAATCCAAGCTCTTGGCAGCCTAGACCTAATGCTGAAGCAGGAGTAATTGGAGTTTTTTCATATTCATTACAATAATTATGGCTGCAATAAGTGTTTTCCTACAATGAGGTCTTCCTATTAAAAAAATACATCAGCAGAATTCCTGCCCTTGGAAAGTTTACTTCTATGTTTGATCATAATAATTTACTTTCAGATGGTTTATAGATCTAGGAGTCTATGTGAACTGAAGTTCGTATTCATATGTTATTACATAGTAATATGCTTTCATGTAGCCAGAAATTAAAGACACATAAAATAGTTGTGTTTCCTCTTCAGGCTATGTCTAAGTGCAAAGCTTTCCAAAAGACACTTGAGCAGTGTGACTCTGATGCAACAAACACATCAAGATGCACCTAAACAAAAAACCAAACAAACAAAAAAATTACTTTTCTCTGGATGGTGTCTTGCTAGCTAGACAATATAGTCTGCTGGAACTTTGTAGTCTCTTTCTACTCTTGGTTGAGCTTTTCACTGCAGAGGCTTAAATGTTGAAATATGTTTTTATGCCTCACCTTCTAATTTCTCACTGATGACTGCTGATGAAAAATATGTAAAATGGCTTTCAGGATGTTCCATTTCCAGTGACAGTATTGCTTCCTATTACTTACGGTTTCATTATTCTCCTAGGTGAAAAGGTTAATAAATGCTTATACTTGTGCAGGAAAGACAGGCTGATCTGATTATCTCTGTTAATATTTTCAGTTAATATTTGATCATGAGACAGTAAGCAGGAAACAGTGCTTGCTGATTACTTTCTGCTCTTTCAACAGATGAGCATGTAAATGTTCCTTACCTTGCCAGGCTTTAAGGACTATCTGAGGCCTCTATTTATGGGTGGAATGTGAGTGCCTGTGAGCAAGTGATGTCCTTGATCTGCACAATTCACTCTACTGCAATTTAACTGAAAATTAAAGCACAGTCTGGCAAATCAGTAATTTAATTAGATAATAACTGCTGCCATGATAAATTTCTTTTCAGATTAGAAGTGTGTCTGTGAGGGGATGGAGCCGCGTCACAACATCTGATTAACAGTCAGGGGGAGTGCAAATATCAGCATTCGAGGTCCCTTGGCTTCCCTTGCTCCTCTCCCTTAGTGGCCATGACATTGTTAAAGCCAGTGGATCCTGTGCAGGGAGTACACTGCCCAGTCAAAAATGCTTTGTGCGGGGCTTGAAAGAGCAAACACAGGTTCCAGCATTTCCTGGCTTGTCTGAAGTGCCTGGGGTTCTTCAGGGCCCAGGTGTGCAGGGACAGCTGGGCACCGGCTGCTTCCCCTGGGGGTGGCCACAGCGGGCACTGGACCTTCGTGTGCGGTCGTGCCCAGGTTGGTTTGTGCTGCTTTCTCCTTTCCCTCGTGTCAGAGCTGGAATTGATTCACAGGAGTCGCAGTTTTGTGTTCAGACTCGGTGTTCATTAATCCTTATCTACAGCACAGCCTCAGGAGTCGTGAGCTCTAGTTACCAAGGTAGACAAGGGAGGTGTCTCTAACTGTTTCCAAGGTTATTTAAGCACTCATCACCCAGTAACGAGGTGACACCTGTATTATTTATACCTTCAACCCAATAATGACCACCCAAGGCCCTCAAAAAGGCCCCCTTTTTCATCCAATTAGAAAAGAACCACCCAAATCCAAGAAGAAGAAGGTGAAGAAGAAGGACCCAGACAATGCCTTAAATCCTCCATATTGTCCCATATATATTACTATATACTAAAACCCCAAATTGCAAGTTTTTCACCCTTCTATTCAAACTCCACACCCGCAATCCCGGTGCTGTCACTCAATTTTGGGAGCCTTCTCCACGGGCTCAGGTCAGTGCAGTGTTTGCCTGGGGGTCAGTGCCTGTCAGCACAGAAATCTGAAATCCTCAGGCTTGGGAGCCCCAAACAGGCTGCACTGCCTTTCTGCCAGCCCTGCACAGGTCATCTGTCCATCTCCCTGGGCTGCGGAGAGCATTTAATCCTGACTGATGGCACGATTACCCCAACTGCCTGTTGGGATGCAGAGCTGGGAGGTTTAATGAAACCCAGCAATGGAAGTGTGAACTTGTTACTTACATCTGGTACCGGGCACTTGTCTTTTCAGTGTTGGATTTCACAGCCTCACTTGTCTAAAAAAAAAAACAAAACAGAGTTTTACTGTGTTTTCTTTTTATCTTTTGGAAAAGTGTGTCATCGGCTTGAGCAGTGGATATTATTTCAGTGCTTTTCTTTCACCAGTCTCACCCCATTTAAAGAAGCTTAAGCTGCTTATATTTGGTGATTAAAAAAGAGAAAGTGGTTTTATTGCTGTAATATCCAAACACACAGGGAGATAGGAGGAGTTGTTATATTTTGTTCATCTTCAGTTATTTTCCTCACAAGTAGAGTGAGCCAGTAAATTTTTTTTGTGTCCACTGAAGAAATGACTTTTGAAAGAGCCGGTACAGATTGGAATGAATGTTTGTAATCTGTATTACCAGTTTTCTCTTCTTTTGCAAAGGGTGTTATTCAAGACGTGAAAGTCATCTTTATACCTAATGGATACATAACACAGTGTCCTAATCTGAATCGCAGTAAGTAGCAATCTTTTTATCCTCTCTATTTTAGATTTTTCGCACAGATTGTTTCTTTGCTTTAAAAATAATACTTTCAGGCTTGTTATTTTTGCATGTGCTGACTTCCAGAAGGCAAGAATTCTGTATAAACAGATTGCATTTTATGTTCAGATCAATCTAGTATGATAGATGGTTGTTTATTTATGGCTTATTGTATCTTTCCTTTTCTGTTTCTTTTTAATCTTTCTCTATTGAGCATGCCCAACCTGCAGTGATTTCTTGAGTCTGGTGCAAGGAATCATGGATTTGCAAGAACTCCTGGCAAAAATGACTGCAAAAGTAGGTACCTAAGCTTTTTTTTTTTTTAGTTGCCCATTTCCTTCCTTTCCTTCCCTAAGACAAAGATGAAAGTATTTATTCTATATGCCATTCCTTCTACCATGAGAATGATTCTGAATTTTCATAGTACAGCCAAATGTCTGCCTTATTACTTGTCAGGTAGCGACAAAATACCCAGAGTCTGAATTTTTTGTGAGAAGCCTCAGCTTGATTTCCCTTTTCATGCTGAGGGATAAATGCAGAAACAAAAGAGTGAAATCTCTCCAGAATTTCCTCACCATGTGATGCTGTCAGGGGGAGGATGTTTTCTTCTGGGAAGCCCTGTGAAATCTTCAGCGCTGGTGTAGTCTCCTTCCTGGGAGTTGTAATAAGGCCCCAAAATGAAAACGTGAACCTGCTGACTGTGCTGACCTTGGCAGCACCTTTGATCAGTGGTTTTTTCAAGTGTAAAAGTTAACTCAGCTCCAGGTGATGTGGTGTGTGCTTGGGTTTGTGTGGGTTTTTTAAATGATTTTCTTTCTGCTTTCCCCCCCACGGCTTTGGATCATGAGCAGGATGAATGGGAATCCATAGTGTTGGGGATTTTGCTTTTGTTTGTTGGAAATTTTCTTCAGGTTCTGCTCCTACAATACACAGGCAGCCTCGGTGTTAAGCCAAGGCCCTTCAGCCAGGCTGTGCTGAAGTTTTGGGATAGGAAACGGTGTTTTCAATGTGACCAAAGCCCTGATCTGTGTTAAAGGAGAATGTGACCAATTTTTTGAGGTTAATGTTGATGAACCATCTGGTTTGTGGTAGAGGGCAGTTAATTGTCTCTTTTGAAACAGCACTTACACGTTAATTACTTAGATTTAAGTGCAGATGCAGCCAACCTGTAGGTGCCCTTAGCCTCAGTGTAGTTACTGTAGGAATTTCCAAAATAGGATTTGCATAGCAGTACTGCTTGTGTAAAAAATTTCCACTTTTTAATGCACTGCCTTCAAATGCTCTTTCCCTTCCCAATAGGAAGGGGGAAACTGCTTTTTGGAGAGTGTGTGCATTATCCTGGCAATCCTCTTACTCAGCTGACACGCTTAGGACAGGCTGGATCCGAATGCAAAGTGGGAAGCTTTTATTTCAGTTTTCTGCTTGTTCTGTGGAAGAGAGGCAATTATTTTGAGCCCTGCTGGTGGTATGAGCGAGTTCCAATTATGCAGTGTACTGAGTAACTTGCTTTCTCTGATGTTAATTATATTTTTGCTTGCTAGTGCTTTATGAGGGGAGGCAAATAACACAGTATTTGCACTGCAAAGACTCTGCGCTTCCATAAAGCGGTGCTGGCATAATCCTTCATTGCAAATTCCTTTTCTGTTAAAGCAGTCCACTGACTGTCTTGTTGCAGTTGTTTCCTGTTGTCCAGGCAAGACGCAGGGAGCAGGAAAGGACGTTAACTCGGTAGACAAACGCAAGTTAAAAATGGGGGGTCTGGAGGGAAGCGCTGAGGTTCGTATGTGCCCTTTAAGTTCTAGCCACAGCAGCCAGGAATTACTAATGCAGATACGAGTGTGTTTTATGGGGATGATGCATGTCCAGGCTTTGAAGGGCCGTGCAGCTGCCTGCAGGGATGCTGCTGGGCCTGGCAGGTGGTCAGAGAGAGGCTCGCTAATGTACCGGAGCGAGCATCCCTCTCTCCTGAGCCTGCACCAGGGGAGGCACAGCATGAACAAGATGTTTTGAAAGAGTGGCTTGGTGTCTAGCTGCTGCTTTTAGGCTCCCCTACATCCAGGATTTCAGCTTCTGTCCCAGGCTGTGTTTGCTTACAGCTGCATCACGGCGCTGAATGGATGAGCAAGTGCTGTTTGCAGTGGATGTGTGTGTGCAGTTTATGTAAATTAAACTGGGTGTGCAGTTTATATAAATTAAAGTTGGGGAGGCTCAGAGCAGGGCTTGCCCAGGAAGGAAACACCCAGCCGCTGGTCTCAGGCTCTGATAATTTCAGTAGCTGTGCAAGTTATGCAGAATAAAAGCAGGAACGGGGGGTTCCCAAGCCCCCTGCTTGGGCTGCACCTCTGCTGAGTGTGGGGGGCTCGGGGTGGGAACACGGGGCCTTTGTGAGGGGTCCAGCAGAGCATTGGCTGGGGCAGATTGTCACAGTGCTGTGAAAGGAGCATGTCATCATGACTTGGAGCAAGCTGGCCACCCTTATGTCCTCTTCCTGCCTCCGTTTTGTGAAGACCTAGCTTTTCAAGACCAAAAAATGCTGGCTCTTAAAACTTACTTTATTTCTGTTGTAATTTGAATTAATTCCGAATCTTCCCAGTAGGTATGTTCAATTGATATAATCTTGTATCCTTAAATAGAGACACACTGTATATCAGGGTGCTGGAATCCGGCTAAAATGTTAATTTGCTGCAGGAGAAGAGGATTGTGTGACACGGCAGCATTCCCCACTGCTGGGCTAGAGTACTGTTAGTTCCTCTTTAAATATAATGGCTAAAATGATTCATGTGGCTCTAACAATCTGCTGAAATCAGTCTGGGCATCTCCTGTGCCTCTCTGAGTGGAATATAGCTTCTTTTGGTAAATTAGGAGCCTCCACTAGGGTGTGCTTTGTATTCAGATGTGTTTGTTTCATGGAGACTTCCAGCACAGAAATTTCTACTGAGTCTTTCCTTGCTGGAAGTCAAAAAGGTTCAAGCTTGGCTTTGATTAAAATCAAGAAAAATCAAGCACTTGAGATCATTTATGGACTAGGCATTCTGGTTTGTTTACATCATGAGTCTACAGAGCCAGGAATACTTTCATGAATCACAAAATTTTCCATGTAAATTTTGATGGTTTGGGGTGGGGTTTTTTTTTTGCCTTTTAATTTTTTTTAACTGCTAAATATTAAGCTTGTATTTCTATTGTAACAGTAGGGAGTGTTCAGAGCTAGCCACACGCCCAGGGTTTATTCCAGGAGCATGGTTTCTCCATTGATCACAGTGTGGGATGGCTGTGTAGTAACTCCAGCAAAATCTGAGGAATAGGGTTGGTCCGTACCTGCTGATTTCCTGGCTCAGTGTTTTGAAGGTTGTGGTCAAAGTTGGTTTGGCTAAAAGTAACAGTTTGCTGGTTTTTGCTTTTTTAAATCGTGTGTTTGAATTGCAGAAGTCTCATCAGGTTACTTTTGTTTATAGTTAAATTATGCAGAAACAAGACTGAGTCAGTTGGAAGACTGTCATTGTGAGAAGACTTGTCAAGTAAATGGATTGATCTACAGAGACAAGGACTCATGGGTTGAGGATGATCACTGCAGGAATTGCACATGCAAAGTAAGGATTTCTGAAGAGCTTCAAGGATAGGATCTAATGAAAATGTGACAATGGCCTTTGAATACATACTGTGCACTCTGAGAATTACTCTGTTTTTAGTATGCATCTAGTGGCAGCATGGACAATAGGGAGGGAAATGGTAAAATAAATAAAATTTTGACATTGCTTATTTGTAAGCATCAAACATAACATCTGCTTTCCCTTGACAATGCTTTCTTATTTGTTCTAATTATAGCTGTGAGGACTTTGTGGTTTTGGGGTGAAGGGGTGGCATTGTCTGTGTTTGGTTTGGAATTGTTTTCACCGCAGTAGCTTTTTCAAAAAGGAGGCATTATCTTAATAGTATTCATAGATGCTTAGTTGCATCTTGCATGGTAACAACTTGCGGACTGGTTTTCAGCATTTATCAGACTGAAAAATACAAGGGGCAGAAAGAGAATTAGTATGTAAAACTTGTATCTCTGAAATTATTTGATAAATATCTGAAGAGAGCTTTTGTTTGCTCAGGAAAATAGAAGCCTGATTGTTAAAAAACTCAAAGATGATTGGAACAGCGTACAGAAAGTAGGGCTCATGTTCTTGACTTGTGGTTTCCAGTTGATGCATTTTGCTCCTGGGATGGGGGGTAAAACCAGTAATGTGTGTATCAAAATACGGAGGGCAGTTCACCTTCAGCTGCACTTTGGTTCATTTTGTAGCTGGGTGGGATTAAATCGGCTGCTGAAGGACAGGTTTGTCATCCAGAGTGATACTTTCATTTCCTTGAGCAGCTCTTAGTGCTTTTTCTGAAATGCTCCCCGCTTGCAGCAGCAGCTGAGCTTTGCCTTTTGACCCCCTTTGCCCAGAGCGGAGCCGTGGAATGCCGCAGGATGTCCTGTCCCCCGCTGGAGTGTCCCCCCGAGGCCCTCCCCGTGCACCTGGAGGGTCAGTGCTGCAAGGTGTGCAGGGGTGAGTACCTCACGCGCCCCTTCTGCCTCCTGTCCCGGCAGGGTGAGACCCCTCCTGCCGGCAGGCGCGGGGCTGGGATGGTTCTCCGAGGGAATCCAGGCAGCGCGAGTTGTAGCGGCAAACGTGGTTCGAGAGGGAGATAAATAATTGCTGAGAAATGAACAAGCAAATTACCTCATTACCTGTTTTTACCTAGTGTTAGTGTAAAATTATTCATCCTGTTGGGGGCTGGGAAGACTGACGTGGCTCCAGTTTGTATCTCCTCTTGATGCTGAGGAGCATCAAGCCTAACTTCCTTTTGTGATGGGTAACTGACCGAGCTGTTGTCTTTTCACCTATCTTTTGTGTCAAGTTAAAAGGCTCTTTTTTAAAATAAACATGACAGAATATCAGACCCTGGCTTAATACCTCTGCGTGGAGCCGTAGTTTTGCTGTAATTAATTTCAAAATAGATTAATGAGAAGAAAGAAAAGCTAAGTAAATTTTGTGACTGGTGTTACAGTCAGCTTTCAGTTCCTTTTTCTGGGAATGAAAGCTGTTAAGTAAAGTTCATGGAAGGAATATTCAATATTTGTTACTTTGATGTAGTGCAAGGAACAAAGACAGTTTATGTATGGAAATTTTAGCTGTGTACTAATTCCAGTCGCAACTTAAGAAGCACAAATTCTCTTTCCCCTGATCTCTTCTGGAAGATGAGTAAACATCATGCGTGAGCTTTTCAATAATCTATTAGGACAGGGATGTTGAATTATTTCAGGATTTATTAGGAAAACAATAACACTTTATTAGCATTCTGTCACCCTTCTTCAGTCATTGAATTCATTAGTTCTGTGCACAAATATCCTTTAGCTGGGATCTTGCACTTGCTCTTGTTTCTCATGTAATCTCATTTCTCTTGGCTGTATGTCAGCATGAAGGTTCTGCATTACTAAAAGATGTTTATGAACAGAATACTTGGGTGGTAAAGTAGCCATGCTGGCCTGTATGTTTTTTATCTCAAAATATTTTTTTTTGTAACTTTGAAAGTCTAGGAAGTTCCTTCATGAAACTGGATGAGTGCACAAGAGTCAAAATCTGACACGAAGCAATTGCAAGGCACAAAATTGTAGATTCAGTGTATACCCTCACGAGTAAACTGTTCCTGTTATTTGTAATGGGAAGATGAACAATCAGACTGGCCTTTTGTCAGTGATTGGCACAAACTTGACTCGTTACTCTGACAAGAACTCAGCATGTCAGTCAGTGGGAAGAGACGTATGGAAGTTGATTGAAATTGATTGCAAATGCCAGCTCCTTGACAAAATGATGTGCTAGGACCACAGTTAGTCACCTCTAGGTAGATAGTAGTAATTGCAGAGGTTTCCCAAAGAGCTGCACTGCAGGTGTTATTTTCTCTGTGCTTTTTCTATTTGGCTCTGATAGAACCATCAGTTGTAATTTGCTGTCTCCAGGGATTATTGAATGGCGGGGTTATTGAACACTTTCCCATCTTAGCTAAGGGTTAATGAACAAAGCTCTAATGTCTGATGTGTTAAGGGCTTTAGGCAGTTCAGTTTTGATCCCTGCCACCCTGTGTTAGCATTTCAAATAATATTTGGCAAAAGACTATAATTTTGTTTTAAATGCAGTTTTTCTGAATCGTACATTAACTTGCTTTCCAGTGTGTCCATGCTTTTGTTAAAAGCAGTCATATCAGGAGAAGACAGAAATAAAAAGGAAGTGTTCCTAATTCAAATTCTCCTAAAAATAGTTACTGGGGTTCCTAATGTAAACAAAGCTTCCTCATCTGAAGTTTACTTCAGACGTGAGATCACAACAAGTCGGGCATAAAAACTAGGGCAGCTTTTGAAAAACAAAGAAAACTAGGATACCAAAAGGAAGGAGCCTGTTTTAAAATGCTTTAGTGATGATGAAAGCTGAGTTATCCTGAAAATCGTAAATCATTCTTTTATTTTTTTTTTCTTAAGAAAGGAGCATTTTTGCAAATAGTCATTAGAAGCAAATTTATGTCTGAAGGTTCACGAAGATTGATCTAGCGGTCTCTTTCGCTCAACATTTGGAAATCAGTCTGGCTATGGCAGTTGCTGCTGTGGAACTGCTGGCATCACCTGTAAGGGGGACACACTTGCACCTGTGAGGCTTCCCTTACCTGGGCCCCAGGAGGGAAATTTAGGTAAAACAGTCCTAGTGTGTCTCTCAGAGAGTGTGTCTCTTGAGAGCAGACTGCTCTGAGCACTTGCACTGTGCACGTGGCTTGACTCTGCAAAACTTTAAAGCGCTGCTCAATGGCAACGTAGGATTCACCCCTTCTAGCTTTCCTTTCTGGGTCACAGATCAGACTTCTACTGGCCGAGCACAGAAAGAGCTGAAATGCTGCTGCAGAAATTTGTTTTATCAGTGTTCAACACTGATCTGGTTTGTGATGTAGGGCGTTTTTATAGTGGGGACTTGATTTGTGTGAGATCGTAACAGTCCAGCTGCTCTCCTTCAGTGATGGATTTACTGTCCTTCTCTGGAACTGGAATTCCGACACGTGGCTGCACGGGGACTGTGTTAATTCTGGTCATAACTGGCCAAGCTGTTTGCTGCTGTGGCCCTGATGCTCGTTGCCCTCTCCATGGTGGCAGTAGTCCCGAGCTCGGTGACTTGGCCGCGAAGTGAGCGAGGAGCGATCACGCGTTCCAGGCTGTTGGCTCTTTTGTGGAGCCACTTATCTCTGGCAGAAGGATCAAAACTTCAGACAAGAGTCTTGTGGTGGGAGTTCTCAGTTTCCTGGGGAAAATCTGCATTTCACGTGTGCCTGAAGAGTGTTTTCCTGGAACAGATTTTTGCAGCTCGTTGATTCAGTACAGTCGTTCACTGCGCCTCATCTGTTCGTGCAGTCCTCCAACAAGTTGAAGAGTTCACCTTTGTGCCCACAAAAAATGTGAAGGCTTAATTGAAATCCGTGCTGACATTATTCTTGTGATGAACTGGATGCTAATAAATGTCCCCACTTCTTGAAGTGAGTCATGAGGACCTCTAGTAACACAAGTACTGTAACTGCTCTACACAATGTCAGTAGTGAAAATATTTTCTGTTGAATGCAAGGTTATTTAGACCAGGACATATTGTTTGTGCTCCTATTCTCTCTCTTCAGCTTGGGTAAAGAGGCTACTTTCTCCTAAAATGAATTTATTGTTCGTTACTTTGTTCATTGTTATATGTGATACTGACTCCTGATGAAAGCAAAATGCATCATATTTTTAATGTGTTGATACTTTTTCGGTGTATGTGAGTACTGGTTTTGCTCCTGTGTTTTGCCTTGCATTTATTTGCTGCTTAAATACTGATTTAATTAATTTTTAATCTCCCTCTTCCTTCTCTCGAATTACAGCCAAGTGTATCTATGGAGGCAAAGTGCTAGCAGAAGGTCAACGAGTATTAACCAAGAGCTGCAGGGAATGTCGAGTAAGTTTCAGCTGTATTTTAAATGTATTTTAAATGTATCTGTGGTGTTCAGAAGTGACAGTGAAAAGTTAGTGCGTTTCTTTAGGCTTCCTTCATGCAAATGTGACATCTGTTGTCTTGAAAAAGGTGACCTTGAAGTCGCTGAAAGCCACAAATACGAAAACAAGGCAGGAGTATGACCCTTGCAGGATAAGAAAAATATGGGCAAAATGATTTGGAAGAGTGTTTTCTCTTATCTCTGCTTTCATGAGCTTAAGGAAAAAAGTAGCAACCTCTTGAGCAAATTATTTCAGCCAAATTGCTGAAATTTGAAGCAGCCTTCTTGCCGTATTGTGTGAGTTACTCAGCATTTCCCCTGGTATTGTTCAGACTATATATAGCCCTTCTGATGACCGAGGTGAATTACCGAGTGTTGGAGTGGACTGAGTTCTTCCTTGGCAGCTCTGTGGCGTTTGGGCTGTGACAGTCAGCATTTAGGAGCGCAGGTGAAGGGAGGTTGTGTCGGATCTGCTCAGGGAGTGCTGGTGAACGCGAGCCTCGGAGGAGATTGCAGTGATCTGGTTATTGTTGTGCTCGGAGCTGAGCGTACGGGCGGCAATCTCACCTTGGCTAATGGAAATGGACAATAACTGGTTGCAGATGTTGTGAAAACAGCTTGTTATGCAGAATTGCTTTGCTATTGTTGCTGTTGAGCTGTATGGGGTGCGCAGCGCTGCGTATACAAATGCGTGGGCAAGGTCGTTGCCGTGGAAGGCAGACCAAGGTGCCTGTTATTCATAATATGACATGGGATGTTTATTTGAGAGTGGAAGTACATGCATAAAATGAGAACAGGGGTAGTTTCACATTAAATTGAAACCAGAGAGGCTGATCTGAATTATGTCTGTGGAACTTCTCTGTGCTATAAATAAGAGTGTCATGTTTGTCATTAGGAGCACGATAACGCACTCACGAAGATTAAAAGCAAATACCAACCATCAAATATCTGTCGTTGGGAATGAGTAAAATAATGACAACACCTTTATTGTCGCTTATTGTTAAAAGGAAAATGATACGGCAATGTTAATTACAGTAACACTGCAGTTGGTATTTGCATCTTAATTGACAGTATTGATAAATATTCAAAATGTTCATATTCTGTGAATGTGACACCGTAAAAAAATGTGTGATGCATGCCTTCAGAAAAACGCCAACAAACTGGAGCTCTTTCCACAACCGTGCTTCAATAAGGTATTAAACCTCACTGGCCTGGGGTGGGTTTTTAAGAGGGTGCTTGCTTCTGTTTCTGTGGGGTGGTGTGTCTCCGTGCTGGAGGTTCATTCAACGTGTCTTCGTCATCACCTCCTAAATCTGACCTACTTGTCTGCTGCCTCAGCTGGGGATGCTCAAACTGTGGCTGTGTCATCGTTTTCTGTCCTGTGTGGCCAAGGTGTTACTTGAATAAAGGAGGGACTTGGTTGTAGGGGAGGGCCATACAAAATTTAATACGGTTTAATTTTCTAGACACGAGAAACTGACATCAGGTTCCAAAGGCTGCTGATCCATGAAGGAGTACAGTGGAGGGTACACATCTACTGTCAGTGTAATAGTGTTGATAAAGAGGACTTTAAAATCCTTGTGTCTGTAAAGGAGGATATTTTTGTAAGTGGGGTAATGTCAAAGGGATTAAGTTGAAATTTCACATTTCAATTTTTATTTGAAGATAGATTCCTTATGCTTTGCATAGGTACTGATCCAAACTTAAGAGGCTTTTAACTCTTACCGTTTTTCCATTTAAAAAAAAAATATTAATACTACTGATGCATCCAGCTAGATCAAAGATTTTCTTTATCAGGCTGAGAGACATTTTCTTTTAATTTTTCAAAACAAATCCAGACTAAAAATATTTATGATGCACATCCTCTTAAACCATAAGCACAGATGTTATTCATCAACAACCATTCCCAGCTGGAATCCTGCCCACAAACACTCTTTAGATGAATCTACAATGACAAAATGAGGTATTTCTGCCAATCACAGAGCAGTTGAGATGGGGAGGGACCTTTGGAGGTCATCTTGTCCAGCTATCCTGCTTGGCCAGCTGCCCAGGACCACGTCTGTGGGCTCAACATTTCTGTGCCTGAATTTCAGCTCGCTGACCATTGCTGGCTCCTTTCCCAAGGGAAAGCTGCCAACAGTTTCTCTTTTCAAAACATCTCTCTCCATTTCTCAGCACAGGCTCAGCAAACAGTGTTCTCTTCGCCAGAACAACTGTCCCAGGGGTTGTTTCCTATTCCTGAACCAATGGAGAGCAGTGTCAGTGCCATGGAGCAATAACAGACCTTTTTACACAGCGTGTTCTAAAAGAAACTGTTGGGATTGTCAATAAAGCCTTCCTTCGCTTCTGACAGCTCTATGGAGTCAATCTATTTCCTGTCCTACCGTGACACCCCATCTGCGTGGCTTTAGAATATCTCCCAGGAGGAGGCTCCGCAGCCTCCCCGGCAGCCTCACGCTGCAGGAGGTTTCCTGGTGCCCAGCTGGGCCCTGCTGTGTTTCAGGCTGTGCCCATGGGCCCCTGTCCTGGCCCTGGGCACCGCTGAGAGGAGCCTGGCTCCCTCCTCTCGGCGCCTTCCCTTCGGGTGTTGGTGTGTCTGGGATCCCCTCCGAGCCCTCTCCTCTCCAGGCTAAGCAGGCTCAGCCCTCTCAGCCTTTCCTCCTGGCAGAGATGCCCCACTCTATTTTTGATCCTCATTGTCCATGGCTGATCTGTCCCCAGCTGGTCCATCTGCCTCTTGTGCTGGGAAGGCCAGAAAATGCAAGTGTGTGTGAGATTTTGGTAACGGCACCTTTCTGCATTCAGTAAGTGTTTGATTTTTTTTTGTTTATTGTTTTTTTTGGGTTTCACCAGTATGGTGATGTGGGCCGTTGCACGTCAATGGAAGGATTTTTATAACTCCTGTTGGAGTGGGAATTTGCAGTTGATCAGCTGCCTGTGAATGACACGGTGCCTGTTCATAAACAGAGGACAAGCTTTGACAGCAAAGGCTACAAAAATAAATGCCTCTTCATTAATGCTGGGAGCAGGCAGTCACAGGGTGCCATGCAGGATGGACGGGGCCCCCAGCTTTCAGGGAGGTTGACTAAAAAGTTTTTGGTACAGATAAGGAATGATACACTTCTTCAGAGCGGCAGCTGAGGCTGCCGTTTGAAACTGTGTCCCGGGAGACTGCTCAATACCAGCTCGCTGTGGCTTAGCCATGATATTTATTCCCAGACGTGGTGCTCTCGCTGAAACCACGTTTCTCACTTCCCTGGATGGGCTGGGGAGGAGAATTGGAGGCACAAAAAGATAAAGATTACGGGTTGAGATAAGAGCAATTTACTGGAATCGGCAAGGACATAAGAAAATGAACAGTAACAGCAACAATACTAATGACAAAGGGTACAGGGAAGAGGTGATGGATTCACGGGGAACAACAATTCCTGGCTGCTCCCTCTGGACGCCACCAGCCCCACCTCAGAGGGAGCTGGTGCAGAGTAACCTCCTGTCCTGGCCATGCCCCTCCTGGTTACTGCAGAGATCCCCCCTGTCTTGTCTGGAACCAGGGCACAGATAAATTCAGACAGGAGAAGAAACCCCACCAAAACAGCCTTATCTGAAATCTTGCTGGTAATTTTCAAAGCCAATCATGTGAGGTGAGCTGTTTGTTGTTCAGATTTTCACTGCATGTCACTGATGAGGCTTACCTCCAATCCTTCTTTTTTATGTACTTACCTTGGTAATTACAAGAAATTTAATTATCTTGTTGTAAGTTTTTGTATCCAGATCTCATTCTTTGTGGATTGTGTGTCACAACTGAAGCTTGATATATTTATTCCAGAAAAAAATGTCTATTTCTGTTCACATTCTATGACTGCTACATATGTGAATTGAATATAAAAAAGAGTGATTTTTCTAAGGCTGCCTGAAGCAATAATTCTGAAGTGTGAACTCTTCTTACGTATCTCAGCGGATGAAATCTGATGATGATAATTCTTATAATTAGATCTGTAATAGTTTATAAGAAATTGATTTTAACCCAAAGAATACTCAGCATGGAAATGTTTTAATTGTTTTAAAACTTAATTACAAATAAGCTTAATTTGTTTTCCCAATATGCAAATTCTGCAGAAAATAGAAAACTTAAGGAAATAAAATCTTACCATCGTTAAATTAATGGAATTCTCAATTTGTGTTCTTTAATCTCCTTGTGAGTCACTAAAGAGGCAGTGAGCCTGGAATAAATTTGTCTTTAGCTTTTTGACTCATCCTGACACCCGTTTGACTTTCATGTCATTTCTTGCCATATTTTTCTGGCCAGATTTATTGCCAGCCAACACTTCTTTGTGTATGCTGACATACTTTACTCCTTCTGCTGTAATTGTCCTGTCCAGGCTTAAACAGGCAATGAGTTACAGCCAGAGCCTTTCCAGCTGCTTGTTTGGTAAGGTGATAGCAAGGGATGGCTCAGTGTCTGCTTCTTTTATCACCTTCGATGCTGGGGCTGCACAGACAGCCGTGGGGGGTTCCTCCCTTTCCCCTGTGGAAGTGAGATCAGGGGGAGACCCGACACCTCCATGAGCTTCTCTGCTGGGCTGGGCTCTTGCTCTGATGCTGTGTGCCCTCTGTGCTGCCGGAGGGAGCTGCTTTTCCTTACACAAAATGAGAAAAGCAGATGCCTCCGAGGTTTTTTTAGCATTATTGTTCACAGCTAAGTTGGCCAGTAAAGGCAACTGGCCCTGCTAAGCCTTATGATTGGAGTGGCAAGGGCAGGGATCACAGAAGGGCCAGATTTGCTTTCTCTGGCTCGGCTGCACTCCTCAGCTGTGAGTCCTGCGAGCTGTGGGCAGCTCGGGCACATCCTTTGTGCCCTGTAGGCATTTCCTAAGTCTGTGGGGCAGTTCGATGCTGTTGATGCCTTGGGAAGGCTGAGCTGGAACAGGGACTGGGCAGAGCTGGAGAATAAAGCAGGGATTTATTGAAAGGCCTTTAGGGTGCACCTTGGGCAGGACAGGGCCTGGCCAGGGCTACACCCAAGGTGGATTGAGAATGGTCACATAAATGCCTGACCAGTCACAAGATCTCACACTTTTATAAGTTTTGGTCCCTTTGCACATTGGGGTTTAATTGTCCAATTACAGCTTCAGGTTGTGAGGTCCCATCCTTGTTCCTCTTTGTGCTTTTGGGGCTGGAAGTTGTCCTTGGTGTGCAGCAGGAGAAGGATTTGTTTTGTGTCCCTGCTGTGTGCAGAGCTGAGTGACACCGAGTGTGAGCTCAGAGCTGCACCCCTGGGCAGCGCAGAACCTGAAATACAGGAAACTAAAACCTGAGGCATCACTGGGAGCTCCTTCTGGAGCCTGGAGGGGCAGAGCTGAGCTGCTCTGCTGGGGTGGAGTGGCCAGGCTGGTGAGCAGCAGCAGCAGAGCTTTGCCCTGGGGTGTTCCTTCACACAGGGCGGACTCACAGGTAATTTCAATATCCTCTGTGCAAAGTCACGTGCCTAGTCCCTCAGATTATAATAAAGATGGCTTTAATGAGGTTTTTGTCTGTTTCTTGGTATTGGTTTTCCTCTGCTTTCCTAGCCCTAGATATGTTTGGGTCATATGTTTGAACTTGTCTCTGCAGTCATGATAGCTGGGGAAATGAAATTTCTTAGTTTGAGGAAAGCAGAAATTCTTATCGCACCTTTTTGTTCTGCCGTGTGAGATGTCACAAGGAATATTCTGGGAGGAGTGGGGACTAGACTGATGGTAAAAAGTGGTTTTGGCAACACAGCAGGCTGCCTGCTTTCTTGGTGGAGTTTCACAGCTTGGAAAATGAGATTACTCGGGTGTGGATAGTCCTGTGGGGTAGTCACTGTAGTTCCTACTGAGCAGAAATCCTCGTTGGCAATTTCTGCTCCACTTGCCAGTTCTCAGTGCTGGCATTGCTGCAGGAGGGGCGCTGAGCAAGAGAAGGTAAAAGAGGAGACTGTTTGGGGCCAGGATTTTACAAAACAACAAACTGAAGTGCTGGACAGCTGTTTGGTCTGGAGAGTGGTGAGGCTGATCTGGACTGGGAATAAGATGGAGTAAAATTTGGTGCAAAAATCTCCCCAGGAAGGCTCTGTGTCTGTGATTATATAAAGTGTCTACCAGCATCTAGACCTCCCATCACAGTCTTACTCTAAATCTAGGAATCAAAATCATAGAAACATCTTTAGCTTGATTTTGCACAGCAGTTTCTGTAGGGATATCTCAAATGAGCTTTCTTCTCTGAAGGACCTAACTTTGGAAATAAGGTGATCAGTTACTCTAAAGAGCAGACTCCTGCAGTTGGACATGACAGAGCAGCCCTTGAAAATCCTGGTCTTGCTGTGTATGTTGGAGTTGAATAGCACCACTGGAGCATGTGGACTGGGAAAGAAGAGGAATGAAACTCAGATTTGCAGAAAGCCGGAAGTCTGTCTTTAACCTGGAATGAAATTCTTTAATTCCTTCAAATACTCAGGATGAAGACAACTATACTTTGAGACTACATATTTGGTAAAACTAGAATAAAATTTTAAGATGAAGTGCCTTGTCTTTTTTTTTTTTTTTATGCTGGGCAGAGAAATGCGCAGTAGATGACTCTAGATTTGATGTTATGGTGCAACAAACGAATTTACCTTGCTTCTTGCTGGTTTACCAGTGTTGTCACTGGAGATTACTAGTGCTGTGGATGGAAAAGTATGTGATCCTTGCACCCTGCAGGATTGGTTTTCACCAATGTAATTTTTTTTTTAAATGTTGTTTATTTTCAGAATGGAGTTTTAGTAAAAGTGACGGAGACCTGTCCACCACTGAACTGCTCAGAGAAAGATCACGTTCTTCCAGAGAACCAGTGCTGCAGTGTTTGTAGAGGTAAGCCAGCCTGGAAGGGAATGTAAGTTGTTGGTTCAAAAGGGGGATACATTGAAAGGAACAATTCCTTTTTAATGAGATGTTAAGTACCTCTTTGACGGCAGAAAAAATGATACAAAACTCCGATTTCTCTGGGGGGCATATAGCAAAAGTTTATTAAAAGACACACTCTTTTATACAGTGTTTAGTACAATGAATGTGGTTTGTCATTTGGAGTCTACACCTCTTCGTGAACATCTTTGCCATTAGGAAAACAAGAGGTGGAGGGACAAGAGAATATCTATAAGGATTGTTTGGGTTCTTCTTCCTTATGATTTCTCAGGCCAGAGTGGAAAGTTATGTACTTGGCTTTCCCACTGGCTTCAAGCTACTGCCTGAAGCCTAAAAATCTCCTTTTTTTTACCATTGTCAGCTCCCACAAGGTTTTGCCTATTTTTCTGGTATTTGTTTTTCCTCTGCTTTCCTAGCCCTAGATATATTTGGACCACATTTTTGAACTCATCTCTGCGATCATGATAACTGGGGAACAAAATTCATTTGTTTGAGGAAAGCAGAGATTCTTATTGCCTAAGAATTTTGTTCTGCCGTGTGAGATGCCGTGAGGAATATTCTGGGAGGAGTGGGGACTGGACTGTTGGGGAGTCTCGGCTGAGCTGAGGGGAGCCTGGGCTCTCAGGACTCATGGCCAGCCTTTCGTGCTGCACCTCAGACATTCAAGCAGGAGGTGTGCCAGATGGGCATGAGGCATTTGCAGGCTGAGGTGGTGGCTGAGGTCTGCTGGAATATCGGCCGTGCTTTATGTTGTGTACAAATTCCTCCAGTGCCATTGCAGGTGGCGATGAAGGGGCTCTGGATCTCTCCCTCTGCCAGTAAAATATTAATTAGTAAATATGCATGGTTAAATATTTACTTAGGCCTTGAACCTAAAAACATGTGCACGTGGTTGCAGGGACCAGCATGTTTGAGACTCCCTGTTGGGTCATGGTCTAAGAATATACCCATTAATTTTTTTAGTAGCTTCTAGAAACATCTGCAGCTGTTTAAGCAAGCAGCAAATGTTGCTTCTCTGTCCCTCAGAGGGCTGGATGTCTTAATGATACTTCTTAACAGATGGCCCAGTTTGATGTAGTGCAGCATGGAGAAAAATACATTCATTACTTGAAAGGATTAGAAATATGAAAGCTTCAAAGTTGATGGAAGATAAGTTCCGTAATTATTCACTTCCATATTATTGTCAGTGATAGGTGCTCCTTTTAGATATTCATCCCCAAACTGGCTTTGTTATTTATAATATAAGATGAACATGCATATTTATGTGATGATCTCTAGAAGCAAGGGAAGGAATTGTGTTTTCCCTTCCTAGGAATTCTGGGACATGATGCTTTCTATTTGACACATTAAACTTTCACTTCAGTTCTGCTTTAGGTGACTGCTAAAACAGTACCTCCTCCTTTTGTATTTCATCATGGCTTTTTAAGATTCTTTTGAAAATGACTCCTAAAGATAAGATCGATTTTGTCAACTTTACAAAGGCATCAATTCAATTTAGCACTCCTAAAGAGTTGCTTTTTATATCTTGAAGTAGAATATATGCTGATTGACACTTGTGCTTCAGTTGCATGCAACCCAAGGTGGTAGCATATAATTTTATTGTGTGCTGTTGTTAAAAATGGATTTTTATTAAGAATTCCATATTTGGTGTGGGTTTCATGTAGCAAACAGTTGGTCCCTGATCTGGCAAGCGGGCCACAGTTTCTGATCCTGCCCTGTGCCAACATATCCCTTGCTGGGAAAGGATAGATTGCTGCTCTTGTTTGCAGAACTGACTTCCTTCAGAGACTATATTCTCAGCCAAAGTAGTAAGGAAGACATATTGTAATAATTGCTGTCCTGAGTAAGCAAAATTATTTGTTGGGAGGCCACATGGATCACTCGCACATCACAAGCAAATTTCACATTGTGTGTGTGATGGTGCAGGTAATTTGTTGCCTTAGCCCTTAGCTAAGCCTTGAGTTACTCAGCAGAATATTTAGCAAGCATTTACTAGCAATGTTAGATAGGAATAGTATTTCTGTCTTAAATTTATCAGGGCGCATTAGTGACTGCTAGGTTCTGGGCTTGTAGCAGTTTGTGTTGTTTTTAGTGTTTGTAGCTGTGGAATCAAAATACTTCCATTGAATTTCGTGTTCTGTAGAATTATAGAATGTGTTTGCTGCATTGAACAAGGGTGACGGGTTTGCATCTCGTGCTTTTCTAGCTGCAGCAGAGGAATTTCCATTTAACGAAAGGATAAATACAAGGGGATCACCAGAAGGGAAGAAAACCACAGAGAAATCCAAAATCCCCATGGTGCTGTGGTATGAGGCTGTACCCTCCTCAGCCCCTCTGCAGCACTTACCACAATAACAGATGAGTGCCACGGGTTGTGCAGGGTAAAACAATCATCTGTGGTGTTTGTGGAGATGGAAATCGTGAGCCAGAAGAGAGCAGAGCCGACCTCTGTCACGTGCAGAGCTGGTGGCTTCCTAGACAGTCGTTATTTTTTGGTAAATGGTGGGAAAAATAAAGACGGCAAATAACGCCTGCTCTTCTTCGGGCTTGCTCCGTGGGTTTCTAGTGCAGCAGGAGGTGATGGTCTATTGCTAAGAGGCAATTTCTGGATTTTGGGCAGTGCTTGTGCGAGGTGTGCAGCAAGGTGGGAGCAGTATGGAAGAGCTCAGCTTTAAAATGAGTTTATTTTTGTGATTTCGTGTCCTGAATGTCGTCACATCTGCACACGGGATCTATCCTTGGCTGTTCTATAGAGCACAGCCAGTTTTTCCTTTCATCTCTGTGCTTTAATATAAGTGCCTGCTTAAACTCTCTGTCCACTTCATGCTTTCCAGCAGGACAGTGTGGTGCTATTAAACTGTCTTTTAGGCTTACAGAAAATTTAATTAGTTTTCAAGTTTCGCAAAGAATCGTGTCACAAAATACATTTTTTTACTACCTTTGAGAATCACTCATTTTCCTTACAGCAAGCCTGCTACGTTTTTTATAGCCCAGGGACAAACCTAATACAAAAAATAGTGTCGTGAAAGTGTTTTATTGTTCCCTTTAGCTGTTTTTCTCCTTGCCAAAGACAGTGTATAATTTTGAAAGAGCAGGTTTTTTTTTTTCCTCTTTTGCATGAGTGATTCAAATAAAATTTCATGAGAGAATTTTTATGTTGTTACGCTCACAATTTTAAATACGTAAAAACAGCCTTAATAGCCTTAGCAGCTTCAGATGTGCTCATCTTAAAATAAAGTGTGTGAGGAAACAATGCAGTAGTGAGAGCGGTTTTGTTTCTGGAGAAAATAATTATTTGCTGCCCTGCAATAATGTGGTGGGACTGATGGATTTAGATTGCCTGCTGGCCCTCGTGAGGAGGAAAGGGAGAATCTCACTGATGAGGTGAAGCATGCATTTTACAGGAGGGAGCGGCATTTAAATCTCAAGTCTGCCACCCTTCTTAGTGCTGCTTAGTTCTGTTTTGGGAAGGTTTTCAGTCTTTCAGTTAGAGGGTGAGAAGGCTCCTCAATTGTGCCCCTTTCTTATCCCTTCCTGCCTGGCTGTGAAACTGAGATTTGACTCTTCCGAAATTGAATTTTTTCCCCATTCATTGCTGTGAGGTAGGAGGTATTTCAAGGTTTGAAATTTATTAAGATTTAATGGCAGCTGATAAATATGAATTAGTTTATTTCCAAACACAGTTGTAGCGTCACTCAGGATTTAGAAGAGCTTTCTTTCTGGAAAAAAAAAAGAAATCTTTTTAAGCTTGTTAGCCTGTGTAGTTACCATTATTCTATTGCACAGAGATAAGCGCTGTGTAATAAGCTCTGCTTTCACGGAGTAGCTTGAAAGAATGTGTCAAGTTACTGGGACCGGAGTCTCTGAGGGTGTAAAAGCTGCTCCTCAAAGTGCTGCTCTGCACATGACTCGCCAAAAACTGAGCTGGATCGTGGAAAAGCATAATTGGTAATGCACATTTTAACCCTCTCCTATGACTCCTCCCTCAGATTTGCCTTACATATTTATATTGCGACTGTGGGGTTAAATCCTAACAGCAGAAAACATTTTAGGTTGAAAACATTTTGGGCTTTGGAACGTTGCTGGTGATTTTTGACAGAAGCACGGTGGCAGTTTTTGTTTTCATATTAAGAAATCTCTGAATGTGAAACAGTGAAATGATGGATATATCGAGCAGCAAGGCAAGAGGGGTTTTACGGTTTTTGGTGGGCTGTTGTAAGAAGTGTGGAGAAGTGTGTAGAAGTTACAAGGAAACCCTCAGAAACATTTACAGCACAGTAGTGCTGGCCGTAAAAAAAAAAAAAAAAAAACCAGGAAAAGATACTGATCTAAAATTGCAGCTGAGGTCTCCAATGAGTTCTTGCATTCTACAGTCACTAATTAAGCCAAATTACCAGGTATGTTAGGTGTGTAAGGAGCTGGATGACAGCACAAAGCAGCTCAGCGTGCTGCTCTGCCAAGGCAGGCTCTGGGAACCACACCTTGGGAGATGCTGCTGGGAAAAAGAAGAGTTCAGGTGTCCCAAAACGGAGTAAAATTTTAATTTGAGATCTCTGACTTGGGGCCACTAAGGCCCAGGCAGTCGTGCAGCTCCTGATGCTGCAGAAGTAACAGTTTTATGGCTGCTAGCATGTGTCTGGTTCCTTCCCTAATTGTCCTAGTACATTTATTAATTTATTGCATTTATTAACGGTCATTCTACAGTCAGAAGGAAGGAGCAGAAAAGAACCTCACTTTCTTACGAAAAAGATGGAGCAAATATTTCAGCAGCCTTGAAAAAGGAAGAGAGTGATGTTGTCAGAAATGTTTGGGGAACGAACAGAGGGCGTCAGGCCCATCAAAAATCTAAACACACTCTTCAATATTTAATTCCCCTGGGAGTGTCTAAGTGTGTTTTGAACGACTTTGAAGGGCTGTTGTGCACATTTATGACTTTGTGTGTATGCACAGGGAAAATGGTTTCTGGCATCTGTTCTGAATGCATTCATCTGTAATTTTAATTCCTACTCGCCCTGTCATCTGTTCCGCCCTGAAATTAGTTAAGATTATCAGAACTGTTGAAGATTTTCTGTGGTTTTGTTAGAGCCTCTCCAATTGCCTGCTTGCTGAGATGTGATGATTCCATTTTCAGCCATTCTTGTATTTGGAGAGGAGCTGCCTGGCTCAGATAAGGCTTTGCTGTATATTCTGAATGAGTTGTTATTTTGCCTGGGCCACGGGATGCGTGCCCTCTGCTGTCTCCCACCCATCTCTTTTTTTTAATTACACTTTTTTTTTAATATTACACTTCATTTAGAGCTCCCACTGCAGTGTCAGCAGGTGCTTTTGGCACCTCTGCAGGTGTCTTTAAGGAACCCTGCGATCCGTTTCACACCAAAGAATTAATAAAAATCAGATATTTGGCTCCAAAACTCCAGCTGGGGAGAATGGAGACCAATGTCTGAGAAATCCAAGAACCACACCTCCTTGATACACATCTTTTGGCTCTTTGGAAGTGCTAATTTTGCATTTTTACTGCTTGGGGGAAAAAAAAAAGGTACCTCTGGAAAAACCTGTGATCGAAGCAATGGTATACTTTTTCTGACAGAGGCACAGTGACCCCTTGCTCTTCTGTTCTGTCAAGTAGTTTTTTTTTTTTTCCCTGCTGGTTAACCTTAAATTGCAGTTGTTGTGTAAAAGCTTGGTGACATAAAATGTTGTAGCACCACGTGCACTCTCCACTTACAGGGGAGTTGAGCAGGTTTGCTGAAATGGTGTGGGGAAGTAAAGTGGAGTCACTTCTAGACAGGAAACTGTTTCACAGGTCATTTGTAATAAAAAAATGCCAAGACAGTCTAGAGATGTAGTAGATGCTCTGTGATTGTGTATTCCTAACAGCAGGAGAAAAAATGAAACGTCCTTTAGAGCCTTTGTTTTCTCAAGTTACAGAACTGGAGTTACTTCAAAAATTTAATCTAAAAAATGAAATATTGAAATATAATCATTAAAATATTTAAACTGTTATTTCAATATAAAATATATATTAAAAGAACCATTTAAATTTTTTAATTTAATGCTCTTTGAATAGCCTTCAAGCTTGAAAACCTGATTCTGGATGGAGACTGTTCATATTTGAGTTGATAAAGGGAACAAGAGCAATGCATGTTTTTCCAGAGAGTTTTTAAAAAACAGGTGACAGCTCTAGTGGCAAAAAATGGATAGGTAGGGTAGCCATCATATCTGCAGATATGCTGAGAAAGATGAAATACTTTTTGCAAGTTTGGCCGAGAGGGAAATAGAACTAAGTACAAACAAAAGACCCTGAGACAGAGCAACAATCCAGGTGATATTTTCATACTGCCTAGCTTAATACACTGGTATGTTACAGAGGTTCTGACCCAAAAATAATCAAATCAAGTTCACACTGCATATGAGCTCAAAGGAAATTATTTTTCTAAAGAAGCAGGAAACAGACTAGGATGCCACAGTCTTAGGGGAAACAGTGACAAAGAAAATATTATAAAACTTATTGTCTCTTGGATGTTATCTGGAATGCCAGTAGAATAGTAATCCTGCGTGGGGAGCATAAATTAGATGCTGGGAGGATAAGTTTGAGGAGATGGGTTCCAGTGTTCAGTTTCAATTATGGTTATAAAGGCAGAAATGAGAAGTCAAATCCTGTGATTGCATAAATGGCTAAAGGCAGTGTATTGGCACCCTGTTTTACCAGCCTGAAATGTACCTGGGCTTGACAGGGCTGGATCTGGAACACTTGAGTTGTTTTTACCAGACTGTGAAATGAGTAAAGACCAGAAGGGATAACTGAAGTTTTCATTAAGGGAATTGGTGCTTTTTCACAAGCTGGGTTACATGAAAGAAGGAGCCACCTGAGCACAAGGAGGATACCTTGGCTGTTGATAAAATTAATTTGAAGTGTAGAATTGGATGTTGACACTGCTAACAAATGTTAACATTTGAAAAAAACCACCTCAGAACTCAACATTAGATGATCAGACGCCTAAATCTGGTGTGCACTACACTGGCACAACCCGAGTGTTAAATTAGTAGACAACTAAAATGTGAATGTAAAAATTCATTAAAATAGGCTATCATGCAAAGGGATATGAACAGAGACCTGAATCTGGCGTTTAGATGTCAGAAGCCCTGGTTGTGTTTTTCTCAGCAGTTTTTAGGGGATGTTAGGAAGTTTGTGATCGGTGAACTGGAACTTCTAGTTTGCTCCTTTATGACCAGGTGGAACTGGCAGAAACTGTTCTGGTATCGAGATGAGCACAAGCTGGAATACCAATACACGATGGTGCGTCTGGTTTCTGCTTTTCCTCCTTCCAGGACAGAAAGTGGAGACAAAACAGGAATTACCAAAATGACTCCTTATATATCTCAGGCAAACAGAAATTGACTCTTGGGTATTAATAGAGAAAATCCATAAAACATACATCAGTGGAGGGAGGAAAAACAATCCTGTTGTCAAATTCTGTAAGTTATTTCTTAACTTCCAGCGGAGTGCCTTTAGAGATGAATTTACAATTACTTTCACTTTAGACTTAAGCAGAGAAAGATGTTGACAGGTCTCTGGGAAATGCTGAAAATCAGAAAGGAAGAACTTCAGCCACTTCACCTTTACAGGAGGAGGTGGGAAGTTTCATCCTATTTCTAGAAATAACTGTATGGAATAAAAGGAACTGTTTACAAAGAAACTACTGAGAATTCGTGTGAAGGAAAAAGGAAAGATTAATAAAAATTCTCCTCAATAAAACATGATGTATGGAATAATTATAAACTGTAGAAACAACCGAGCTGGTTTTTTTGATGACAGAAATACAAGGCCAGGGTATGAGGTTGCTCTGACTGCTGGTACAATTTTGTGCAACGTCTCATTTTGGTCTACCAAAAGCACACGTGGCCATGCATAACAAGAGAATTTTGAGGGCTGTTTTTTTAATATTACGCTTCGTTGTCCTTTTGATGTAAGTTTGCATTGCCCTTGCTGACAATCAGAGACTTAATGCTGCAGGGGTTCAGTGGAACACTAATGACTTGTCATTGCTTCCTGCTTTGGAGTTGTCTCTTCTCCTGAATAAAACTGGTCATACAAATATCTTTTCAAAGAACATGGTTTTTTTTTTCTGGGAACGAATTGATGGGGAAATCCAGAAAGCCTGTGTGCACCGGCTAGGTCTATAGAGAGAATTTGGAATGGAAGATGCCAAAGTTTTTGAGTGAAACAGCCAATGCAAATACCTGAATGTCTGAACTAAACATGTTTTGAACCCTCGTTGCATGTTCCTTGTATTTTAGGCCATAACTTCTGTGCAGAGGGACACAGGTGTGGTGAAAATTCAGAGTGCAAGAACTGGAACACAAAAGCTACCTGTGAATGCAAGAATGGCTATCTCGCTGTCCAAGGGGACCCTGCATATTGTGAAGGTAAACAAAATATTCAAAGACCCCTTCCCTGAACAACTTATTCAAAACCATGGTAGAAATCAATGGCAGATGCATGAGTTTCATTGCCGAGTTGTGTTTCACGGTGGTGAATGTCACAGGGACCCTTTTTGTGTTTGTAAATAGGGGCTGAAGGTTACAAGTGGTGCTGGGCCATCCCGTCCACAGGCGTATTTCATTGCTGCACACCCTGGTCCCACTGTCACGACAAATTCTAAACCACTCTTTCTCAGACAGCAGCACCAGCCTTCTGAAATGTTTTCTAGAGAACAGAGCCTTTGTAAGCTGTGTGAATTTAGGCGGTGGGAATTCTGCAGGCATCAGTGAGAGCAGGAAGTGTGCGGGAGCACTGAGGCTCGGATATAAAAATGATGACCTGCAGTCCTTCCTGAAGTACTTCTGTGGGACAGGTACTTTACTGAAATGGTTTTGCTATGATGCATAAGAGACCTATTTCTGACAAGGCTGTAGCTGAGGTAGTTCTGTTGGCGTGTTATGCCATCCCAGGAATGAATGCAGTGGGGTGTTGCTTTCCTTTTTGTTTTGCAGTGTTTTCCAGAGCTTGTTATTCATAGCTGTGATGTACTTCTTGAAAAATGAATTTATGATTCAATGTATACCACGTTCCTTCTTGCCTTTGCATTGTGGGTTGGGTTTTTTATTTAATACCCTTGGTATGTCAGGCTGCAGTGTTTAATCTTTTGACCGTCGTAGGAAGTTTTTGAGCTACTCCGTAAAAAATATTTCCCTAGATTGTTTTTTTCCAATAGTGCTGGTGATGGAAGGGGATGGTGCTTTTTGACAAGCTGTCAAAATAGAGCATAAGAATTGAAATACTGAGGACTAAGGATGAAAGAATAAAAAAAGACATGCCTGGATTTGTGCTTAAATGATCCTGCATTTGTAAAAGGACTTTTTAGTGTATGCAAGTGAACAGGATGGCTTGAAATAGCAGTTTATAAATGTGTTCAGTAAAGAGCAGCTTTAAATCTTATGGTATTTAGTCACTTCTCTGCAAACAATAATTTGAATGGTCCTTTATATTCACTTTCAGTGGCTGGAAAAACAGTTCCCACGTGTGTTCCTAAAGGTAGGCAGCAGATAGATTTTGTATAGAGAGAAACTTTTTTGTACAAAAAACTGAACAGCTGCTTTATCCGTACTACAAGGACTTCTCAGGCATCAGAGGGCAGGCTGTTTATTAGCTATGATACATAATCCAGTATTAGCTGGGGTCTTTTTTGCTGTTTTAAATAATGACGGTATTTCTATTTACCTTGACACAGACTGCCCCTTTTTTTTTTTTTTTTTCTTTTCACTGTGGAAAAAATTTGAACATCATGACCCAAGCAATTTTGGAGATATTGGCAGTACATTAGTGGTAGTGATGGTGGGAAAAAGATCTTCTTAAAAGAAGATTAGCTGGAATTGCAGCATACCTGGGTCTGCGTCGCATAAATTTTTGGGAGGGCAAATTAAATCCCTGTTTTGTGTGTGTGGGGGTGAAACATTAGGCAACAGAACCAACAGCTGCTTTTGCTGCCCGAGACCGTGGGGTAGAGGAGAGTGCTGCTTTCTGCATTTTATAGAATTACGTTTTTGCTGGAAGCAGTGTAGTTTCCTGGAGGTAACGCAGAAGAGAGGCCCTTGAGCGAGGGGAGCTGCAGACTGACAGATTGATCAGCCAAGGGGTGCCTCCCCTCAGCCCTGTGAAGAGCTTCCTTTCGCTCCTCAGAACACCTTCCTGCAGAATCTCTCTCTCTGCCTCTCCAGCCTCATTCCTGCCATCTACGTGTTCAATCTGCTAAATAGAATCATTTCAGAGCTGGCTGTACAGTGGTCTCCAATGCAGGGTGAAGCAGTGATTTGAACAAATGAGGACAAAGGCTGGAGATGCGGTTTAGCAGGAGGTTGAGGCAGGATAGGGGTGGATTTTCTCTTCTGCTGTTTTGAATTTCTCTGTGTAAGAATTAAATACTCAAAACACCTGAGCAACAAATACTAAACACACAAAGCACCTCTGGAAGCAAGGAAGATGGCATGCTCAGCAGTGGTTCTGAGTTTGTCCTTCTTTGCTAAGCCTTTAAACTTAGGACATGCAAGATTACTGTTTGCTTTGAGATGGAAGATGAAATTATTTCAGACTCATGATATGTGCTGGTAAGTGGCACCTTAGTTTAGAGTGCTCCAGATCATGAACTTGGAGCTTTCTAGATTTCTCATCTCTTCCAGTGTGCTTGAAGTAGTTGTGCATATGAAGTATAGTGTTATTTTACCTTACCTTTAATTTTACTGTTATTTCTGCTTGCTCTTACTCACACACTTTTATCTTGCTGGAGTTTGGCATCAGTTTAATTTTGAAAGATCCCTGAAGCACCTTGTTTGAGTCTGCTCTGCTTTTTGATAAGTGTTTGTCTCTTTTTTTTTTTTTTTTTAAACTTTGCATATTCACATTGGCAGTACAGTGGAAGAAAGAATTAAAAAGGTTCTAACTTTTATCGGAGAATTGACACCAACAAATTTGAGAGGCTTTCACTCTTCATGCTCAGCAGCTACTTTCCAAGTTCTTGGAAGCTTCTTGTGTCAGGATGTACATACAGGATAACCACTCACTATATGCATTCCATTTCTGAAATAACAGATGTATTCAGGGAAGACAGTTACTGAAAGCAAACAAGTAAATGGAGCTTGTGATGAATGAAGGAGATAAGTGGAGATTCTCTGTGTTATAGAAAAGCCATGTATTTTATTTAAAAACAGAAAAGTTGGGCTTTATTTCTGGTTTTTCTGACAGTTGGCTGCTTGTCATGCATATGTAAGATGTAATTGCAGCATTGGTCTTTTGAAGACAGATGTGCCGAAACATTTCTATTAATCATGTGGTCTGAGGCTTGCCTGTTGAAAGCCTGGAAACACAGAATTTAAGGTTTAATATATAGTAATAGACATGGGGCAATGTGGACGATTTAAGGCGTTGTCTGGGTCCTTCTTCTTCACCTTCTTCTTGGTTTTGGATTTTTTTTTTAATTGGGTGAAAAGGTTTGCACTGTGGGCCTTGGGTGGCCATTATTGGGCTGAAGGTATAAATACTATAGGTACCACCTCGTTATTGGGTGATTAGCACCCCTTTGAAATCCTTCGGGACTCTGCCCTGATGGTGACTTGATAGAAGGAGCCAGCTTTGATCCAGTTGTCCAAAAAGGAATTTTGATAATGCCAGAATAACAAACAAGAAGGCGTGCACTGTATTGGAACAAAAGGCAGTAACAAGGGGCAAAAAGCACAGGCCAGGGTCAGAGCAGGTGTTTGTACACCTGGTGTGGGGAGGAGTTAAGGTGAGGTCTGAGGGAAGGCTCCAGCAAGGGAGAACAATTAGGAATATTAAAACTCAACCTATGGTAACAGGGAGAACGAGGAACCTTCCAGCAACGATTTGCACACTTGAACTGAGGGAGCGTGTGAGTGAGCCTCCTGCTTGCTGTACTTAGAGGCTTCAGGGAATTATTCCAGGGGTTCTCTCTTCCCTGGGGAACCACTCTGCACATGGATAAATTCCGGGACTCGTGCGAGTGAGCTGGCCAAGCGCAAGGCCTGCGGGACCGCAGCGCTGTTGCAGACTGGCAATATAAGTATCTTAGAAGTAGTTAGGCTAAGGCTTCACCAGCTGCTTGGGCCCAGAAGAGGACTGGCTGACCTGAGGATTTGGGCCAAGGAATGTGCTGAAGAAGGAAAGAATAATGATTAGAAAGAGTAGTAGGGCATGCAGAACATTTAGGACTATAAACAGAAATAAGATTAAAATGTAACTAGGCCTGGTGGTGGGAGATTGATGAACTATTCTGGTGGTGGGAGATTGATGAACTATTCTTTTAAGTTAGGCAACCATGTAGATCAATTGTTATCAATATGATGATGTAATCCAAAATTGTGTAGCTCTGCATGTAGGCTAAGTTGTAAAAAGGTATAAAAGCTGAACAGAAAATGAGGGTCGTTGGAATCCTGACTTGGGACGCTAGTCCTCAGGTTCCCGGGCCCTGAATAAAGCACCACATAAACTGACACTCTGTTGGTTTGTGTCCTTGTCTCCACTCACGGGCAACAGCGCTGCGGCTGCAGCAGTGTGTGCATGCACACGTGCAGCTCCGGCTTCCCGGGACGGGACAGATGGACGGCCGTGCTGAGCGCTGGGAGCTGCCTGTGTGTTTGTGCCACCCGGGGCAGCAGCCTGGGGCAAAACCAGGACCAACCCGGGGAATCTGTCGGAGCCAGCTTGCCCCGGGTGTGCTGCGTGTGACGTGCGCAGCAGACCTGCAAATACTTGCACGCTTCTGTGCTTCTTCAGAGAGGAAAAACTCTGCAGTCTGGGACTGCTTTGCAAGTAATGGGACAGTCCTGAGGACTAAGAGACAGGGAGGTGTCAGCACACGGAGTCTGAAGCTCAGAGATGATAAAGAAAGGGAAATCAAGGCTCATCAGCTGAAAGCCAGGCTTGTTGTGAGCTGATCTCACTGATGCTCGCTTTTTAGATGCTAACAGGCAAAGGGCCATCTCTTCTGAAAAGAATTTCTGCTCTATATTTCACAGTGAAGGGGAAAAGAATAATATTTCTCTGCCGTATTTCAGCTCCCCATGCTTTATTACCTTCTTCACTTGGAACATTTACAGCCCCTTGCTACCTGCAAAGTTATGTCAGTACAAAAGTGATTTTTTTCCCCTGCTGCTGTTGAGATCTGATCCGTTGTGAGCACAGCTAAAATCTGAAATGGGATAGGTAGCACAGGACAAATGCACGCTGCGTCTCACTGGCAAGGGTGCATTGGAGCAGGAAAATCGGTGTTAACCTTGGCCATCCTTTATGCCCCCAAGAAGCAGCTCATAGAAGTGGTGGAGTGCTGTACCACAAGGTGTCTTGTCACGTTGCACAGCGTGTGCCCAGCCAGTGTCACCAGAGAATGGTGACAGGTGTCAGATGAGAAAAGATCCATTGACTAAAGGGGGCCTGCAGGGTGAATATTCTCATTTTATGACTGCCTCGTATTCTTTTCCCTGTGTACCTGAGTGTGCTCTCTGGGATGATTCTTGTATGACCTGACCCTCACCTTAGTGCTGTTGCATCAGCTTAAAGAGTGATGGGTGAAATAGCTGAATACTTGTGAAAATTCCTGCAGTTTTGGAACTTGACAGAATGCTCTGGAAGCACGCGTGGCTTTCAGGAGGAACATGACTCAGTCGCTCTTTCCCTTCTGTGCTCCCAAAGTGTTATTAAATCTGTTGTTAACAAATTATTGCTCATTTAAAAAAAAAAAAAAGTCACATAAGCTCTGAAATGCTAGCCAAATTCAGAAAATCTGCCTACTTTGTGCTCTGAGGAAGAGTTATGATAATTTTACTGGGCTTGGCAGATTTTGGGAAGATGAAATAAAGACGACTGAAAGCTTAGGGGGAAAACAGAGTGCTCATTTTCCACTGAGCATGGATCCAAGCATGCAGCATGGGGGCCTGGAAGAATGTCTGCCTGGTGTGCTTGAAATCTCAGGACTTTGTTGCTAGCTATTGTAAAAATAAAACAATATTTAATTTCCTTGTAATTTGCGAGTATGTTCCAGGCACATACAGTGGTCTTTATTGCTTTCAGTTTCTTTTCCTTTAAACTTGACACCACATGTAGTCAGGAAATTCGTTGCAGAAAGATGGATTTGTAAATATATTGAAAGCATCTATTCTGAAGGTACATTTAGTGTAGGTTTTGTCAGAAAATGTTTGTCTTCTGAAAGTCACTTGGAAAAAAAATTACAACAGACAGAAGAAGAAGATTTTTTTTTTCCCCATTATTGCAGAGCTCAGGAAAAATTAACCTTTTTTAGAGTAAAGATTTTGTTCCAAATATAAAGACATAACTATCAGCTTTAGTGAGGAAAAAAGTTTACCTCTATTACAAAACATAGTGGAACAAAAAAAAAATCTTTCATTATACAGTGGGGCTTCTGTTGTAGTTTCGAAGATGAGAGAGCTTCATAAAGCTTACCTCTAATATTTAATCCTTTGACTCACCACATTCTGTGCATAAATAACTGCTCAGTGAACAGAACTTTCCTCAAGCTGTTTGAACTGAAAAAGAATAAACCCAGTCCCGCATATGGCCCTTGGAGCAGAAGTCTGCTGGCAATCCACGGAGTTTTCACAGCTGGTGTTTTTCTTGCTCCATAAAATAAGGTGAATTTTGTGGAGTTTTCCCCTCCTCCTCTGCAGTGATTTCACTGCAGCTGCTCTAATTTCACCCCACTGTGGCTTGGGAGGTGCCATCGGCATGATGTGGTACCATACAAACCTCTGTGTGGCAGTGATGGGCAGCCGTGGTGCTGGGTGGTGCCCACTGACTCGACTTGTGGGTCAGCCTTTAGTGATAATCCTGCTCGCTACGCTCTCAGAAAACCTGCATCGCGAGGTGGCTGGTTCCTGCAGATGTTGTTCTGTGTGCTGTGACAAATTTGCATTCTGTGCATAGGTGTGAGGATGCAGACACACACACAGAACTGTGCACACTTCAGGTCGTTTCATGGAGTTAAGGGGTTGGGACAAATATTGGTGCTAAATTGGTAAATGCACTGGGTTTTTGTTTGTTTGTTTGTTTGGTGTTTTTTTTTTTTTTTTTCCTCTAGGCAGAATCCAGAGGAAAGGGGAGGGCAGGAGAAGAATCGGAAAGTGTTACAGTCAGATCATCTTCTCTGTCTCAAAGACAACATTAATAGCAGTGTTTCAGCTGGGACAAAGTCCTCATGGAGATGTACAGAGCAAAACCCAGAACCGCTCACACTGCAATGCCTAAACCCCCAAACAACTGCCTCTGCCTAAACCCCTTCTATAAACACTTGTTGCCAGGCTGCTTTTTTTAAAAGTTGGCATTTTCTTTGAAAGACCCCTGTTAACTTCCTTTTTAAGATTTTACTTGCCTAACAATGTCAAATTTAAACTTCTGCTCTGTAGGTAATCCTATTTATCAGTGAAAATCACTTCTGCTGGTGATATAATACAAATAATACATTTGTCCTGCCTACTGTTTCCATAGAGAGAGACTTTTTATTTAAAATTATACCCTTAATCATCACATTGAACTCAAAATTCATCTTTTATAACATGATCAAAAGGCAGGCACTTGTCAGTTGGTGTCCTGCCTTTAATATGTGAGACTGCAGATTCTTTGTGCTGTGAGCTGTTAGTGGAGGAGACTAAATTAAAACCAAAATAGACCCTTTCCCTCTCAAGTTCATTGCATTGTGGTAAATTCAAGGCAGAGATTATATTGTTCCCAGTTGACCGAAAGACCTAGAGCAAAGTACTAAAATTTTTATCCTGAGAAGATTCAAGAGTTTGTTGGAAGGTGATGTTTGTGCCTTATATGGCTCTGGATAGATTATTTCTGTTACCAAAGCTGCTTTTATGTTTACAAGTTAATTAGTTCAAAATCATATTCCAGCTGCAGGAACCTGGAAAGTGGAATTACTTGCCATCCCCTGGAGTAACTTTAGTTCTTTTGGTGTAATGTCATGCTGAGATTTATATGAAAATAAATTCTAATTTCCAGTAAGGTAACCATATGTTTTGGTCTTGTTGTAATAAAGTGTCATAAATAATTATGGCTCCCAAGGAATTCAGGCTTGCAACTGTCAGTTCTTGTGTTAGTAACTCACATTTGAACAAATTACAATCATTGCTATTAAAGGCAAAAAAATATCCTCACCCCTTCAGGATGGCAATGGAATTTTGTTGAGTTTTGCTGTTGAGATTTCTGTTCACCTGAAGAGATTTGGGGTCCTGTGTCCCCTGATCAACAGATGCTCTTACATGTTAGGGTTTCATTCTTCTGAATTGTGCAGGATATAATTTGATGGGTGGGTTAATGAAAACCCAGTGCCACGTTGTTGGCTACCGATCATTGTAGAATCTGACCTAAAAGCTGAGCAGTAGGAGAAAGGAAGGCTATTGCATTTGACACATTTTTCCCTGCAGGATTTAGTAAGGGACTTAGTAGTTTGGTTCTGGGTATCCAAAGTTAGTGTGCACGTGAAAAACAAAGCACAAAAGTTAAAAAATCATTGGAAAAGACATTATGGCTAACCTCAGGCTTTGCTCCCTACTCTTTTTTTACAATTTCATGCATATTTTTCATCCTTGACCAGCATTTCTCCTTACGGCTTCTGTTCAGATAATTTAGAATTGAGTTGTGTGCTGATGGTACAGGCTCTGTCTGTATTAAGTGCAGTCTATTCTGAATTTATTAAAAGTCATTGAGCTTTTGACATTATCCAGTCGTAGCAGGGATACCCTGGCATATAACAATTTTAATGCATTCAGACAGTTTTAGACAACAAATTTAATATATATAGACATGTTTCTTTTACGTATTTGTATCAAGTTTTATTTTCAAATAAAAATTCAGTTACTTGGGTTTTTTTTTTCAACGCAGTTCATTTATGGAAACACATTTATAAATTTATTTAAGCAGAACAACATCATATTATTTATTGTGTTGCACGAGGGGATGTATTTGAATTGAAACGAAAAATAAGGCTGCTTTTTTTCCCCTTGCATCATTCTAGTAAGAAGAGGAAGCTGGGCTCCCTTGTATGTAAAATCTGTGTGTTTAGTTGTGTGCATCTGGGCAGGATTGTCTGGGTTGGGTTATTGCCTTTAAACTGGGATAACAGTGGTAGGTAGCAGCATCCTTTGTTGTTTTGCCAGGGTATTGTGAAGTTTACTGGATGCAGGGAACAGCACAACACCACCACAAAATCAGCTGAAGGAAGTGTGGAAAAGTAATCAACCTGCTTACGTAGCCAGAAATAAGTTGTTGGGTTTTTTCCCGGTTTTATTTTCTAAATGTTATTGACAGCTGAGGGCAGACATTCTCTAAAATATTCATGTACAGATTTAATTTTTAGAAAGAGAATTCTTCTTAGTCTGTAAGATTTTTGACAGGCAAATCAATTTCATTTAGGTAGGTAGCTGCCTCTAAAAAAATACCTCAAAAAAGTATTTTTCTAGTACATTTACCCTCATTAAATGATTCGCTTCTGTGTACCTGTATCTTCTTGGAGGCTGGTAAAAAGAGTTATAAAAAAAATTAGAGTGAAGCTTTGATTTAAATAATTGAAATCAGTGCAGCATCTACAAAGGTAATCCTTATATTGATGTTAGTTGCCTGTTGATTTGCTGACTCTTGTGATAGTTTTGGTATTCAGTGGTTTTTCCCAAAAAAGATAATCTTCTCATTTTTCCAGTTGGTGTATCTGTTCTTCATGTCCAAGGGGTAAATTTCAAAATACGCTTTGGTTGTTCACTAGAAAATTTTCCTTATCACTTTCTTTTAAATTTTCGTTTTCATTTCTAAATTAGAATCTTAGTTTTCCTCCCTGCTATAAATATTTTCTGAGTTAATTGCATTATATTAACCTAATTTTTTTATTGCTTCTGTTGAAGATGTTTGTATCTTGTCCTGAGCTTGCTGAAGCTGTATATGCCTTGTATGCATGAGGCGTATAACATGTCCCTGTAGGGATCGGTGTGTCTGATAGTAGAAAATTATTTTCTCTCCACTTACAGGCTTAAGAAAGTGCTCGAAAGTAATTGGGATAAAATTCATAATGCAAAAATACAAACTCATTTTTGTCGCTCATCTTCCTTAGGATTGTTTACCTCTCGTTTTTGTTTTATTGTTTTGTTTTCCTAATTCTTATGACTCATATTTTCCCTTCAAGCACCCATCAGAAGCTGTGTCTGCACCTCTCGGTACTTGTTTCACTGGAATTATATAATGTCTGTTTAAGCACCACTGTTCTGATCATGAAACATTTCCTTCATTTACTTGGGCACAAGTGACATTAACCTTTGAAGGTCAGGCCTTCTGCTCTGTTCTGGAGGTTTTTTTAACCCATTACCCCTTCGGTGACTTCATTTGCTTTTCAACTTTCAGGCTAGTTAGCTCAGTCAGCGCTGTTGTGAAAAGGTCAGTGGCAATCTGAAGTGCATCCAGTTTGTGGGGGAACATAAGGCAGAATTTTCACTTGCTCTTTTCTGTGAAAATCACCTCAAGAGCCTGACACTGCCCCTGTATACGATGATTTTTCTGTACAAACAATATCAAATTCAGCTAAAACACGACCTGCCTTGTGGCTGGTGGGCAGCTGATGCTTGACAGCGCTGGAGCTGCAGACCAACGTCCTTTTTAGCCATTAGAACCTTGCTAATTTTGCATAAAAGGCTACAGATCCTTGAACATCATGGAGATGTAGAGCTTTTGCTAAGCACTGTCCTGGTTGTCAGGTTGGTGTTTTGGGTGCACCAGGAAATTGCCAGCTGAGCCTGAGGGCTAACAGATTGTGCCAGTCGTTTCGTGGTTAGCACTGGCATTATTGGATATCCAATGATGTGCAGCAGATGATGAATCTGGAGGTGAGCTGAGCCATCCTCTCTCATTAAACGTTTGGAGACAAATGAATTTTAGTTTCAGATGAATAGATTTTTTTTTTTTCCTTATTTAATACAATATAAATAACTGGAGCTCGGTACAGCTTGGAACATCTATTTTGCAATTCACATAAATCTTGAAATGAATTAATGAGGAACATGGAAAAGAGGACTGCATCTTGGACACGGGAATCTAATCAATGTGTATTCCCCTGAGCTATATCTGTTTTGTGCTAGGTTCCCATTGATTTTGTAAACAGTTTAGTGTTAGCCATAATCCCCTTTGAATATAAATCATTCCCCGGTAGTTTCTCCTGTATTTTAATTAAATCTGAACTGACTGGCTTGAGAACTCTTCCTTCAGTTTTACTACTGAACCAGGTAAATTCTCCCTTATTTTCTTCACAGCCTTCCTCTGACCCTCGTGGAATCTGTAGGCACACAGAATTCTCAAGAACTGCAGGAGCTTAGGAAACCTGAGACAGCGAGAAAGTGCTGAAATAAAAAAACAAACACACACACAAAAAAGTCAGAAATCTTGAGGGAAAAACAACTGATTTTGTATTAAATTATTTTCTTCATTTGAATTTATATGAGTTCCTGTTACAGGTGAAAACACCTTGTCCTTCAAAAGAAAAAGGAGGCTGAAATCATCCTTCTGAGACTGGAGGGTTGGGCCAGGGGCCTTATATCCTCAATCTGGCTTAAGGCTACAGGGGACAGGAGCTGTCTGTTCTCTTTTCAAATGAATTAGTAGGAAAAAAATGTTGGGAAGAGAAAATTTGGTTGATTGGTACAATTTCTTCATTTCAGTCTTGGAAAAGGATGTTACCTAAAGAGATGATACTGAAATTTGAGACATAAGAATAAGTATCCTACGACTGGCATGAAAGCTGGTGCTGTTATTTTTTGAAAAATACGTGGATTGCAGTAGTAGGTGTTTTGTCCCGTAGAGTGTAAGACTCTGTCAGGTAAACTGGGGGCAATCTGAGTTTGGAAAGCTGCAGGTGCAGCAGCATCAGACACTGTTCTGTGCTGTTCCTGCCGGAGGGCAGGGGGGCATTTTGTTAGAAATTATGTCCCTTTCAGCCCAAAAACTCTCTTTTCACTAATCCTGGCCTGTAAGTGGAGGGTGGCTCTCCATCCACCCAGCAGGCAAAACTCCCGGTGTTCTCACCTCTCCCTTGTGTGCACAGTAATACTTGTGCTCCTTTCCCAGAGCCTTTTCCAAAGGTTGTGGCTTGGCAGTCCTGTGTAACACCACATGACACCCCAATATTAGTAGCTATAATAATGCAAACAGTAAAATCACTGCGGATCTAATCTAACTCTGCTGCAATAGGTGGATCTTCTCAATACTGAGAATTACTGTATTATGCCCATTGCTGTTTTGTATTTTTGGGCAGGATTTTTCAATGGTCTTAACTTGTGGAAGTCAAACCTGTTGCTTACGGAGTAAGATGAGTCATTACCTTTGTTTTGACACTCTCCATCTTTAAATTGCCACTTCATAATCCCGCCCATTCTGATAATTGGTCTGTTCATATTTGGGTGCCAAAAATCTTTCTGAAGCGGAAAAAATAGAGAGTTCAGAGTCCTTTAAATAGCTGATCAACCTTTTTTTTCTCCCTCCAAACTTAATAAATCCACATACGCTTCGACAGAAGGCAAGGGCTTGTCAGCTGGAGTTACTATTTCACTGTGTGTTGGTTGTCTGAGACAGCAGTTGGACCTGGTGACCATAAAGATCTTTCCCTGTTTGAACCATTCTATGATTAATATGTAACCACTGAGGCTGGCTTGAAGGGCATGTGAATAGTGAGGTGTAAGGATGAGCATAAACGGCAGAGTGTGGTCATTGTTCTTCACAGTTTGTGTTGCGCGTTTCCATTTCATGACTGCAGGTATCTCTCACCGAGCTCCCCGTGTCTCCCTCATCACGTTTTCACCCCCCTAAAAGAGTGAGGGATGTTTATTCATTACCTGGGAGCCACTTTGTTGTGATTAGGAGCAATTTTGGAGGATGTTAATAACGTGAAGGTACCACAAAAGCGTTCTGAGCTTTGATGATGTGAGTTGCTTGTTTATGGGAAGAAGCATGGTCCATAGCTGCGTGTGTGCTCATACATATTTATACACGAGTGTATTTTAGATGGTAGCTACGTCTGTACCTTTAGGCTCTTGTTTAGTCTGTTGTAATCATGTTGCAATAATTAAAACATCAGAGGAACAAACAAACAAAACCTCATTTTAGTGCAGTGGGGCTTATGATGCCTGACAGAGAGAAGTAATTAATTTTTTGCATGAAGAGCATACAACAGGAATGCTATCAAAGCTGCACCAGCTGAACTGTGCATTGAGGAGGCAATGAGTGCTCTTGAACTGTGTGGCATGTACTGATACAGGACATGTTTGGATTTTTTTTCTTTGTTCCTTTCTGGTGTTTTGTTTACTAAGAGGCTGCATTGTTTGAGCAAAGCCTGGTAACTCACGCATGGCTTACTAAATTCTCATTTACTGTAAATACTGTCTTTCCCTTCAAAAGATGCCAGTCCTGTTTTTTCCTCAACGTCTCATCAAATTTGATGCAAACTCCGGGCTCTCACTGTGGGGTTGATTCTTGTTTCTTGTTTGGAGAGGTTAGCTGTGTAGACTCTCCGTGGCTTTTTACTTGTTCAATAGGCTTCTTGATTTTCCCTGAGATTTCTGAGCGCTTTGCTGCATCCTGTGATCAGCATATGTTTTCTCTGAAGCTTAGAACAGCAGTTTTAGTTACTTGCACTGAAACTAGAAGTGAATAGTTCATTATTCAGATTTTGACTGTGCTTGCCTTGCTGCCTCTGGGCCGGTGTGGTGTGAGAGATGAAGAGCTATTTACAAGTGGTTTTAACAGAATATGGATACTTTCCTGAGCCTTTTAGAATTCTTTTTCCCCATTATGTGTGCATTGACATTGCTTTTCTAATGCCTTGTTGTTTGAATTTACTGAAAAGGCTTCCTGGTCTCCCCGTGGGCTCCCTGAATTCCATTTGCAGTGGAAGCAGGGCTCCGTGTGGGCCCACAGAAGCAGCAGCTGATTGCTGGGGTGCAGCATTGTTGCGTTGCCAGAGTTCCGCGCGTGCTGGATCCCAGGAATGCATCTGCCAGGGTACCAGGAGCCAACTTTTTCCTTATTTAATGACCCAGAGACTTGTCCACTGCCACAGGGGCAGGAACAGTGCTCACAACCCACAGATAAAAATCGCACCTCTGCTGTTTGCAGAGTAGATAAAGTAGATTATATGTTTTCACAACGGAAAACTGTACTTAGGGGTATAATTGGCCACTGCAGACATGCAGCAGTGACAAAAAATTAAGCAAACACTCCGTGAGGGCGACTCTTAGAAGTCAGTCAGGCAGACTTGAGTTACCTGAGGTTTATTATGGCACTTCAGATGATAGTAATCTTCACATCTCAGGTGACAGCCCAGGTCATTGAATGTTGGCATGAACTTACAAGTCATGACAGACTGCTTTAGAGGTCAGATTTTTTTTTTTTTTTTTAAGTGGGAATGTGTTATATAAGAAGAAATTATTATAAAAATCATAAGAGGACGTGTCTAATGATAGCTTCCCGAATGGGGCAGTTGGAATGAGGTAATTCTCAGTTTTGCTTTATGTTCCTTCCCCTCATCATCAGCAGGTTATTCCAATGTTTTGACACATGTGGGCCTGGATTTTTACAACAACCCCAAACTTCTGCAGAAGTGTTTTTAGGATGCTCAGCTAAGCAGTCTCTGTTTTTGTTTCTCAAGGGGATGAAGGAGCTCAGAGCCCCTTTAGGACCAAACTTTTTGCATCCTGTAAAAGTTGCAGTGCAGCTGAGTAAGAACACGCTGTACGAAGAGGAGAAAATAGTGAAGTATTTCCTGTGTACAGAGGTGTTTCAGCAAGGTATGAAAGCAAGCACAGTGTAAAGAAAATACACAGCTCTCTTGTTAGAAGCCAGCTGTCAGTCCTCTGTTTGCCTTGGCAGGTGGCTTGACCATTAGCCTTACAGGGGAGATCTCACTGTCTCCCGATGAATCCCTTTTGTGAGCAAACTTAAGATGTCTCATCCTTCTCCTGCAGATGGGTGTGCTCTGATGGTTGGGATGGTGGCCCGGGAAGCGGCAGCATGAAGCCTCTAAAGTGGAGGAGTGATCTGGGTGCTCAGTGTTTCAGAACACATGTAATGGTTGGGCTGTTGCACAAAGGGAAGAAGCTGTTTCTTTCTCTGCTGGCGAGTGGAACCAGCAAAAGAAAAGAGAAGGAAAAAAAAAAAAAAAGAAGATAGAAGGTTGTTGCCTTTTGAAAGAGAGGATCAATCCCTAAAGATGCTTCAGCTCTTAATCTCCAATTTAAATCCTGAGATTCTCCTGACTTTAGTGGCTGTTTTAAGGGCTTAAGCAGGAATTAGGAGCCTACATGCTTTGGCCCTTTGTGCCTGTGTTCTCAGGAAAATGTGAGGTGGAGGTAAGTGTCTCCCTGTCAAATGAGTGAGACCTCTAAGCCCGGAGGAGAGGTGGGATTTGAGCTAAACTCTTGCTGGTGCATTTTTTTGTCAGCTAACATGGGCAGATTTCTGCTCAGCAGGCTCTCTGATGGGAACCCCATGTTCTTATACATGGACCCTCAGGGTTACAGGTTTTGGTCGAGGAACCAGACACCTGCATATTTTAGGGAGCTAGTAATAGTTACATGGAAGTTGTGCCCTCTAAAATTGCTCTTTGGACCCAAGCTTCTGTGTCTACATCGATGTTAGTTGAATGAATTTTAATATTTGGAAAAGCTGTGTGCATATGAGATGAGCTGTCCTTCTTATACCACAAGGTGTAAACTTTTGATAATTATTTAAAGGTAGCACCGTGGTCACTCTTGCCCAGCTCAGAAGAAAGAACAAAATGTGGGTACTAGCTTAGGGAAGTGGGTAAGTGTCTGTAATCCTTAAAGGGGGGGAAGCCAAGATGAAGCAAGCTGAGCCTTTGCTGAGGTTTGTTATCTGAACAATCCAGCAGTAAGATTTCATAAATGTACCTATCAATGCATTAAACAGAGGTGATTTATATTTGTGTTTATATTACAAGCTAATGCACAAACTGTTTTCTCCACGGGAGAGATGAATGCACCTGGAGACTGGTCCTAATTTAACATCTTGTATTAGGGGCCCACTGTAAGAACCTGTATAATTTCATGTAGAATTTTATGTGACACTTGGATCCATTTTAAGAACAAGGGGGAGACCTCCAGTTTATATTTGAGTGACGAAAGACTCAGATACACGAGTGGTGACCAACTGAAAGGATGTTTGTGTGTTTGCTAGTTTAATTTCTGAGGCCTGTAGTAACATCCTTGAGATCCTTGTAACTTGTCATCTTTTCTGACATTAATGAAAGAAAATGGTAATAGGAAATGAGTACAAAGTGCAAAAGTTAAGGAAATGCCCTGTGCTATACTTCACTATTGTCCTCAGTCTTTGGACATAAAGCTCACAAAAAGTGCCAGAGGAAAAAAAAAAGTGTTAAAACCAGTGACAGAAAACTAGAAATTTGTATCTATATGTGTCCTGGAATTTCTTGTCTGAAAAGGCAATGTTTTAATTACCTGCATTGATGCAATGATGGTGGGTAGATGAGTATTCTGGTTGGGGATTTCAGAACCAGCAAACAAAAGTAAGCAGGAACATCATGTTGAAGTAGAAGACACTGGAATGTGGTGTTATGTTAGAAAGAAAAAAAAAAAATTCATCAAGCATCTACAATATTCAGCTGCTTTATGGCTCATGCTTCATTTACTGACTTGATATCCTAACCTAAAAAAGATTCCAAAAGTAAAATTGAAAATTGTTTGGCTCAGAGAGTTTATAAGCTTGGTTGTCTGAGCTCTTTTATTCCCTTTGAGAACACGATGCTCTTACTGGCAAGTTTGAAGAGATGGATTTATAAGTGCTGTCTGTTACTACCTGCAGAGATCCAAGGTCTTTTAGAAGTCCTTCCAGTTTTTTGTAAAATAGTAAATCATGTAAAATAGAGTGTAGGGGACAATTTTGCAGCCTGGAATTTTTGTCTGTACTGTGTTTTACCCATTGCAATGATGTCTAGGCAGAACCATTGCAAGTACCCAGGATTTTGTTCCTATTCCCACAAATCAGCAAACACCCCACTACTTGTGCGTCCTCCCCTCCACAGTGAGATCTGAGCTTTGTGGAAATGCCAGTAGCTATCCCATCCACACATCAGAAATCTCTTGGTGTTGAAGGTAGGTCCTGAGACACTGAATACAGTCACCCGTGATTTTTTGCAATTACTACCTCAAAAAACCTTTTGTAGGTCTTCTTCAAGGGGAATTCAATGACAGAATTCTGCGTGAAAGGGAAGGAAAGACTGTTTGTGAGTATGTAATGTTACATAAAAGCAGTGTTTTTTCAGGTCAGTGCTGTTACTTCCCCCTTTGCTTTTCCTTTAGTATGTTCAGGTTAAATTTTCATGAGCTGTACAAGATTTCAGGAGCTGGTTGTGAGTATGTTTTTTCCCTGTTCAGGACTGGAATGCTCAGATGTGCTGGCACAGCCATGTAGCTGTGACAAATGAGAAATAATATGAACCTGTTCCACTTGTCATTATGTTCCTGTATTTTTGTATCTCTAAAAAAATGCTTTTATAGGAAGAGCCAGTGCTGAAGGGTAGAAAACTGATCTGAGAGATCAGAATTGTACATTTTGCTTGCTCAGCAATGGATTAGCTTCACAAAATGATTCTTGACAGATATTTGCCTAACATTGTCTTAAATCCCTCCAGATTTGGGAACTGTACAGCTTCCATGTGGAACTCTATTCTAGTGCTTTGGTGCTTTTACCATGAGAAGACCTTTTGTAATACCTAATCTTTGCTGCAGTCTCAATCCTAGTTTAATAGGATAGTTCAAAAAAGAAAAAAAAAGGTGTTCTAGAGAGTCACTGTTCTATCTGAGGTTCCAATGAGTCACTGTCATATTGTTGCAAAATTAGGCAAGCTCCATTGTGAAAGAAGTACCAAACTTAATAATTTTTTTTTGCTCCCCTCTGCATTGCAATGCATCACTTAGAGCATTCCCTTCACATCTGGATGGATTTGGATTTGCTGGAAGAAGTCCAAGGAATAAGCAGATGTTGAGCTAACATAATCCTCCTTCGCAGAGCTGGTGGTGTTAGGCTGTTGAAGAGGAGGGCATAATGATCTTCAGACGCACAAAAGGCTGCTGCAAAGCAGCAGGAAATAATGCTTTCTAACCCTTGTATTCGTGATGCTGGGTTTTTTGGTTTGGTTCTGTTAGCTGTTTTCTGTAAAAGCACCTGATTTATCAATTTCATCTGTTGCTCCCACTCAGTGTCAGTGCAGTTTATTATTTCTGTGTAGGTGTATAACCTTGCCCTTTTCAAATTGCATCCTGTTTTTGAAGGAATTTGTCTCCAATTTGTCAAAAACACCTTCAAATCCTTATGTCCACCAACATTTTTGTAGTTCCTGCCAGGTTAGAGCTGTTAGCATATTTTGTCTGCATATTCTCATTTTCATCATCCAGGTAAAAGCACTGGATAATGTCAGTCAAGACAAACCCTGTAGAAACGGTGCTTAATAATACTAAATTTGATCAGTAAAACAAATACATGCTGCACAAAGAGCCCAGAAATTCTTTTAGAACGCAGTGTATATCACAAAATATCCTTAGAGTCCTAGTTGACCTGTTAGTGCCTTGAAACAACTCTGGGGTCTTTGCTGACAAATGGAAAAGAGGTAAAAGCTCCCTCATGCCACAAGGAACGAAATAACTGCTGCAACTTGGGCTTCCCAGTACTGCTCATTCTCAGCCCGGAATATACTTGGTGCTGACTGTCTGATACGGGCTGTGTGGTGCCAGCGTGTTGTGAGCCCCACGAGGGTGTACCAGGCTCTGAGGGGTGACCAGCAACCTCCCAGAAATGGCTTTAAAACAATGAGCGAGACGGCTGATGGGGTGTGCTCTGTAAAAGCCAAAGGGTTTTGATGAAAGCAGCAAATAACAAAGCACAGAAAACAAAAGAGCAAAGCCGTGCACAGTGCAGGGAAGGCCCTTGCGCCTGCTAGGACACAAGGAATGCAGAAGCCTCGTGCTCTGTCTTCTGCACTAAATGATTTAGGAGGGATTTTGGGCAGGCTGCCCAACAGAATCTGCTACAAGTTTTGAGGTGCATTTCAAAGACCCAGGCGGTTCCTTTGTGCTGGCACTGGGCCAGCTATGATGAGAGAGGCGCAGGAGGTTCTGGTGCTTCTCCCTTAAAAGTTCAGAGGTGAGCTGAAACTCCTTTCCTTACGTGGAAAGCATCCACTTGGTTGTGGGGATGTGATACAGCAACTGTCCATGGCTGTGTCAGTGCTCGTGCTTGTCACAGCAGGACACAGAATAGACTGACTCCATGTAGCTGTCAGAAGAGAAAGAAGCTTTATTTACAATCCCAACAGTTTCTTTTAGAACATGCTGTGTAAAAAGGTCTGTTATTGCTCCATGGCACTGACACTGCTCTGCATTGGGTCAGGAATAGGAAACACCCCCTGGGACAGTTGTTCTGGCAAAGGGAACACTGTTTGCTGAGCCTGTGCTGAGAAATGGAGAGAGATGTTTTGGAAAGAGAAACTGTTGGCAGCTTTCCCTTGGGAAAGGAGCCAGCAATGGTCAGCGAGCTGAAATTCAGGCTCAGAAATGTCGAGCCCACACGTGCTGATCACTGCATCCCTTGGGTGTTGGGAAGGAGGATGCTCTGCTGATGCAACCAAGCCTTTGCTTCAGCCCCTCACTCCTGTGTCCCAGTTTAGCCAGAGAAGCAGCCTCAGTATGGGTTTTTTACCTTATTTTCTTCTGTTAGAGCTGGGATTAAATGCTCCAGAGATGGATTTCGTGTTCAGACTCAGATGTTCGTTAATTCTTGTCTATAGTAGAGTCTCACAAGATGTGAGTTCTAGCTAAGAAAGTGCAAAATGGCCTCTGTGTCTCTCTACAAGGCCTTTTAAGCACAAACTGTCCAATTAAGAAATGACACCTAAATTATTTTTACTTTTAACCCAATAACCAACCACCCCTGGCCCACAATGAGGACTTTTCTACCCAATTACAAAACACCACCCAGAGCCATGGAGAAGAAGGTGAAAAAGAAGGACTGGCCCCCACCCTAAAACCTCCATCTTGCTTTATATATATATATATAACTATATTCTAAACCCTTAAACTCTAAGTTTTGCACCCTGTGCTATCACACACCTCTATTCAAACTGCACACCCACAACCCCAGTGCTGTCACTCAATTTTGGGAGCCTTCTCCACGGGCTCAGGTCAGTGCAGTGTTTGCCTGGGGGTCAGTGCCTGTCAGCACAGAAATCTGGAATTCTCAGTGCCCAGGGTTCCAGCACCTCAGTTCAGCTTTTAGTCTTGGGAGCAGTCCCACTGAGTTGGCTGGAAGCACCGAGGTTGAAAACATGAAGTGCTTCACCAGCCTGTGCCTCTGCACTTGTGACAGTTAAATGCTTTGAAGCTATTCCGACTGAATGAAGGTATTATCATCCAAATTTTGAGCTTTGTGGGATCATGACTTCCTGAGCTTCTGCCATTAGAGAACTCTTTTGTACATGAAACTCTAAATAGCTTGCAACTCCTGCTGGCTGCTGTAGCTCTTACTATAAAGCCTCCTTTAAGAGAGGTGGTGCAGAGAAAACTGGGGCCACTTTCATTCTATGAAGAAGCTTAATTTACTTCCCTTGTGCTCTTCCATTCGTTGTGGAACTGCGTTGTATTTGTCACCAGCATTTTAGCATTTTAGATTGAAGAAGCTGACACCTGGGAGCAATTTGGAATGCAAAGTATTGTGTCAAAAAAAAAAAAAAAAAGGCAAATTGATTGCAGATATTGATGAAGATGGTTAAAGATCCTTGTGCATATTGAAGCCTGACAGGTCTGGGCTGTTGGTCGTAGCTGTCAATCTTGGAGAAAATCCTTATGGCAGTTGGTTTGCATTTGGAGCTTCCTATCATTACATTGCTGAAATGATAAGAATAAAAAAACCTTTCATATCTTCTGTACAAGCAAGTGGTTTTTATTGTATGCCAGGCACATTTAATAATGTGTGAGACGGATAGGACACTTGCAAGTTAAACAGAAGTTGGACTGCATATGAGAAAAATAATGTTTGTTCTGACTACATGAAAAGCAGTTCTTATGTTTTTTCTGCATTCACCGTCTTGTGTGGCTTAAGCTTTTTCCATTTATAAGTGAAATGATGACTGCTTGATTCAAGAATTGCATACTATAATATGGTTGAAGGAAAATATTTAATCGTAGGATTTTGACACTAGTAGGAAAATCAGCCAACACATTTGTTGAATATATTATCTTCCTTTATCTATAGTGCCTGCAGGTGTCTAATGGAATGTAAAACTGTGGTTTTAAATGAAGTTGAAGGCCAAGGGGAAAAAAAAAAAGGTTAAGAAATATTTTAGCCATTATAAGTGAAAGCTATTTCTGAATGTATGGTAGGCAGATTATTGTTTTACCTTTTCAAAAGAAACCAGCAATACCTTCATCTAAAAGCAGGGAATGCTTCATCCTTTGGGTCCCAGTTTGTCTTTGCTACTAAGGGCATAAGTCCTCAGAGGGATTCCAGGCAAGGTTTTAAAGTTTAGGTGAAAGAGGCAGGGGGGAAGAAAAAAAAAAA